>CM060912.1:140366492-140953992 GCA_030737875.1 Allium sativum
AGTGTGTTTCAGATTTTGGGAAAAGGGTAGCCTATGGCCATGCATGAATGTAGAACAATTAAAGGCAACGTGGATATTTTGTGCAAGGATATGTACGTGGATTATTAAAACATTGGTTAGCTGATAATAAGGTGGCAAAAGGAAGATTGCAGCATTCAAGGGGACAGAGTGGAGCAAGTCTTTTAAATCCGGGAAAGAAGATAAATATATTGGAAAGAAGATAGAAATTGTTGGTGCAAATAAGAGAAAAACCGTGGACTTTAATTTAGTGGATGACGTGGACCGGAGGATTAATGGTAATCAGATTAATTAATTTATAATAATTAGTGTTTATCAAAATAATTTATATTAAAAGTATATTAAGTTTGTAATAATCATAATATATACATACGATAACAGAATTAATTGAAATTGGATTCGTTGGAAGCGTGGCGACGGGGGCTATGCATACAAGCTGGTTTAATCAAAAATGGGAGCAGTTGGAATCTCGTATAATTTTAAATGCTGTTTAAAATTATACGAACTGACGCTGAAATCGTCGACTGAAAATAAAGGTGAGTTAATTCTCACAGATTTCTAGAATGCTATGATGTGCTAAATTCATTTTAATTGGTTGATTGGATGCCTTGGATGCTTATGGTTGATTTAATGGTTGACGTTGATTATATTATCGTCGTTTAATATATTTCTATATGACGCTATGAAATATTATAATGGTCTGTGTTGCAAAGAAGAACAGGTAGGAGGAATCAAACCGGATTCCTCAAATATTTAGTATGCTATTTATTTCATATTACATATGAGTTGATTAAACCCCATTGACTTTAAACATGTTGTTATTGAACGCTGTTGAGTTTCAAATCAATACAGAGTATTGGTTGAGGAATTTATAGCAGATGGCTAAAAATACAAACTATTTTATAAAGATTGATTCATCGTCAGGTGAATCGCTAGAAATGAAGTTATGAAATTTATTTTACAATCGAATATGGATTTTTTTTAATATATATTATTCAACGAAGTTTATAAAAATGAAATAAACCAACCACATATATACATTGATTGTGTTAACCACTAATCACCATTTTTATTCCAAAATCTACCGTGCGCAAAGCACATGTTTATTAAGTGATTATTAAACGATTTTATTAAGCTAATTCAAGTAAGCAGAATTAACGTAACTATTAGACTGGATTTATATTAATATTCATTGTTGTTTATTTTATAAAAATCAAAGTGAATGGAATTATTTTAATTAATTATATTAATGGAAAGCTCTAAGTGGAATTGATTAACGAATAAATCATGTTCAGAGGCTGCGTTAACTGAGATTGTTTTATTAAATTAGGTTATTAATTTAATGGGAATAGTTAATAATGAAGTAAACCATTTTTATTTTAATAAATGTTGAACTTGATTTTTGGTTATTTAATGATAATTGAAGGGATACTTGAGAATGCAAATTTAGAAATGGAAGTGTGTGAAGTTTAAAAGCCATGTTATGGTAAATGAATACTTAAGCGATTTGAAGTGTAATAACATAAGTTATGATTAAACCAAAGTTTTATTAATTATTTTTGGATTATATTTAATTGGATTATATTGAATTATATGAAATCCAATATTTTGTGAAGTTATAAAACTCGAATTTCTATTGAGTATAGATTATTGAAACGGGTTATTAGAAATGACATTTGAATAAAATAAAAGCCAGGATGTGGAAATAAAGAATTTGAACTTAACTGGAGATTGGTTGAGATAACTGATTTTCTGAATATTTATCGGATGTTGGTTTCGGCCTTTGGGGTTGATATTTAGAAAGTTAGTTTCTTACTGATTTACGGTTTGGAACTAATGGAGATATGAAATGGGAAGTAAAAATGGAACCACAAGCTTGAATCAAAAGGGGGTAAGATGAGTAGAGTTAAAAAGATGCAATATAAATTCATTAGAGATGAGATTTCTTTAAAGTATAACTAAAATGAGAAATGAATTGATATTGGGAATGAATATCGGTTTTTGTATTACAATTGATATTTATCTTAAGATAAGAACGTTGTTGATCAAGGTCTGAGAGGTAATTAAAATACCCCAACTTGAACAACTTCAGGATTATCGAAGGATGCTATTAGTTGTAATGGGGAGATATTGAAAGAAAATTTATTTTGAGGAATAATAATGTAACGTTATTTAAAAATGTTGGGGAATATATATGATGGGATTCCAAATATAAAAGGAAATAAAAGGGGCTTGAGAATGTGAAATGATATTTCCATAATAGAAATATATAGAAGGAGGATTGGTGAGAATATAAAGACATTTTCAAAATTAAGGAATGAGATTTAGTATAAGTTCATTCTAAAATGATAAGCGATGATTATTGTGTTCAAATAACGGAAACAAAAGGAGATTTGTAACGATTGTTTTACGCTGATAAGTTAAATCGATTTCCAAATTATAGATAATAAGTAATGTTATAACAAATGTTTTGAAATGGTAGTAACGAGAAATTGGATATGGTTTTAAGAAAATTTTCCAAATATATAACATGATTAAAGAATATTATTATATTAGAAATGATATATTATTTTAAATGGCCAAGTGATGCTGGTTAATAAACCAATGGATCTGTTTCATTTTTATGGTTGTTTATCTTGATAGTTAAATAACCGAATATCAAAATCTAGCCCAACGTTATTGGTATGGAAAGACCAGGATCGAATTTAGATTCGAAAACCATTCCGACCAATGAATACGAATACATCAAGGATGCTGATCGAGATGGAGCAATTGAAGATCGTAAATCTTCATGAGCGGAAGAACACTTGTTGAATTTCTCTAGCTGATCCCTAGAGATATCTTGACTGTGATTCTGTCGTGATTGAAATCTACGGATTGCAAGGACTACTCGCTACTAATCTATAGGGTGATTCCTAGGATGTGGTAGGAGAGTGCCTTCGGTTCATCCTATTCCTGGATGACTTGTATGGACGATGCGAATGGTGGCCAGATGTTCCAAAAGTCGATTTTAACCTCAAGCCTCATCAACTGGGAAATGAAAAAAATCGGGCAGGCAGCATGGCTATGTGGGTCGCACCCATTAGGGTGTATTGTCGTCATCTAGAGAAAATTCATATTAGTTACTTCTTTTCATTTTTGTATCTCCCGGGAAATAGTAGCTGCGCAGCCGTGAGCTGACAATATATTCGATATACTTAAGAGAAATGAGTGGTCGGTCATGTGTGGGTCGGGTTGCAAGACGTTCTTGTTGAACCCAGTGTATTCATCTCTAGAGATACACTACCGGCAGGTGGTTCCATACCTTGTCATATTCCGAATTCAATCTCCAATAAGCGCCCGTGGTTTTGTTTGTATACTATATATATGGAGCGTGAGATACAAACGTTCTGCTAGATTCTATTATTTGTATTTAGACACTATTATAATATCAAATAAGATATTAATTTCAAAATTGTTTGGGTTATAGTAAGGTAAAAACCGTCTGTGTTTATGTGTGGACTGATCTTACTATTATCCATTGTTTGAAAAAGGATTTCCAAAGTTAAACAAGTTGTTGTGCTATGAATTTATCACTGAAAGTATTCCAGACTGGTCCGGGTGAATTTTGCTTTGCTTCAAATGTGCTTGGGTCAGACCGAGTATCTTTACAGGTTAGATTTTGTCGGAGATTCAGAGGAGTGAAGTCGAGACGTATTCCATATATACTGGTACTAGTTTATTTCCACTGTGAGTTGTATTGATCTGAATGCATACTCTGATGTTGTAATCATATATATACAGTTTCTTTTGTATAAAGTATTATTGATTATTATACTTTGTTCATTCCGCTGTAAGACTCTGATCTTATTATTCTTCTATTCTAATATTTCTTTCTACCTTTTCTCACCCTCTAACTTCTTTCTGTTAGCTTTCTGGGTTTTCGACATTTGAGTTGGGACACAAACTGTATCAGTGTCTAAGTTCGAGTGTCGAAATTCTCGGGTCGCTATAAAGGTGTTACATGATAATGCTTGTGACCGCGTGATCTAGATTTAAATCGATTGGGCAAATTCTTGTTCTACGCATTAGCTTTATCTGAATTATTAGCAGCTGCTTCTTTATACGTACTTTTTTGTTGTATCGGACCTCTTGCCAGGCGAGAACTGAATTATTTGGATTAGGGTTTTCACCCCCTAACAATGAGTACACCATTATACTATGATATCACTAATACGAATGTTTAGTTCTCTATATATAAATATATGCTCTAAAAACCAGCCGGTACTGGACTGGTTCTGTCACCAGTTGACTGGTAGGAAATAGACCAGTCGACTGCTCACAGACCAGAAGTCCAGTAACGGCTAGTTGAAAAGCATAATTAAATATATATATATATATATATTCACATAAATTTCATTCTTAACCAGTCGACTAATGACTTTTCTACTAGTTAGCTGATCAGAGATTAACAGACATTTTTATGAAGAGTCACCTTCTTTCATGAAGAGATTCTTCTTCAATTATGAACAGAAATGGATGCAACTCTTTGCTTAAACTTTTCATGAAAAAATGCTACTCTTCTACAATCATATAAGCACTACAAACATGTTTTCCAAATCACTGATTCTCATATATTCTACTCTAATACCTGATTTGCACTTCTATACTCATCGCATTCTAAAGCTCTCTTAAATTTAAGTTACTTGTTGAATCTTTGATATTATTTCAAATCTCTTGATTTAATAAGCAACATACTTCCTTTAGTCAGATTATAGGAAGGGTGTACTTCATTATGACTATTCAATGTTGATTAGAGAACACATTCAAAAGTCAAAACTCTTGTAATTTGTGAAGTCCTGTATGGGTGCTCAGGCGTGGACATCCTTGTTGGTGCTCGGGTGTATTTCGACCTACTCCTTCGGGTAAAGAGAGGGTGTGATAGTGAATTCCGAAAAGGAGTTTCAGGACTAGATGTAGGGCGGGAGTCCGAACAAGTACAAAATTCTTGGTGTCTTTACTTATTGCACTTTATTTTATTTGTGATATATCTCTATAGCTTAGTTTTATTTGCATAACTATTGTAGATTACAAGTTAGATTATCATTTACACTTCCGCTATATCCATATAAATATCCTATCTAAGTCACACACCGAATTTTCAATTTTTGTTTATATTTGTGTTTGTGTTTGATTCTGTGTCTGTGATTGTGTTTGCGATGTTTGATCCATATAGTAATTCACATAAGTTGTAGATTTTGTTTAATTTCTCAAAAACACTATTCACCTCCTTCTAGTTTTTGTTTTGCCTTAATGATCCATTCCATAATCCTTAACAACTCCAACATGCTTGAAGTTAGGTTGTAAAAGTAAAAATGTCTGAACATCGATAAAACATGGAGGAATGAACTTAAATGTAACAACCCGTATTTTCAATAACCTGTAATAACATAAATCGAGGCAGAATTTAATTCTAAAATGGGAATCAAGGGAAACGGGCTATGCCATTGCGTTCGTCTCGGAAAAATACGCGAAATAGAGTCCGAGTTTTCGAAAATCGGAGTCCGTATGACCAAGATATGGCCTCGCGAAGTTTCACGAAAATTCCCAAATTAAAGTATACTTAATTAAGTGAAATGGGTTGTGTAGATATATATATATATATATATATATTGATATATATATATATATATAATTGAAAATTTAATAAATAAATATGCAAAAATGCTCAAAACAGCGAATTGGGAGAGGGGAATAACCGAACCGGCCGATTTTTGAAGTCGACCCGAGCTCGCTGGGTCGACTAGGGGTTAATCCAGGGTGTTTGGCTGTCAACCCGTGGGCCGATTCGCTCAAGTGCAGATTTTGCATTTGAATGGTTCTCATGGTCCATCTTTAATCTAAAGGCCCTAGATGGTTCCTACACTTGACTTCTTCCCCAAGACATGCTTTGATGGCTTGGATTGAATCTAGGGTTAATCCTATGGCCTAAAACACTTGCCTAATCTATAAATAAGACCCTAACCTACCCTAATTCATTCATAATTAAACCTAGTGACTAAACTATGGCAAAATGCTAGCTCTCATGGCCTCCACTAATTTTATGAAGAGGGTTGCATACTAATCACTCTCTAATCAACTTCTAATCCCTTCTTAGCATCTTAATCTTCTTCATTTGGTGTTCAAAGTTGCTAGTTGTGAGTTTCTATCACTTTGATGATCTTTTGGTAAACTAATTAGATGAGATGTGATGAGATTTATGGTTTTGTATGTGGGTTAATGAGCTTTGAATCATATGATATGATGTTAGCATTAATCTTATGTTTATGCATGTTGAGTATGTAAGCTTATGCAAGTTTAATATGATGTATGTTATGTTTGCATGATGCTAAATATGCAAGTTGTGGGCTATGTAATCATATGCATGTTATGCAAGTTCATGGTAATATGCTATGCAAGTTACATGTATGTAAATATGCAAGTTACATGTTTGTTAATATGCAAGTTACATGTATGTAAATATGCAAGTTACATGTTTGTTAATATGCAAGTTACATGTATGTAAATATGCAAGTTACATGTTTGTTAATATGCAAGTTACATGTTTGTTAATATGCAAGTTACATGTATGTAAATATGCAAGTTACATGTTTGTTAATATGCAAGTTACATGTATGTAAATATGCAAGTTACATGTTTGTTAATATGCAAGTTACATGTTTGTTAATATGCAAGTTACATGTATGTAAATATGCAAGTTACATGTTTCTTTATATGCAAGTTACATGTTTGTTAATATGCGAGTTACATGTATGTAAATATGCAAGTTACATGTTTATTAATATGCAAGTTCATGATGACACATTATGCAAGTCTATAAGCTAATATGCAAGTTTGTTATGCAAAATGAATATGTAAGTTATGTGACATATTATATGCAAGTTATGTGACATGTTATGCAAGTTCATATGCAAGTTATGTGTTTGTTAATATGCAAGATGGCACCTTTGAAACATGTTCATTCATATGCAAGTTGACACCTTTTATATGTGTTATATCATGAACGAAATTACGTGGGAACGATGGGGTAATTAAATGCATAAGTTAATAAGATTGTGTGAAATTAATATAATTATGCATAACACAAAATAAATAAACATAGTATGGGAATTTGCCTATTTGGTTAGGTGTACCCATACTATGTGTTGGGAATTTACCTATTGAGTTAGGTCTACCCCATGGGAATTTACCTATTAAGTTAGGTCTACCCATGTTAAGAAAACTTGATTAATTAGGGATAATTAATATAAAATTATGAGGGTGATTAATTAGGTGTAATTAATTGACTAAGACACGAGGTTGGACTCAGTTGTAGCGTAAAACTGCCCGGACCCAACCGGCTTAACCAGTTGCTACAAATGTTAGCCCAATGTGAGAGGTCTTAGGCACAAACTAAATACGTAATTAATGTAAAGACACGAGGTTAGACTCTGTTATGACATAAGGCTGCCCGGACCCAACCGGCTTAACCAGCGGTCATAAAAGACAGTCTAATGTGAGAGGTCTTTACAAAGGTTACGTTCTTAATTAATTAATTAAGAAACACTTAACCACATTAGCATGTAGAGGGACATGAGGGGTTAAGTGGGTGCCTCGGGTGGCATGAGAAAATCTAGTGGTTGCCTTGGGTGGCAATAGAAAATACGATTAGAATACTTAACCAAAATAGAACATGTAATTAAAACATGATTAAAGGGTTAAGTGGGATATACTAGAAAAAGGGACAAGCTTAGGTGGGTAGCTTGTGGAGGCCCATTTCAACCAGTAACCCATACGTATCTTTGTGGGCTCGACCCATGTCGAGGACGGGACACGCATACTGGGCTTGACTGTAAGAGGCAAACGGGTTAGCGGTGGCAACGCAAGTCCAACGGGCTTCATATGCGTGAGTGGGCCCGGGCTGGTAGGTAAGCCGTTGTTGCATCGAGTAGATATAAGCCGTGCACCTTTAGTTTCATCAGGTTGCCACATTGGGGAATGATACATCCCACGGTGGGGCCAGCACGGGTATCTACGTTAGGGAGCCGATCGAATGGGAAGTAGTGTGTACACCTAGTGGATTGTAGGGCCCCGTGGCGCCTACTTGGTCACCTAGGGGTACGCAGGTACTAATTAGTAAATTTTATAAGTCCTTGGGTGGGATCAACCTTTAAGTTAGGAACGACTGGTGTGGTGCAGTTTAGTAATTTACCTTAGGGAGGGTAGATGCGTCTTTATCCTTTATCTTCGTTCAGTTGACTGCTTAGGGTAGCCATTCATCCCTATATGTTACCGTATATCAGTTTATGTCTTCTCTGGTTACTTTAACGATTGTATTGTTAAAGTTATAGGACTCGCTCAGACTTATGTCTGACCCCGTTGTTTTTATCTTTTTCCCAACCCTCAGGTCCTACGGTGGATCCTAGCAGTAGTGGAGCTTGATCGGATTGCTGTTCCAGTCTTTAGGAGCTTGGATAGATGTAAAGCTCCAGTTATCCAGTTATCTTTTCTTTTGTTTGGCTATTGTATGAGAGTGGGATTATGTACTTCTTTATTTTGATGGATATTGTACTTGACCTTTATTGTGGTTTTATGATGTAACCAGACATGTTTTACTTCCGCTGTTATGAGATGATGTTTTAAAATTTCAAGTACTATTTATATCTGTCTTGTTGTAATTTTTCTGTTCTATATTCACTAAAATACTCCACCGATGCTATGGCATTCCCTTAGTGAGTGATCATAGCGGGAGTGGGGTGTTACACGTGGTATCAGAGCTTAAGGTTACCAGAACAGATAAAATTTTTGAGAAAAACTACTTTCTAAGAGTATTTTCGAAGAAAGTATTTTTAAAAGCATGTCTTCTAAGAGAAAAAGTTTTTGAAAAAGAAAAGCATAATCCCCAATAGCCATATCTTTATCTTTCGGAATCTCCTTTTTGAATCTTTCCTCTTTCGTTTCAGCATGGCTGAAGATCTTAACATCCCGGAGGGTTTAGTTATACCACTATGGTATAGGAGGTTGCAAGAGGCTAGGGCCGCGGCTGCGGGTCCGGCCAATGCTACTACACCAGAGACAACCGCTCCTCCTCCTCAGCCTAGAGTGGATAATTTTGCTAAGGTTTGCAAGGAGTTCAAGGCTATAGGAGGAAAACCTTTTCTTGGTTCAGAGACTTTCGTAGAGGCTAGAGATTGGCTTAAGGAAGTGGAAGAGTTGCTAGATATCTTTGAAGTGGAAGAGGGAAAGAAAGTCAAGTTGGCGGCTTGGTTAATGAAGGGAGAGGCCTCATTCTGGTGGGAGGTCACTAATGGAGAACGCCCTGTTGACTCTTGGGCAGATTTTAAGCAAAGGTTTGGGGCTAAGTTTCTCTCAAGGGCGGAAGAGAATCTGTTTATGGAGAAGTTCTTGAATTTGAAGCAAGGGAATCTCACGGTGAAAGAATATGTCAACAAATTCAATCAATTAGCAAGGTTTGGCATAGAGTTGGTGAATACACCGGAGAAGAAGGCTTTGAGGTTCGTTAGAGGCTTGAACGAACCATTGCAAGGAATAGCTATGACTCACATTCCTATGGGGGCCACTTTTGAGAAGCTTGTCTACATGGCACTTATGCATGAGGATGATAAGAATTCTAAGGCACCAGAGAAAAAGGGGGATCAGAAGAAACCGCAACAGCAACAACAAGGCAAGGGCGGAAAAGGCAATGGTGACAAAAAGAAGACGAAGAAGAAGTGCTTCAATTGTGGAACACCAGGACACCTTAGTAAGGATTGTCGCAAAAAGAAGAAGACCGGTTGCTTTCATTGTGGTGAAGCAGGGCATCTTGTGAAAAACTGCCCAAAGAAGGGGCAGAAGACGGGGTCTACCTCAGGAGGCCAGGTGCAAGCTCTTATAGCACCACCTCAGTCAGGGGGGCAAGTTCAGGTTCTCTCAGTTCCACCGATTCAGCAGAGAGGTAGAACTATTTCCGTTGAAAGTCTGGTTTTTCTGTTTGATCATCCAGTTCGTACTTTGTTTGACTCTGGCGCATCGCATTCTTTTATCTCATCATCGTTAGTTGAGTCACTGCACTTAGACACCAGTCTAGTTGATGATCCCTTGGTTGTCTCAAACCCAATTGGGGGCTCCATATATCTGTCTATGATATGTTTGGGTTTGAAGATTTCTATACTTAGCGTTGAGTTTAGATGTGATGCTTTTGTATTGGGCTTCACGGGCTATGGGTTGATCTTGGGCATGGACTGGTTATCCAGTAATGGTGCCGTTCTTGATTGCGAAAGGAGAGTTGTCAGGCTCATGACCCGCTTGGGTAACACTCTCGAGATCTCTTGCAATCCCATGGAATCTGTTTTGCTAAGTTATCTTGAATCGCTCGATGCTTCGGTCGAGAGTTTGTGTTCTGTCAGAGTAGTCCGGGAATATCCGGATGTGTTTGAAGAAGTAAAGGGTTTGCCTCCGAAGCGGGAGATAGATTTCTGAATTTATTTGGTGGATAATGCCAAACCAGTGTCTTTGCCAGTACGCCACATGGCTCCTCGTGAGAGAAGAGAACTTCATAAGCAAGTAGGGGAGTTGCTTGAGAAGGGGTTCATAAGGCGAAGTATATCGGAGTGGGGAGCTCCAGTAGTGTTTGCCACGAAGGCGGATGGGTCCCTCAGACTTTGTGTGGATTATAGAGAACTTAATAAGCTCACGAAGAAGAATAGACACCCATTGCCGAGGATAGATGATCTCTTTGATCAGTTGGTTGGCGCGTCAGTATTTTCGCAGATGGACTTAGCTACAGGGTTTCATCAGTTAAGAGTGGCGGAGGACAGTATAGAGAAGACTGCTTTCCGGACTCCGGATGGTTTTTATGAGTGGCTAGTGATGCCATTTGGGTTGACAAACGCCCCCGCATACTTTGTTGATCTCATGAGTAGAGTGTTTAGAGAGTATCTGAATAAGTTTGTAGTAGTTTTTGTGGATGACATCTTGGTCTTTTCCAAGAATGAAGAAGAGCATGCCTTACATCTCAAGGAAGTGTTGGAGACTCTTCGAGCGCATAGTCTTAAAGCTAAATTCTCTAAATGCCATTTTTGGAGAAGAGAAGTGCGATTCTTAGGGCATGTGGTCTCTAAGGAAGGGATAGCTGTGGATCCCGCAAAGATAGTATCTATCCAAGATTGGAAAGTTCCTAGAAATGCTACCGAGGTAAGAAGTTTCTTGGGGTTGGCAGGATATTATAGGAAGTTCATCAAAGACTTCGCGAAGATATCAGCCCCATTAACCCGCTTGACGAAAAAGAATCTGGTTTTCTCGTGGGATGTAGATTGTGATGATGCTTTCCGACGGTTAAAGAGAGCTTTGACCACCGCTCCAGTTTTAGTGCTCCCGGATGGGAGTAAGCCGTTTGTTGTTTATACCGATGCTTGTGGAACAGGATTAGGCGCAGTCTTGATGCAGGAGGGAAGGGTAATAGCCTATGGAGGGAGACAATTGAGAGTGCATGAGAAGAATTACCCTACCCATGATCTAGAGTTGGCCGCGATTGTTTTCGCACTTAAGTCTTGGCGCCATTATCTTCTTGGTGAGAGATTCGAGTTGTTCACCGACCATAAATCATTGAAGTACTTATTCTCTCAGAAGGATTTAAACTTAAGACAGCAAAGGTGGATGGAGTTCTTAGCATCCTATGATTTCGAGATAGCGTATACCCCTGGTAAGGGTAACGTGGTGGCAGACGCCTTAAGTAGAAAAAGGCTATCTTTGAGTCCATTGTTCGTGGAACGACGAAGCTTGGAGTTTCTTTCTTTGTTTGACTTCAGACCTTCTGTTGATTTTGTACCTGGTTTGTTGGCATCCTTGGAGGTTAGACCTACTCTTTTGAGACGGATTGGCGAGGCTCAGCGAGACGACCCACAGTTGGTTGTGTTGGTAGAGAAGCTTATAAGAGGGGAGTCGTCCAGCCATTTGGGTAGATACACCATAGATGATAAGGGATGGTTGCATAGAGACGGTAGACTTTGTGTACCGCAAGATGAGGGTTTGAAGAAGGCTATTTTGGATGATGCACATCGTTCAAGAATGACTATTCATCCCGGTGGAGACAAAATGTACCAAGACATGAAGAGAGTTTTCTTCTGGGCCGGTATGAAGAAAGATGTGGCCGAGTATGTGGCTAGATGCTTAGTGTGCCAACAAGTTAAAGTGGAGCAAAGGAAACCCGGTGGGTTGCTACACCCATTGGAAGTTCCACAGTGGAAGTGGGATAGTGTCTCGATGGATTTCATCGACGGGTTACCGAGATCGAGGAAGGGCAATAAGGGAATTTGGGTTGTGGTAGACAGACTTACCAAGAGTGCCCATTTTATACCCGTAAAGAGTAAGAGGACCGCTCCATGGCTTGCTTCGGTCTATGTTAGAGAGATTGTTAGATTGCATGGCGTACCATCCAGCATTGTGAGTGATCGAGATCCTATTTTCACTAGTGAGTTTTGGAGAAGTTTGCAAGAGGCGGTAGGGACTCAGTTGTGTTTGAGCACCGCATATCATCCTCAGACGGACGGTCAGACTGAGAGGGTGAACCGTATCTTAGAAGATCTTTTGAGGCTTTGTATCTTGGATTTTGGAGGTACATGGGAAGAACATCTTCCTTTGGTGGAGTTCGCATATAATAACAGCTTTCAGTCCAGTATTGGTATGGCTCCTTTCGAAGCTCTTTATGGAAGGCCTTGTCGATCTCCTACATGTTGGTGGGAATCTACGGATAAGATCTTGCTTGGGCCGGATATGGTTAGAGAGACTTCAGAGAAGATTGATTTAATTCGAAAAAGGATGAAAGCAGCGCAAGATAGACAGAAATCTTATGCGGATCGGAGAAGGACGGATCTTGAGTTTGAGGTTGGGGACATGGTTTTTGTCAAAGTATCTCCATTGAGAAATGTTGTTCGCTTTGGGTCCGTAGGGAAGTTAGCACCGAGATTTGTTGGGCCGTTTCCTATTAAGGAAAGGATTGGACGGATGGCATATAGGGTGGAGTTGCCCGACAGACTTAGTGGTGTTCATGATGTATTCCATGTATCACATTTGAGGAAGTGCTTACATGAGACCGCGGAGGTGGTAGAGCCGAGCTTGCTTAGAGATGTAGAGGTAGAGCGTGATGCGACGATTCGACGAGCTCCTACTCGCATCCTTGGGTCAGAAACTAGGAAGTTGAGGAACAGAGAAGTTCAGCTAGTTAAAGTGCAATGGGGAGATGACGAAAGCAATGCTACTTGGGAGAAGGAAGCAAAGATGCGTTCTTTGTATCCATTTCTTTTTGAGAGTATGTCTTTTAACTTCTCCTTTATTGCTTGTCTAGTACTTATCTTATCTTTAGTATATCCTCTCGCTAATACCTATGACCTTTAGATAGGGTAAAACCTATGGTTGAAACATGTGTTTGAAACATGTTATGGTTGATGGATGCATATGGATGCAATTGTTTGCTAGTGGTTGCTCGTGGATGCATATACACACACATTAGGCACTAGATCGGCTCAGTCACTTCATGTTGCATATTGCATAAATGGATGTGGTAGTTAGATTGATGGATGTATCATGGCTGTGTTATCATATGGATGATGCATTTTTGTGTATGGTTGTGCACGCATGTAGAAATTTGTATGTGTCAATAGGGTTTCGCATACATATTGGATGCATGGCACTATCATGGTTTGCATTAAGGAGGTTTACTGTATCAGTAACCGCCTGATTTTCGCATTAGGTAAGTACATATACACACACTTTTGCATATATCCATCCAGCATTTAGAATCTTGTAAGGACAATGATTGCTCGTGGATGATGCTTTGAGTAGATGGATGATTGGATGGTAGGATACGTTCTTCCTAACTTGAAGATTTCGGGGACGAAATCCTTTAAGGAGGGGAGAATGTAACAACCCGTATTTTCAATAACCTGTAATAACATAAATCGAGGCAGAATTTAATTCTAAAATGGGAATCAAGGGAAACGGGCTATGCCATTGCGTTCGTCTCGGAAAAATACGCGAAATAGAGTCCGAGTTTTCGAAAATCGGAGTCCGTATGACCAAGATATGGCCTCGCGAAGTTTCACGAAAATTCCCAAATTAAAGTATACTTAATTAAGTGAAATGGGTTGTGTAGATATATATATATATATATATTGATATATATATATATATATAATTGAAAATTTAATAAATAAATATGCAAAAATGCTCAAAACAGCGAATTGGGAGAGGGGAATAACCGAACCGGCCGATTTTTGAAGTCGACCCGAGCCCGCTGGGTCGACTAGGGGTTAATCCAGGGTGTTTGGCTGTCAACCCGTGGGCCGATTCGCTCAAGTGCAGATTTTGCATTTGAATGGTTCTCATGGTCCATCTTTAATCTAAAGGCCCTAGATGGTTCCTACACTTGACTTCTTCCCCAAGACATGCTTTGATGGCTTGGATTGAATCTAGGGTTAATCCTATGGCCTAAAACACTTGCCTAATCTATAAATAAGACCCTAACCTACCCTAATTCATTCATAATTAAACCTAGTGACTAAACTATGGCAAAATGCTAGCTCTCATGGCCTCCACTAATTTTATGAAGAGGGTTGCATACTAATCACTCTCTAATCAACTTCTAATCCCTTCTTAGCATCTTAATCTTCTTCATTTGGTGTTCAAAGTTGCTAGTTGTGAGTTTCTATCACTTTGATGATCTTTTGGTAAACTAATTAGATGAGATGTGATGAGATTTATGGTTTTGTATGTGGGTTAATGAGCTTTGAATCATATGATATGATGTTAGCATTAATCTTATGTTTATGCATGTTGAGTATGTAAGCTTATGCAAGTTTAATATGATGTATGTTATGTTTGCATGATGCTAAATATGCAAGTTGTGGGCTATGTAATCATATGCATGTTATGCAAGTTCATGGTAATATGCTATGCAAGTTACATGTATGTAAATATGCAAGTTACATGTTTGTTAATATGCAAGTTACATGTATGTAAATATGCAAGTTACATGTTTGTTAATATGCAAGTTACATGTATGTAAATATGCAAGTTACATGTTTGTTAATATGCAAGTTACATGTTTGTTAATATGCAAGTTACATGTATGTAAATATGCAAGTTACATGTTTGTTAATATGCAAGTTACATGTATGTAAATATGCAAGTTACATGTTTGTTAATATGCAAGTTACATGTTTGTTAATATGCAAGTTACATGTATGTAAATATGCAAGTTACATGTTTCTTTATATGCAAGTTACATGTTTGTTAATATGCGAGTTACATGTATGTAAATATGCAAGTTACATGTTTATTAATATGCAAGTTCATGATGACACATTATGCAAGTCTATAAGCTAATATGCAAGTTTGTTATGCAAAATGAATATGTAAGTTATGTGACATATTATATGCAAGTTATGTGACATGTTATGCAAGTTCATATGCAAGTTATGTGTTTGTTAATATGCAAGATGGCACCTTTGAAACATGTTCATTCATATGCAAGTTGACACCTTTTATATGTGTTATATCATGAACGAAATTACGTGGGAACGATGGGGTAATTAAATGCATAAGTTAATAAGATTGTGTGAAATTAATATAATTATGCATAACACAAAATAAATAAACATAGTATGGGAATTTGCCTATTTGGTTAGGTGTACCCATACTATGTGTTGGGAATTTACCTATTGAGTTAGGTCTACCCCATGGGAATTTACCTATTAAGTTAGGTCTACCCATGTTAAGAAAACTTGATTAATTAGGGATAATTAATATAAAATTATGAGGGTGATTAATTAGGTGTAATTAATTGACTAAGACACGAGGTTGGACTCAGTTGTAGCGTAAAACTGCCCGGACCCAACCGGCTTAACCAGTTGCTACAAATGTTAGCCCAATGTGAGAGGTCTTAGGCACAAACTAAATACGTAATTAATGTAAAGACACGAGGTTAGACTCTGTTATGACATAAGGCTGCCCGGACCCAACCGGCTTAACCAGCGGTCATAAAAGACAGTCTAATGTGAGAGGTCTTTACAAAGGTTACGTTCTTAATTAATTAATTAAGAAACACTTAACCACATTAGCATGTAGAGGGACATGAGGGGTTAAGTGGGTGCCTCGGGTGGCATGAGAAAATCTAGTGGTTGCCTTGGGTGGCAATAGAAAATACGATTAGAATACTTAACCAAAATAGAACATGTAATTAAAACATGATTAAAGGGTTAAGTGGGATATACTAGAAAAAGGGACAAGCTTAGGTGGGTAGCTTGTGGAGGCCCATTTCAACCAGTAACCCATACGTATCTTTGTGGGCTCGACCCTTGTCGAGGACGGGACACGCATACTGGGCTTGACTGTAAGAGGCAAACGGGTTAGCGGTGGCAACGCAAGTCCAACGGGCTTCATATGCGTGAGTGGGCCCGGGCTGGTAGGTAAGCCGTTGTTGCATCGAGTAGATATAAGCCGTGCACCTTTAGTTTCATCAGGTTGCCACATTGGGGAATGATACATCCCACGGTGGGGCCAGCACGGGTATCTACGTTAGGGAGCCGATCGAATGGGAAGTAGTGTGTACACCTAGTGGATTGTAGGGCCCCGTGGCGCCTACTTGGTCACCTAGGGGTACGCAGGTACTAATTAGTAAATTTTATAAGTCCTTGGGTGGGATCAACCTTTAAGTTAGGAACGACTGGTGTGGTGCAGTTTAGTAATTTACCTTAGGGAGGGTAGATGCGTCTTTATCCTTTATCTTCGTTCAGTTGACTGCTTAGGGTAGCCATTCATCCCTATATGTTACCGTATATCAGTTTATGTCTTCTCTGGTTACTTTAACGATTGTATTGTTAAAGTTATAGGACTCGCTCAGACTTATGTCTGACCCCGTTGTTTTTATCTTTTTCCCAACCCTCAGGTCCTACGGTGGATCCTAGCAGTAGTGGAGCTTGATCGGATTGCTGTTCCAGTCTTTAGGAGCTTGGATAGATGTAAAGCTCCAGTTATCCAGTTATCTTTTCTTTTGTTTGGCTATTGTATGAGAGTGGGATTATGTACTTCTTTATTTTGATGGATATTGTACTTGACCTTTATTGTGGTTTTATGATGTAACCAGACATGTTTTACTTCCGCTGTTATGAGATGATGTTTTAAAATTTCAAGTACTATTTATATCTGTCTTGTTGTAATTTTTCTGTTCTATATTCACTAAAATACTCCACCGATGCTATGGCATTCCCTTAGTGAGTGATCATAGCGGGAGTGGGGTGTTACATTAAATGATGATGAAAACATGAAATAGCGATATAATTGAATACATGGCACTAATCTAGGTTTCATTAGAACAACCGTACTTTAATTTTTTTCATTTATGGGATATTTGGATTTTATTTGTCATTAGGATGACTTTGTAGATAAATAAAGGCTATAAAGCTATTTCTATCTTGTTAAATTATGATTTATGCTAACCAATAATATAATTGTCATTGTTTGAATGTTGGTATTCAATTATAAATGTATAAGTTATTATATATAAATTAGAGGTGTAGGCGGACTCACAATATTTTGAATATGAGGTACGCTTGATGTTAGCTCATTTAATATATAGTATAGTCAACTGTGTATGATTGGTTGAACAATAGATATTCAGAATGAAATGCATAGTTATTGTGTATGATTTGTTAGTGTTAGCATGAATATTCTATCACAACTCATGGATTACTATACGATTTTGATTTAAGTTGAATTGTTGTTGAGAAACAATACTCAGAATTAAAGAGAAGCAAATAATCTTTTATATTATTGGTGATGCTGATACAAAACAGTGTACCGTAGGCTTTTGTAAACAAAACAAAAGAAATAAATGGGCCATGGCTACAAAGCCTGAAAACATGAGCTGCAGATTCAAATATGTCTCGGTATTTTATAATTTGTTGCTGATGAAAAATTTCCCAGCTTCAATTTTTGTTGAGTTCTAAATTGACTCTTGGGAACGTTCAAAATAACAGATTATTATTTAGCTTACCGGGTTTAAACAGAATAAATGCAGAATCACAGTACACAAAATAAATAATAATATCTCACAACAAAATTTATACAAAATCAGAGTTTTAAGATATTTTTGTTCAATAGAAAAAAAATACATGAATTTTAAAAATAAAGTTTTACAGTTCAGTTGGGCTTGTGCGCACATATGCGTCTTCACTTCCTCTCCAGTTTACGAGCTGAAATCTTTAAATCTGGAACACTTAGGCCTGACCCGAGCGTTCCATGCAAAAACACAAAACACCTGAGTCAGGATTAAACTTATTTCAAGTAAGTTAACTTCGATAGACACACAAATATAATTAACCAATCTTGACAATTTATTTAACGGTTCGAGCATAATAATAAGCGAAAAGTTGAATAATACACATCACGGAACAAAATAAGGCAAGACAACATATGGGTGAGACATGTATAACAAATTAGAAGCATTTATAAATGCCACCGCAACTAGGCAAAATAAAAATGCAGGCAGTACACATGGGGTGTGCACTGAGTTGTAGACAGGTATATGTATAGTGGAGTATATATAACAGGCAACAGTGTGGTACATAAGCAACATGCAAAAATAAAACATAGAAATGACCGATAATGAGTGGCTAACACCAAACTAAACACCACATGCATGTAGTTGTGTATAAGCGCAAGTGGCATTAAAAACTCAAGTGGTGCCAAAACATTATGGTACTATCATAATATAGGTGTAGTAACAAATTTATGCCTAAACTGTAAATAAAAATGAGATTATGGGTATCATCATAATACGGTGTACTAATAACTTTAAGCACAAACAGTAGAACAAAAATGGGATTTTGGGTATCGTCATAATATAGGTGTAGGATATATATATATATATATATATATATATATATATATATATATATAGCTCCAGGTACCCAAAAATTACATTCACGTTTGTATTGCAACCAAAATACCCCAAGACTATTGGAAGTGAACAACATGGCCAACAGTGGATGTTTAAACCGAAATTAGCTTAAACACCAAAGGGGACACGAAGGTGCTTCCCAATCGGTAAGTAATGAGACCATAATCGCAACAAAAAGGTAAAGACACAAAGATTTTTATAGTGGTTCAACCTAAAGAAGATCTACATCCACTTTGGCAAGGATTTTATTATGACATCAATGATTAAAAGGCATGAAATCTCTCTTTTCAAATTCATCTTCTCTTATTACAAGTAAATCACGCTTAAATCTATGCAAATGGATGGAAAAGTGATTGGACCAGCGGAGAAATGGTGAGACCGGTGGAGGAATCGTGAGAAAGTTTCAAATGCAAGGAGAATGGAGGAGGACCATCGATCTCTAGAACACATGGTTGGTCTCGATGGAAGACATGGTGGATCAAGCTCTAGATCTTTGCTTATAAGTGTTAGATGATGTTAGGATCACTCGAAGTGAGAGAGGAAGCAATTTGGCAGCCTTCGGGGTCGTGGAAATCGATCCCACAAAGTATGGAATCCATGGCCTATTTATAGGTGAGCTTCCATGAGAAATGGGTTGAAATTCATATATGCAGGTTTTGGGTCACTCGTGCAGGTATTTACGGAAATGCCACTGCCAATTGTAGCCAGTTGTCAATAGCTGTAACTAGCCTGCCACCAGTTGTTATGAACGACCGACCCTCAGATGAGCGAGCGACCAAAGTATTAGTGGTTGGCTGGATCAACAGCTTGAATGAGCAGGTGATTGTGCGAGCGACCTGGGGTTTGGTTGAATCAACGCGCAACCGTCCCTG
This sequence comes from Allium sativum, assembly GCA_030737875.1. Taxonomy (NCBI): domain Eukaryota; kingdom Viridiplantae; phylum Streptophyta; class Magnoliopsida; order Asparagales; family Amaryllidaceae; genus Allium; species Allium sativum. The sequence goes on from CM060912.1 coordinate 140,386,356, forward strand.
TACAAGTAGTTTCTACTAGATGCGGTGAACGAGCGATCCAATGGGATAGATAAAGTGATGTGCGAGCCCCATCTTGCATAACCAAAGGATGTGTGCAACTGACTCTCATGATGAGGGAGCGACCCTATGCCGTTGTTGACTATGCAACGAGCGAATGTGCCTTGAGTTCTATTTGACCCCGGGCGACCAAACACATCAGGGAGCGACCGACCAAAATTATGCATGGGTTTCATTATGTTTGTTCATTGTTTCTGTATGAGCTATGTGGTGAAATAGCCATTTCATTGCCCGACATGTACACTGTGCGAGCTATTATTCTGTTTGACTCATAGGGTGCGAGCGACCCTTATGGTTCAAACATTAAGCATGACCGGCCAGGTTTGCGTGTAACTTTGTGAGTAGCAAGTGAGCTATATAATGTGAGAGTGGGAACTAATATGAATGACTCGTGACTCAAATGTGCAAACAATCCATGTTTTACCCTGGTTTTAATCTATAAATAGGTGCATACTTTTTAGTGGATAAACATTTACCCCTCGAAGTCTGTAATTTTTTTATATGTGAAAATTTCAGGCTTTGAAATGATATGTAGCACATCATGATAGATTAAACCCCGACAGAGACACTTATTTCCTGTGGGTTGAGTGGGACACTGGTCGTGCAGCTGAAGTCGGCTCGAGCAAGCAGGCTGGGCTTGAGTGACCGGTCCTAGCCCATTATTAGATGAGCCCGTTCGTCTTCCTGGCTATTTATTTCTTTTTGGCCTCCATTTCATCACTTGCTTGTTTTTCTGAAAGGAAGAATTTTAATGGCAACGACTCTATTGTGAAAATTTCAATCATCCAAATTATTTCTGCTCTTTCGTTATCTGAACCAACACTGTCGATCTCATGGGAGCTCATCTCTTTTGGCAACACTTGCTTCAGATACGAATTCCACCAAACCCGAATTCAATCAAGAGAATTTCCCTTTAACTTGACGTGCTGCACCTTCTATAGGTAATCTCCTCATCAGTTTCGTAATGATTTTGCGTTGGATTGGCTTGTGAGAAAGTTAGGGTTTCAGGTGAAAATAATTTGGATTTTGGATTGAATTTTTTGGTTGGATTGGTTAATTTTGGATTGAGTCTGTTTAGACTGGGGTTAGGATTACAAATGTAAATGTTTGAGAATTCTCGATTTGTATTATATGCGCACAATATATTTGGTAAAATGTCTGATAATGATAATCTGCATGTTGTGGGTGTGAAATGAGCATTGATATTTCAGGCATTAAAACATAGTCTTCCTTTTTGAGTTGTATATGTTGATTGAGTACTTTATGAAGTAATTCTCTATGTTGACTTAATGCCCTAACTCACCTTGAATTTGTATCACTTCAAATGCTTTGTTTTTGTGGATAATTTTTGCACATTGATAAACATATGAACCCATTTCTGTTGTAATCCCGTGCTCCGATTGATGTTAATCATCCTGGTATTTTCTAGTTTGAATTGGAATAGCTTTGTGAGGTTTACATGAACCTGCGGCAATTCTGTGTGCTTTTTTTATTAAATATGGGGTCGCACCACTCGAGCTGGCATGGTTCGTTCCTGCTTGACCCCTATATGGTGTCGATCATGCATGATTTTGCCCTGGTCGAGCGCGTGCGACCCTATCTTGAGTAAACTACGCACAACATTGCTTTGTTCGACCACACAAAACATTGCTTGGGGATCCTTTTGTGTTGTATCTTGTAACATTCATTTTAGTTTAGTTGTACACGAACTTTGATTTGGGAATAGTTGAATAGGCTTGATCATTTGAAAAACTTCTGAGCCCACTGGACTGCTCTTGATCGTTAAACTCAACCTCGTGTGATCATGCTTAAGCCAGTTTAGGTTCAAATATGTTTGACCCTGCAAGATCAGTTGAATTCGATCCTTGGGTTCAGTCATGTTTGAGCGTTGGGCTCGAGCAGATCTGGCCTTCAAGGGTCAGTCATGCTCGACTCCATAGGATCAAGCAGGCTAAATCCTTATAGGATCGATCATGCTCAATCCGTTGGGCTCGAGCAGACCTAACCCTCAAGGGGTCGGTCACGCTCGACCCTGGGGAGGGCCGGTCATTCCTGACCTTTTTTATGTTCGAGTGAGTTTGACGACTCTTGTTCTTGACTAAATTTCCAAGTTTTCCTGTTGTTATACCTGCACAACTAAAATACTTGTACATTTTTGAGCTATAGTCTTGCTATTGGATGCTCACACCATTAGCAGGTTAGTGTAGAAAATTAGGCAATATTTCTTAGGTTGAATGATATATTCGCGCAGAATTATTTTACTCAATTCCTCAGGGTCATTCTTTATGGAAATAAAGTAATTCATTTTTAATGACACTTGGAATATATTGATCGTACATGCTGATTTTGAGCTCCAAGTCTTATTTTTGAAGTAATACTTACTATGAGCAAGGAAATGCGAACTTGATATTTGTTTTAAAACATAGCCGTTCGTGTAGAAATGTTAACTCGACATCAGTTATGCCAGAATCCCAAGGAAGGAACCATGTCTGGAGAAGCTGGGAATTGTGGGTAGGTTACTGGAACTACACCAGATACTGCTCTCGGAGGAAGTGTTAGTCAAAGTTTCCCTAAACCCCGAGAACTTGTCAATATCCATTTTGAAAGTAATGAAACAGCTCTCTCATATATCTCATATTTGCAATTGTCTAAACAATTCGGGATTTCAGAAAAAGTGGAGGCTAAATTTCATGAAAAGGATGAATTCTCCGATATCCCCCAACTGGGTATGTTGTAGTTAGCCATGGCATGTTAGTGAGCGGAGCGATTCCCCCTTTCAATCCTTATCTAGAAATGATCCTCCGGCATATAGCTATTGCCTCATACCAACTACACCCAAATGGCTATGCCGTTTCGATGGGCCTTTATGTTCTTTTTATGAAGGTCAAACAGTGCTTGCCAAAAATTAAAAGATATATGTTCTCTATATTCTTTCAAGAGGAGGAAGAAGGATCGCCCCTCATTTATCTTTATTGAAAGCCGGGGCTTATTATTGACCTAATAAAAAGTGTTGGGGGATTTCCTAAGCAAAATTTCTTTGTTAGGTGTCTTCAAACTTCTACCATTTTTGGATGAAGGAGGTGAATATACTTACTTTAGGACACTTTATTTCTTTCCTCCTTAATCCACTATTTAAACCTTTAGTTACATTACAGAGATTCCTTCCAAGAAGGATAATGCTTTTGATCAAGTTCTCCACAATTATTTAATTGCCATTAATGAGAGTGAGTAAAGCAGAAAGTTCTTTGTCACAGAAGAGTTTCTTCGTCGATGCGATATGATTCCTCCGTCACAAACTCTTGCAGTAGATCCAGCTAACAAGAAAGATACTACCGACAAGTCCCCAGCCAATAAGGGTCCACTAAAGAAGTGCTCAGATCCTTTGGGAAGCAGTAAAACCCCACCCAAGTCCAAATTAGGTTCTATCAAGGAAGGATACCCAAGCAATGCGAGGGTAGGAGTGTCATGGCTCCATCTGACCAAGACGAGAAGGATGGCACTGTTCCGGATCCTACGGAAGCAACTGGACATGATAATGTGGAAGAAACTTCTTCAAAAACCGCTTTAGATATTATGAAGAAGAGTGAGAGGCCTTAAGAGGTTTGAGTAACTTCTAAGGATAGCCTTAATACTGAGAATCGTGATGAGAATCATGTTGCCCCAGTTACTCAAGATGAGGGTTCATGGGAACCTACGGAAGTTTTAGTGATCTAGACACCGCTAAAGATCTTAGTTAGGGTGACACTAAGACCCCATTGCCAGCAGCATCAGCTGCGAAGAATAAAGCTGAAAAATATCCTTATGAAAACCCTCATCCAGGAAAAACGACTGCTGATATAGGACTCTTTTTGGACGAGCCTCTTGAGATTGGTTCGTTATTGAACGTTCATGAACAAATTCTTTTTACTTTTATTTGCGCTTTACGTTCCCAATACTCCGCATAAGTTCCTCTTATTTTGCCTCAGTATTTTCTACCTTAGGTACTGAAATTTTTGCTCTTTTCCCTTTTTCTAGACATAGGAATGAAGCACTCGGTATCAGACTGCTTCTCTCGACAGGCTAAGTCAATTGACCCGCAGAGTCTTTTATACTCTCGCCTTTCTCGTCACTCAAAGCGTTCTCCATCATCTTCGGGTCCTAAATCTCAGCACACTTCTGAGCTTTCATTAACTAATCAACGGAAGATGGGAAAGCCCGATCACACTACACCAAATCAGTGATTTTACAACACTTAAAATTTTCAGTTGCTAACACTTATAAATGTTATAAGGTACCAAAGTCGAAAGTGTTAGCATACCAAAAAGTATGTTGGTAAAAATAATTATTTCACTCAATAATCTTTTTAACTCAATAGGTCTCGGTCATAACACAAATAAGTGTTAGGAGAGTTGGTAAGTTGGCCAGTAATTGTTTATTTATATATATTTCCCCTACGACGCTTAAGCATTCAGGAAAAAACAATACGACCGCATTAGTTTATAATTATCTAGGGTTCCCTGAGGTGCTAAGCTTCAGGTTCACATAGCAATTCGCTGGCGATTTGAGGAGCAATTATTCGATTTCGATCAGCTAGATTCTCCGGCAACGATTCCGTGTTTCACCGTTCATATGTGCCGACGATTTTGATTTCGACTCGAGCTTGTGGCAATTACCTCTCCGTCGACGATTCTTAGCATCAACTAAGGCGGAGGTGAAATCGAAAATGGTTACACCTCTATAATCCAAAAAGCAAAACGGTTATCCATGTCTAAAGCCAAGAACAAGGTAATATATTTGGATTTAAAATCAATTCTCAGATTGTGCTCGTTGCCATAAAATTCTCTTGCTAATGACCCATGAATACCGAACATTTTTACAAATAACAAATTACATTGTCATTTATAAATTAGCAGCAGAAAATTTTCCCCCTTTTCTAAATAATATGTAATTTTGGATAGTTTTTCATATGACTAACAATTTTGAATGTGTGTTTGTTCCCTAATTTCTTTGCCTTTTATCCTTTCTTGGTAGGATTAATTGTTTCTTATCCATGGAGCTTTTATGCTACATGACCATTGCTGATATCAGTGATATGAGTAATCAAGGCAATTATAAATTAGGCATGCATGACGTTGATCTAGAGAGGCTTTCTTCCGGAAAAAAGGCTAATAGAATTTCATATGCATATCATAGATTCAAACTGAGCTTGTGATGAAGGGAATATACAGTGAAAATAGGTTATATGTTGTGTCTGATGTCTTTGAGATTATATGGTCATGGCATTAGGATGATGCCTGAGATTGGGCTGACAGGTCTGTCTTTTAACTATGGGTTTTGTTTGCGTTATGTTGTGCAGAAGCTATTACATAAGTTATTTGCCTCTTATGTTTGTTTCTTTCCCAAGATGAACTTATGGTTATCTTTATAGCCGTGTTTAGTTGTAGGTAGAGGTAAAGGTGTCGCTACTCACTGCCCATACACCCACATTTGCATCCTAAGTTTGTCTAATTCTTTGCCTAAGATGGTCACACCTAATTTATCGAACTTTTTATCGATGGTTATTTTATTTTTGTTTTAGTAACTTTAGTCATTGACTGTAGCTACACTATGTTACTTATGAGTCATGAATATTTTTCCTTTACTGAGTATCTCTAAGAATATTTATACAAACAGCAAATGTTCCAGTATGACTCGGTATGGATTGGATAAAAGAAGACATTCCTCTTTTATTCTTCTTTTCTAATGTCATTCAGCATGTGAAATCATTGAAAGAACTGAAGTGGACCATGACTGGGGAATCAAGTATTATCTCTAATAATATAAATATGCAACGGTGAGAATGTTGATTCAACTGATAAAAAGTATATGAGCATCATACATCATTAGCAAATATTAGAGCCATAAGTTGGTTAAGCTGATGACATGGATAGTGATAGACGAGTCTGTTGGCAAATGTCCATATATATGCAAGCGACTAAGTATAACTTTGAATAATCCCAAATAATTGAACATGTTCTACCTGATTACCATACTATATATTTTTGATGTTAACATCGAAGTTTACGCTTCAACCATCTTTATTTAATGTGTTAGGTAACTATTTTTGTTGGAGTTGAAAATCAAACTTTTTTGAACTACTTCAGTTGTAATTATGAAGTAATGGTTTAAAGAAGTTAAGTTAGAAATTTTGAAGATTCGTTAATTATCATTCAGGTTCCGATGAATTTAAAGAGTTATTTGCTTGTTTCATAGATGTTTGGAATATTTATTAAATCAGTTAATGCAGTTCTTTCATAAGAATATTTGTATTTCCTAGTAAATGAATGAGTGATACATTATAGATAGCAAGTAAAACATCAAGATCTGGAATTGGTTTGTCTAAACAACAAAAACATAGTGGTTAGCAATAAAAGGAATATTATTGTATACAATTTTTTCTTTAAGAAAATAGTCTGATGGGGATAAAAAGTAAAACAAATTTTGTTGAGTATATGACATGTACATTCTTGTTTTTTTCTGAGTAGTCCCAACATGAAATGAATCTTGTCTTGAAGTAGACAAATGTTAACTTTTTTTTTCCTTTTTGCGATGACTAGTTATATGGTTGAACTAAAAATGGGTTCTTGAGAGTATGCATAATGTAACACCCCACCTCCGCCAATGCCACTCTTGCAAGCACACTAGCTTTGGAGGGGCGTTAAACAAGGTAAACATGCATGCAGATATCACAAGACAGAACATATAAGTAAAAGCAGAGTAAATAAAGCAGCGGAAAAAAACTAACATTTCCAAACCATAGTCAAGTTACATCAAAGTACTTGGTCATTATTTTCCACAACACAAAGTCTAGAAACACAACTGAAAACTGGAAAGAAAATCATAAAGTAACTAACCCCAAGGTAAAATAAAGCCATAGCAAGCTCAAGCCCAAACCGTACATGAGCTATCGAGAAAAGCAGCTAAAGATCCAAGCTAGGTGCTAGTGTTCCCACCCTGTAAACCTGGGGGGGGGGGAAACGAAAGAAAAGAGGCGAAAGAAAATGGGTCAGTCAAAAGACTGTTAAGTCCTATCTCCTATTAGTATAAGAACTAATAAAGTTAACTAGACATGTAAAGCAAAGATGAAACATGGGGTGATAACTGGCATGGTGAAAAGTTAACAAGATAGATCAAGTGTGGCATCGCATATACAAGGTTAAGTTTTGCACCAAGTGTACTAGTATTCCAACCCATGTCAAGTATAAACCAGAAATGATCCCTTGGCCCAAGTTTGGCCCAATACCACGAGATGACCTAAATCAAGGTCCAACAACACGGTCTAGTCGATCGGCTCCCTAAAAGCCTAACTCGTCAAGTGTCGGTGTCATACGGCCCAATCACGAAGTGTAGTCAAACTGTGCTAGGTCCACCCTAGGGTGTATCAAGCCCTAGGGTGCCAACCACGGACACAATTTAAGCACGCACAGTCTAAACCTACTGGTGCCCGTTGTCTGATTTTGTAATGACCCGCATTTTCTGCGATATATAATTAATTTATTTAATTATATAATTGGTGATTTAGAAAAGTTAATGATCGTTTAATTAAATAATATTGAATATTTAATAAATAATTATAATATAATAATATATTATAATGTCGAAATAGTCGGAAATAGTGAAATTCACAATATCATGTGAATTGAATAACATACGAGATTTGGTGGAGTTTCGATTCGAAATATAATAACGATTATATTGAATCGATGACAGTTTGAACGTAGAATTATAATATAATTAAAATAGAGCTTGAAATGGCGCTGCAGTTCGCTATTTGGCGATTCGAACTTCAACTGGATGTACAGGATTCATATTAAGTCGGATTTCTATGAAACAAGAAACGTGTGGAGCTGGTGGAGTATATCTTTCTAGTGGAAGAGAAAAATCGGGATTTCGTCGTGTAGATTTTGATTCACGTCCAAATCAAATTTTAGAAAAGTCGCTGTAGAATTCCTTTATAATTTGCGACGCTTTATATACGTTATAAATGGATTTTTTTTGATATGAATTGAATATCGATAAATCTGAAATCTCAAATATCAAACTGTAAATTCTGATATGATATTCTGAAGCTGTATGATATCATATGTGAAGATGTGCGATAATATTAAATTATTAATATTTAATTTAATTTATTTAAATATATTTATATATTTAAAAAGGGCTATTCGGGGCTTTAAAAATAGCCACTTTTGCAAACGAAGTCGGAATTCGACGTAACTAATTTTGTTGGATTCGAAATGTCAGATAGTTGTTAGATTTCCAGTTTCGTGATTTTTAGAGTCACTGTGTGGCCGTACGGATTTTTAGAGTGAGAAACAGTCAGTATTTCGATGGTTAAAAATACGCTGTGTGAGCATAAGGAGACGGAATTCGACGAAACCAGTTTCGTTGGGACCGTAATGCCGAACTGAAGGTACATGTCCAGTTTCGTGATTTTTGGGCATCATGTGTGATCACACGGATTTTTAGAAGTCAGAAATGAATAAAATGAATTAAATAAAAATATTAAAATAACAATATAAAAATATCTGGATATTTTAGTGGCCTATAAATAGCCCCTTACAAATTCCCTTAAGACCTAGTTTTTCATTTCGGTCAAACACAGTGCGCCGTCATATTCTCTTCAGGAAAATTCTTTTCCTTTTCTTTTCGATCTTCTAAATTCAAAAGGAATTCGAATAAAAATTTGTAAATTCCATAGTGGATATATTTGAGTTCCTGATCAAACCCTCTTCATTTTGATATGGCGTTTGTGGCATTCGACGTCTGTTTCCGTCGCTGGAAATTTGGCAGCAATCGCTAGGGCTACGGCTTGTCGGAGATGCAAAGAGAGATGGGGGGAGATGATCGATACTGTTGCGTTCAGGGGAGCAAGGTGATTCGGGTGGCAGATTTTGGGAGGGTTCGATCAACATAAGTGTCGATTCTGGCAGGACACGGTCGAACGGAAATCCAATTATAGGATCGAACGTGGTACTCTTGGGTAGAGGAGAACAAGAGTTTGAAGAGGGTGATGTAGGTGATTTCAGTTTCTGACTTAGTGAAGTAATGGAGGAGGAAAGAAGGCGTGAAGGAGGCGGAAATGGCTGTGCGTGTTGTGGAGGATTACGGTGTTAAGGTATTTGGGGGAGAAGGAGTCGGGTAGGAGAGAAATGCTAGCGGGTCTGGGTAGTTCAAAATAGAAATGGGCCAAGAAATTAGTGTAAGCCCAAGTATTTAAAAGAAAAAGAGAAAAGAATGGACGTAAGTATTTCGGCGAGGGCAAATTGTTTAGAGGAGAATCACTGATTGGGGAAGAAGGCTGTCAAGATGGGTGCGGGTTCTAATGATTTGGTGGGCTGGTATCGTCTAAATGGGCCGATATTTAGGTAAAGCCCAATTAGATTTAAAAGGAAAACTTTAGTTTAATTTTCATTTGAAAGTCTATGATCTTCGTAAAGCAATATCTTGGTCATACAATATCAGATTGACGAACCGTAAGTTGCGTTGGGATCGTATGGACGAGCACTCCAAAATGGAACTGACCGCGAGTCAATTGGAGTCCGTCACAATTTATAGCAAAATAAATTGTCCAGCTGAATAAAGCGATGGTTATCGTCATTGACGATGATCGTCCAAATGTGAGTAAATCTCACTAACTCTGAACAGTTTATATTTTCATGTTATATTTTTAGAACTGTTAAATATGGACTGATTGATTGTATGTTGACTGTTTGATTGAACTGCTAGTCAGTTAGTTAAATTTCTATATTGATTCTGTTTAACAGAATATATCATATAGAACTGAAAGTGATGTTATCTATACGGTCTAACATCTGTGATGCAGGGAAACAGGTTGGAGGAATCCGACTGGATTCCTCAATAGTTATTTTATTGTTTTTCATATATTTTGATATATGATGTGAATTATAACATGTTGTTGATTGTGTGTGTATGGACGATATTGAACATCGTGATTTGATATGATTGAATACCATAACATACGGGATGTGATAAGGAGATTTTCAAAGTGATATTGAAAACAGAATATTTATAAATAAGGAATATTTATAAATAGGAGATATTTAAAAAGAAAATAACTGCAAATCATTTTCTTTTTTTGAATGGAAAGGCCTGTGTGGCGAGTTTGGGGATTTTCCCGATGCTCCCGTTACAAAGGAGGTTATGGCGAATTTTTCAGAGAATTTAAGGAGTTAGAATATTTCAAGAATAAATTTGAAAAGGGAATATTCGTAAACCATTTACAAATAGAATTGGAAAGGAAACATTATAAAAAGGGAAATCATTTTTAAAGGGTAGAACCGTTATTTAAAAGTAAATCTTTTCCAATGAATAAAACGTTGTTAAAAAGGAAATCTTTATAAAGTGAAGTTAGTTAATCGAATATAGACATTCGAAAGGAGAAATCGAATATGGTATTCGAAGTTAGTTAATCGAATATAGACATTCGAAAAGAGAAATCGAATATGGTATTCGAAGTAGTTAATCGAATATAGACATTCGAAAAGAGAAATCGAATATGGTATTCGAAGTAGTTAATCGAGTATAGACATTCGAAAAGAGAAATCGAATATGGTATTCGAAGTTAGTAAATCGAATATGTTATTCGAAAGGGGTTAGTTTGTCGAGTTAGTCAAATAGAGTTAACCAGTTAGAGTTAATCAGTTAGAATTAACCAGTTGGAGTTAATTAGTTAGAGTTAATCGATTAGAGTTAACACGAACTAGAATTAATCAAATATAGTTATTTGAGACAGAGTTAGTCAAACATAGTATTCAGGGTAAGTTGCCATCTTGTATGACTGCTAGCGTAATTCGCAGGGCTGCAGATAGCCTAAGGCGGTCGGATGTTTCCTGAGGGAATCAGGCGTACCCATTGTGATCGCTGCGATCTAGAGTCAAGCGAATGGTGTTAAATAGAGTTGTCGAATAATAGTTGTTCGAATGGAGTTAAATAGAGTTGTCGAATAATAGTTGTTCGAATGGAGTTAAATAGAGTTAGTCGAATATAGTTTATTCGAATAGAGTTGAATAGAGTCAATCGAATAGTAGTTATTCGAATAGAGTTAAATGGAGTTAATTCGAATATTAGTTATTCGATATGAGTAATCAAGTTAAGATAATCAAGTTAAGATAATCGAGTTAAGTTAGCAAGTTAAGTTATCAAGTCAAGATGATTGAGTCAAGTGATTTAGTTAAGATAATCGAGTTAAGTTAGCAAGTTAAGTTATCAAGTCAAGATGATCGAGTAAAGTAAATAAGTTCAGTTCGTCGAGTTAAATTAATCGATGTTAGTTTCATCGAAAGGAATTAATCGATGTTAGTTTCATCGAAAGGAGTTATCGATGTTAGTTTCATCGAAAGGAATTAATCGATGTTAGTTTCATCGAAAGGAATTAATCGATGTTAGTTTCATCGAAAGGAATTAATCGATGTTAGTTTCATCGAAAGGAATTAATCGATGTTAGTTTCATCGAAAGGAATTAATCGATGTTAGTTTCATCGAAAGGAATTAATCGATGTTAGTTTCATCGAAAGGAGTTATCGATGTTAGTTTCATCGAAAGGAGTTATCGATGTTAGTTTCATCGAAAGGAGTTATCGATGTTAGTTTCATCGAAGGGAGTTATCGATTATAGTTTAATCGAAGTGAGATTTTCAAATATGAGATATTTGAAAAGGAAGAGTTATCGAATATTAGTTATTCGAAGAGAGGTTATCGAATATCGTTTATTCGAGAAGGAGTTAATCGAATATAGGTTATTCGAAGAAGAGTTAAATCAAATAGAGATTTCTCGAAGAGAGCTAATCGGCGAATTCGATTATATCGAATTCGGGAAAGTACTTATACTTTCCAGTTTTTAAATAGAGATTTATTTATTTATAAATAAATAAGTGTTAGGTTAATTATTCACTAATAAGAATAGAGGTTATAATTTAAGTTAGATAATTCGAAAGTAGGGATTATAACGTTATCGTTATAACCAATGTTTTAAATATAGAAGTGGATTAGTAAAATTGAATCCGAGAAAGGCGTAAAGAAGTTGTTAAAGATTTAAAAGATAAACTCTGACCATTTCGAAGTTATAACGTTGTTCAGTCAAGGTCTGAGAGGTAATTATACCCCAACTTGAGTGACTTCTTTCTTGACTAAGAAATGGTAAGGTTTGATCGTAAAGGAGTTTTGGAAATGTTTTCCAAACGAGAATCAGAAATGTTTTCTGATAAATAGAAAATAAGAATTTAAAATATAGGGAAACAGGAGATAAGTAAATAAATGAACTAAAGAGATAAATGTTAAATGTTGTTTGTTCGATATAATTTCCATCTGGGAATAATATCGTTGTTTGCACACTTGTTTTTCTTTGATAGTTAACTCACAGACTATCGAAGTTTTGACCATTTTAACGTTGTTAATATGGAGAGACCGGTTGGATTATTATCCATAGAACCACTCTGTATTGGCATAAGCGTCGCGAATCATATATGCCAAAGATAACTGAAGACGGAGAAAAATGCAAGGGCTATCCTGTTTACAGAATAGTGCCTTCGGTTTGTCCAGTCCCAGGACAACTTGTATGGACGAAGGTCTGACAGAGTATATCCAGTGGATCGCGTAAGTTGATCTGTTCAAACGTATTCACGTTTGGTGGCGGAGGAATTCGTTTCTCTTAGCTGTATACCCGTGTTATTTTTGGATAAGTCAATTTGTGATTTGGCGGGTATGACGATGTGACATTTCTAAGTGAATGAAGATGGATGTCTGACATAGTATTTCCAGAAAGGTCACGTACATTGATTTCTTCAACCGTACCAAGAGTGGAAGCGGAGAAGGAAACTTCTTTTAGCTGACACGTAATGTACTGTTGTAGACGTCAATTAGTGATTTTCGATGGATCTGACAATGTGGCATTCGAAGTGAATCTGATGTGATGATAAAGCGTAGCTTCAAGCCTCATCAACCGGTAAATGACAGAAATCGGGCAGGCAGCATGGCTAAGTCGGTCGCACCGAAGTAGGGTGTATAATCACCTATCTAGTGAATATTCATTTGCTTCTTTTAATCTATCAATGCTGTCCCATATATATATATACGGGAACGGTTGCTGATCCCAACCGTTGGTGATGTACATTCGATACACTCAAGCGAAATGAGTGGTCGGTCATGTGTGGCTGAGTTGCAAGATGTTCTTGTTGAACTCCAGTGTATCGTTCCTAGAGTACACTGATCGGAAGGTGATTCCATACCTTGTCATAGTTGGAAATCCATTACCCAATACGTGCTTGCGGTTTTGATTGTACACTATATATGTAGAACGTGAGATGCAAGCGTTTCTGCTAGTTGATATCTATTTGTACATAGACATTATTATAATATCAAAAGGTTTTTGATATAAAGATATTTTGGATTCTCATAATGGAAAAACCCGTTCCGTTCTGCGGCGTGGTCTTATGAGATATCGTTTACTTGTTCATATACCTGTTTTAAACTGTTTTACTCATACCAGTCCCATGACTGACCCGGAGTTTATTTGTTTTGTTTCCCCTAAACTCTTGGGTGCCTAAATTTGTACGGGCAGTCAAGTAATCGGGTTTTACAGATATACTGGAAGAGCTTGGAGCGGGAGGCTTCAAGATCATATAGCTATAGTTATTTCCGCTGTGTTGTAAGAGCTGTACTCTGATAAGTGCTATTGTATACATAACTGTTATATTTCAAAGATATGTTATCTATTATATGTTATTCGTTCCGTTGTGAGGTTCGTGTTACTCTGATGTTGTGTTCTTCTTCTTCTTCTATTCTAAGTTTCTATCTTATCTATTCTCACCTTCTAATTTCTTTCATTAATTACCGGGATTTTTCGATGTTTTGGTTATCGACGTCGAGCTTACGTCGATAACCAAAGCCGCTCAAAATCCGGGTCGTTACAGTTGGTATCAGAGCTTAAGTTAAGAATTACTTGGCTCTGTGGCGTGACTCGGTAGAGATAGGGTTAGTAACACCCTAGATTGAGTTGAGTGTATATATACGAGTGCGTATTTGTATTTGATATAAAAATTTGTTTTATATTGTGGAGATTCATTGGCTGAGTTGTTTATGAGTTCTGGTCGATCAGTTTGATCCACTGTATCGGTAAGAATAAATAAACACTTGAATACGATGGACCGACACAGTATGTATATGTGATATATTATCATATATAGGATGTGTTGGTAGTAATTATAATCAGATAGGATTATAAAGTGAAATGGTTATATATAACCAATCAGAATCATATAAGTAAAGTATATGAAATAAGATGAATTAAATATGAATTTAAATCAGATTTGGAATTAAAATAAGGAAATTTTAAGTTCCTGGGAGATTTTGAAATGTTTTCAAAATGGAAGTATTCAACAATGGTTTTGAAATGATATAGTATTGAACTCACTCTAACAGCTGGAAAGTAGATTCCGATGATGATCATGACATCATCGGTGTTCATTTTCGAGTTCTTAGTGATGGATTACTACCGAAGATTTTGTTTTTAAAATTGTTTTGAGAAAACAAATGGTTTAGAAAATTCAAATGTTTTGAATTGGTATTATGATTCCAAATTGATTTGAAAGAAACCCAAGGATTTAAGTTATGGAATTAGAATTTAACTTATGAAGTTAATGAGATTGAGATGGTAAAAATTGAATAAATAAATTGGAATTTAACTTGAACCAAGTTAAATAAAACTTGATTTGATTATAGAATAATCTAGGGTAGAATTGAATTGATGAGTTAAGAGTTGAAATCGAGAATGGAACTCGAGTTGAATAGAATCCGACGTAGGTATAAGCTAATGATTTGGTTTTGAGAATGAACTGATTTGAGATCAAGTTGGTAATGCATTGTTATATGCAGAAGTGATAAAGTTGATATGCCCGACAAAAAAGGTACAAGTTTATATTTCATATGAGTTTGGTGATTTATGAGCCGATTTGGCAAGCCGCTTGGCTGTTTGATTTTCTTTTGGGTTAAAGAAGGCCCAGAGAGGCGAGTTGGAATTTGAGGTATCGACCAGTACAAAGGAGGTGCTGGCGAAATTTTTCGAAAAGTTAAGGTGTCAGAAAATTTTCAGAATTTTTGAAAATTTAGTAAGTCAGAATAAATTAACATTTTAGTCGATATTAATTGGTTCAGTTGAAATCGGAGACAAGAGGTAAACAGAAAAATTTTTACCCAGAAGATAGGGTCGTCCCCTAGCTTAGCAATTTCGAGGACGAAATTATTTTGAGTGGGGAAGAATGTAATGACCCGCATTTTCTGCGATATATAATTAATTTATTTAATTATATAATTGGTGATTTAGAAAAGTTAATGATCGTTTAATTAAATAATATTGAATATTTAATAAATAATTATAATATAATAATATATTATAATGTCGAAATAGTCGGAAATAGTGAAATTCACAATATCATGTGAATTGAATAACATACGAGATTTGGTGGAGTTTCGATTCGAAATATAATAACGATTATATTGAATCGACGACAGTTTGAACGTAGAATTATAATATAATTAAAATAGAGCTTGAAATGGCGCTGCAGTTCTCTATTTGGCGATTCGAACTTCAACTGGATGTACAGGATTCATATTAAGTCGGATTTCTATGAAACAAGAAACGTGTGGAGCTGGTGAAGTATATCTTTCTAGTGGAAGAGAAAAATCGGGATTTCGTCGTGTAGATTTTGATTCACGTCCAAATCAAATTTTAGAAAAGTCGCTGTAGAATTCCTTTATAATTTGCGACGCTTTATATACGTTATAAATGGATTTTTTTTGATATGAATTGAATATCGATAAATCTGAAATCTCAAATATCAAACTGTAAATTCTGATATGATATTCTGAAGCTGTATGATATCATATGTGAAGATGTGCGATAATATTAAATTATTAATATTTAATTTAATTTATTTAAATATATTTATATATTTAAAAAGGGCTATTCGGGGCTTTAAAAATAGCCACTTTTGCAAACGAAGTCGGAATTCGACGTAACTAATTTTGTTGGATTCGAAATGTTAGATAGTTGTTAGATTTCCAGTTTCGTGATTTTTAGAGTCACTGTGTGGCTGTACGGATTTTTAGAGTGAGAAACAGTAAGTATTTCGACGGTTAAAAATACGCTGTGTGAGCATACGGAGTCGGAATTCGACGAAACCAGTTTCGTTGGGACCGTAATGCCGAACTGAAGGTACATGTCCAGTTTCGTGATTTTTGGGCATCATGTGTGATCACACGGATTTTTAGAAGTCAGAAATGAATAAAATGAATTAAATAAAAATATTAAAATAACAATATAAAAATATCTGGATATTTTAGTGGCCTATAAATAGCCCCTTACAAATTCCCTTAAGACCTAGTTTTTCATTTCGGTCAAACACAGTGCGCCGTCATATTCTCTTCAGGAAAATTCTTTTCCTTTTCTTTTCGATCTTCTAAATTCAAAAGGAATTCGAATAAAAATTTGTAAATTCCATAGTGGATATATTTGAGTTCCTGATCAAACCCTCTTCATTTTGATATGGCGTTTGTGGCATTCGACGTCTGTTTCCGTCGCTGGAAATTTGGCAGCAATCGCTAGGGCTACGGCTTGTCGGAGATGCAAAGAGAGATGGGGGGAGATGATCGATACTGTTGCGTTCAGGGGAGCAAGGTGATTCGGGTGGCAGATTTTGGGAGGGTTCGATCAACATAAGTGTCGATTCTGGCAGGACACGGTCGAACGGAAATCCAATTATAGGATCGAACGTGGTACTCTTGGGTAGAGGAGAACAAGAGTTTGAAGAGGGTGATGTAGGTGATTTCAGTTTCTGACTTAGTGAAGTAATGGAGGAGGAAAGAAGGCGTGAAGGAGGCGGAAATGGATGTGCGTGTTGTGGAGGATTACGGTGTTAAGGTATTTGGGGGAGAAGGAGTCGGGTAGGAGAGAAATGCTAGCGGGTCTGGGTAGTTCAAAATAGAAATGGGCCAAGAAATTAGTGTAAGCCCAAGTATTTAAAAGAAAAAGAGAAAAGAATGGACGTAAGTATTTCGGCGAGGGCAAATTGTTTAGAGGAGAATCACTGATTGGGGAAGAAGGCTGTCAAGATGGGTGCGGGTTCTAATGATTTGGTGGGCTGGTATCGTCTAAATGGGCCGATATTTAGGTAAAGCCCAATTAGATTTAAAAGGAAAACTTTAGTTTAATTTTCATTTGAAAGTCTATGATCTTCGTAAAGCAATATCTTGGTCATACAATATCAGATTGACGAACCGTAAGTTGCGTTGGGATCGTATGGACGAGCACTCCAAAATGGAACTGACCGCGAGTCAATTGGAGTCCGTCACAATTTATAGCAAAATAAATTGTCCAGCTGAATAAAGCGATGGTTATCGTCATTGACGATGATCGTCCAAATGTGAGTAAATCTCACTAACTCTGAACAGTTTATATTTTCATGTTATATTTTTAGAACTGTTAAATATGGACTGATTGATTGTATGTTGACTGTTTGATTGAACTGCTAGTCAGTTAGTTAAATTTCTATATTGATTCTGTTTAACAGAATATATCATATAGAACTGAAAGTGATGTTATCTATACGGTCTAACATCTGTGATGCAGGGAAACAGGTTGGAGGAATCCGACTGGATTCCTCAACAGTTATTTTATTGTTTTTCATATATTTTGATATATGATGTGAATTATAACATGTTGTTGATTGTGTGTGTATGGACGATATTGAACATCGTGATTTGATATGATTGAATACCATAACATACGGGATGTGATAAGGAGATTTTCAAAGTGATATTGAAAACAGAATATTTATAAATAAGGAATATTTATAAATAGGAGATATTTAAAAAGAAAATAACTGCAAATCATTTTCTTTTTTTGAATGGAAAGGCCTGTGTGGCGAGTTTGGGGATTTTCCCGATGCTCCCGTTACAAAGGAGGTTATGGCGAATTTTTCAGAGAATTTAAGGAGTTAGAATATTTCAAGAATAAATTTGAAAAGGGAATATTCGTAAACCATTTACAAATAGAATTGGAAAGGAAACATTATAAAAAGGGAAATCATTTTTAAAGGGTAGAACCGTTATTTAAAAGTAAATCTTTTCCAATGAATAAAACGTTGTTAAAAAGGAAATCTTTATAAAGTGAAGTTAGTTAATCGAATATAGACATTCGAAAGGAGAAATCGAATATGGTATTCGAAGTTAGTTAATCGAATATAGACATTCGAAAAGAGAAATCGAATATGGTATTCGAAGTAGTTAATCGAATATAGACATTCGAAAAGAGAAATCGAATATGGTATTCGAAGTAGTTAATCGAGTATAGACATTCGAAAAGAGAAATCGAATATGGTATTCGAAGTTAGTAAATCGAATATGTTATTCGAAAGGGGTTAGTTTGTCGAGTTAGTCAAATAGAGTTAACCAGTTAGAGTTAATCAATTAGAGTTAATCAGTTAGAATTAACCAGTTGGAGTTAATTAGTTAGAGTTAATCGATTAGAGTTAACACGAACTAGAATTAATCAAATATAGTTATTTGAGACAGAGTTAGTCAAACATAGTATTCAGGGTAAGTTGCCATCTTGTATGACTGCTAGCGTAATTCGCAGGGCTGCAGATAGCCTAAGGCGGTCGGATGTTTCCTGAGGGAATCAGGCGTACCCATTGTGATCGCTGCGATCTAGAGTCAAGCGAATGGTGTTAAATAGAGTTGTCGAATAATAGTTGTTCGAATGGAGTTAAATAGAGTTGTCGAATAATAGTTGTTCGAATGGAGTTAAATAGAGTTAGTCGAATATAGTTTATTCGAATAGAGTTGAATAGAGTCAATCGAATAGTAGTTATTCGAATAGAGTTAAATGGAGTTAAATCGAATATTAGTTATTCGATATGAGTAATCAAGTTAAGATGATCAAGTTAAGATAATCGAGTTAAGTTAGCAAGTTAAGTTATCAAGTCAAGATGATTGAGTCAAGTGATTTAGTTAAGATAATCGAGTTAAGTTAGCAAGTTAAGTTATCAAGTCAAGATGATCGAGTAAAGTAAATAAGTTCAGTTCGTCGAGTTAAATTAATCGATGTTAGTTTCATCGAAAGGAATTAATCGATGTTAGTTTCATCGAAAGGAGTTATCGATGTTAGTTTCATCGAAAGGAATTAATCGATGTTAGTTTCATCGAAAGGAATTAATCGATGTTAGTTTCATCGAAAGGAATTAATCGATGTTAGTTTCATCGAAAGGAATTAATCGATGTTAGTTTCATCGAAAGGAATTAATCGATGTTAGTTTCATCGAAAGGAGTTATCGATGTTAGTTTCATCGAAAGGAGTTATCGATGTTAGTTTCATCGAAAGGAGTTATCGATGTTAGTTTCATCGAAGGGAGTTATCGATTATAGTTTAATCGAAGTGAGATTTTCAAATATGAGATATTTGAAAAGGAAGAGTTATCGAATATTAGTTATTCGAAGAGAGGTTATCGAATATCGTTTATTCGAGAAGGAGTTAATCGAATATAGGTTATTCGAAGAAGAGTTAAATCAAATAGAGATTTCTCGAAGAGAGCTAATCGGCGAATTCGATTATATCGAATTCAGGAAAGTACTTATACTTTCCAGTGTTAAAATAGAGATTTATTTATTTATAAATAAATAAGTGTTAGGTTAATTATTCACTAATAAGAATAGAGGTTATAATTTAAGTTAGATAATTCGAAAGTAGGGATTATAACGTTATCGTTATAACCAATGTTTTAAATATAGAAGTGGATTAGTAAAATTGAATCCGAGAAAGGCGTAAAGAAGTTGTTAAAGATTTAAAAGATAAACTTTGACCATTTCGAAGTTATAACGTTGTTCAGTCAAGGTCTGAGAGGTAATTATACCCCAACTTGAGTGACTTCTTTCTTGACTAAGAAATGGTAAGGTTTGATCGTAAAGGAGTTTTGGAAATGTTTTCCAAACGAGAATCAGAAATGTTTTCTGATAAATAGAAAATAAGAATTTAAAATATAGGGAAACAGGAGATAAGTAAATAAATGAACTAAAGAGATAAATGTTAAATGATGTTTGTTAGATATAATTTCCATCTGGGAATAATATCGTTGTTTGCACACTTGTTTTTCTTTGATAGTTAACTCACAGACTATCGAAGTTTTGACCATTTTAACGTTGTTAATATGGAGAGACCGGTTGGATTATTATCCAAAGAACCACTCTGTATTGGCATAAGCGTCGCGAATCATATATGCCAAAGATAATTGAAGACGGAGAAAAATGCAAGGGCTATCCTGTTTACAGAATAGTGCCTTCGGTTTGTCCAGTCCCAGGACAACTTGTATGGACGAAGGTCTGACAGAGTATATCCAGTGGATCGCGTAAGTTGATCTGTTCAAACGTATTCACGTTTGGTGGCGGAGGAATTCGTTTCTCTTAGCTATATACCCGTGTTATTTTTGGATAAGTCAATTTGTGATTTGGCGGGTATGACGATGTGACATTTCTAAGTGAATGAAGATGGATGTCTGACATAGTATTTCCAGAAAGGTCACGTACATTGATTTCTTCAACCGTACCAAGAGTGGAAGCGGAGAAGGAAACTTCTTTTAGCTGACACGTAATGTACTGTTGTAGACGTCAATTAGTGATTTTCGATGGATCTGACAATGTGGCATTCGAAGTGAATCTGATGTGATGATAAAGCGTAGCTTCTAGCCTCATCAACCGGTAAATGACAGAAATCGGGCAGGCAGCATGGCTAAGTCGGTCGCACCGAAGTAGGGTGTATAATCACCTATCTAGTGAATATTCATTTGCTTCTTTTAATCTATCAATGCTGTCCCATATATATATACGGGAACGGTTGCTGATCCCAACCGTTGGTGATGTACATTCGATACACTCAAGCGAAATGAGTGGTCGGTCATGTGTGGCTGAGTTGCAAGATGTTCTTGTTGAACTCCAGTGTATCGTTCCTAGAGTACACTGATCGGAAGGTGATTCCATACCTTGTCATAGTTGGAAATCCATTACCCAATACGTGCTTGCGGTTTTGATTGTATACTATGTATGTAGAACGTGAGATGCACGACCATAGTCCGCCTGAACCTACACCGGCGCACCTACTCAGCCGTCGTTTTGGTCGCTTACATGTCAGCCCAGTAATCGTGCCCTACCCTAGCCTAGTCCCTAGGGTACCATGATGCAACCAAGAGGGTTACTGGTGAAAAGGACCACGTAACTAGGGTTTCGAACGGGTTAAACGTGGTTAACCCTATCCAATCAAGCATCAAGTTGGTTAAGTGTACCCAAGGTTCATGACTTAACCCTATCAACCCACCGTGTTTAATTGGTTAAGTATTCAAGTGGTCCATGACTTAACCCTATCATGTGGCATTAATTAATTTAATGCACCCAACCTCTCACATTAGACCTTGTTGTGGTTACTAGTTAAGCCGGGCGGGTCCAGGTAGCTTTACACCACAACTTAGTCTAACCTCGGGTTTCACGTGCGACATGACCAACTACTCACATTGGGTCCTATTGCTTGTAGCCACTAATTAAGCCGGTCGGTTCCGGGTAGATTTATGCTACAAACTCAATCCAACCTCGAGTTGGCCATTCTCATGTTTTCTAGAAGTCATGTCAAAGTTCATGTTCATGTTTCAAGCATAATCACATGTCATATTTCATGTCATCTTTTCAAGTCATGTTTTTATGTCATTCTAGTTTACCCACAACGTAACCCCATCGCATGTAAGTTCGCATAAACGCAAATAGATCTCAAAGGGGGAAACTTAGAAGCATGACATAATTAATAAGGTTTGGGCCACAAGTTAAACATGGTGGCATATGAGGCAAATGTGTTCATATACTTGCATATTACATTATAGGCTTCAAAACATGCATGATATCAACTTTAGCAAAATAGATGAAACATGGTCATAAATGGCATAGGATGATAGCAAGTGTTTCGCATATAACATCACATGCAAGATAACATAAGGTTTATGAGAGATCATAAACTTGCATATTACATTATAAGCCTCAAAACATGCATGATATCAAACTTTAGCAAATAGGTGAAACATGATCATAAATGACATAGGATGATAGCTAGTGATTCGCATATAACATCATATGCAAGATAACATAAGGTTTATGAGAGTTTCTATGTTGCTTTATGCAACATTTCCCATCAAAGCTTATAGCTTTCTATGCATAAGATCAAGGTGATAGCTTTACAAACATGCATAGAATAAATCTATGCATAACATGATAGAATCAAAGCACATATCATACTTAGGCCCAAACTCAAACTTGCAACATGTCATATTTAACTTCATAGTTAGAATCTAAGAGTAGTATAGGGCTTACAATGCTATGAAGACTTATAAAATAAAATAAGATTGAGACGAAGCCACTAGCAACTCTAAACACTCCCAGATGATAAGCTCCAATGAAAACCCTTGAGAAACAAGCAAAAGATCCTTGCTTTGATGAAGAAAGTTTGAACATCGGCCTTGAATCAAGCTTAGAAACTCTCAAACAAGCTTAGGAACTCTCATATGAAAGAAGGTGGAGGCCATGATTGAACATTTTGGCATAATCTAGTTGTAGGTTTGATTTATGATGGTTTAGGCTAGGTATTAGGGTCCTTTTATAGAAGTTTAGGTGTTTAGGCCATAGGATTAACCCTAATTCAGATCTGGGCCATTAAAATTCGTCACAAGCCTCCAAACATGTCTTGAGAAACAAGTCAGGTGCACCTAGGCCAGTCTGGCCGACCACCCAAGTCGACACAGCCTGGGGTGTGTCGACTCCCAAGTCGACTTCCCAGTAGACTTGGTGGGTGGCGGGAACTTTTCCCGCCTATCCTGCTCAGCTGAATTTGAATTCTGAATTCAAACTTGAAATTTTCTGAAAACTTTGATGGGCCATAACTTGGTCATACGGACTCCGATTTTCGAAAACTCGGACTCTATTTCGCGTATTTTTCCGAGACTAACGCAATGGCTTAGCCCGTTTCCCTTGATTCAGATTTTATCATTTAATTCTGCCTTGATTTATGTTATAACATGTTATTTAAAAATACGGGTTATTACATTCTCCCCTCCTTAAAGGATTTCATCCCCGAAATCTCTAAGTTAGGAAGAACATGTCCTACCATCCATCTACTCAAAACATCATCCACGTGCAGTCATTGTCCTTAAAAGATTCTAAATGCTGTATGAACATATGCAAAAGGTGTGTGTATATGTACTTATCTAATGCGAAAATCAGGCGGTTACTGATTCAGTAAACCTCCTTAATGCGAAGTATGTTAGTGAAATGAGTCCATATGTATGCAAATTCCTAACATAATTCATAATCTCTACATGTGTGCACATAACATTCATCCATATGCAACATCCACATGATAGCATAACAAGTTTCAGCCATGAATAAGTATAAGCACTCATGCATATGCAATATGAAAGTGTGTGAGCCGATCTTAGTGCCTAATGTGTAACATACATCCACGAGTATCCACTTGCAAACACTTGAAACCACTTGCAATCATCAAACATACATGTTTCAAATACATGTTTCATCCCAAGGGTTTCTACTTAAGGTTCTCAAGACAAGGTTAACGAGATAACAAGATAAACAGGATAAACATGGATAGCAAAAAAGGAAGATATGCTAACAAGAAAAAAAAGGGATTGAGAATGTACCCTCAAAAAGAAATGGATAAAGCCCACGCATCTTCTCCTCGGTTTCCCAAGTTGCATCCTCTTCGGCCTCACTCCACTGAACCTTCACCAATTTGACCTCTCGATTCCTTAGCTTCCTAATCTCTGTTCCCAAGATACGAATCAGAGCTCTCCTAAAGGTTGCCTCTTTCTCTACCTCCATGTCTTCAAGAATGCTAGGTTCAACCACCTTAGCTGACTCATGTAGGCTCTTTCGGAAATGCGAGACATGAAAGATATTATGCACTCCGGCCAGCTTCTCGGGCAATTCCACCTTATAAGCCATCTTCCCAATTCTCTCTATGATAGGGAAGGGTCCTACGAACCTTGGTGCCAGCTTCCCAACTGCTCCAAAACGAACCACATTACGCAAAAGAGAAACCTTCACGAAAACCATGTCTCCCACTTCGAATTCCAAATCTGTCCTTCGCTTGTCAGCATAGGATTTCTGTCTGTCTTGGGCGGCTTTCATCCGTCTTCTCACCAATTCAACTTTCTCGGATGTGTCCCGTATCATATCGGGCCCAAGTATAAGCCTATCCGTTGCCTCCCACCAACAAGATAGTGATCTACACGGCCTCCCATACAAAGCTTCAAATGGTGCCATCCCTATGCTGGCTTGATAGCTATTATTATAAGCAAACTCTACAAGAGGAAGGTGGTCTTCCCAAGTACCACCAAAGTCAAGAACACACAGCCTCAAAAGATCTTCTAGCACTCTATTCACCCTTTCGGTTTGGCCATCCGTCTGGGGGTGATAGGCTGTACTTAGATTCAATCGCGTACCCATCGCTTCTTGCAGACTGTTCCAGAACTGGCTAGTGAAAATTGGGTCACGATCGCTAACTATGCTAGAAAGAACTCCATCCAATCGCACTATCTCTCGAAGATAAACAGATGCTAGCCATGATGCGGTCCTCTTGCTCTTCACTGGAATGAAATGAGCACTCTTTGTAAGTCTATCAACTATGACCCATATGCTCGTATTCCCTTTCCTTGACCTAGGCAATCCGTCAACGAAATCCATAGAGATACTTTCCCACTTCCACTGCGGCACCTCTAATGGATGTAATAGCCCATCGGGTTTCTTCGACTCAGCTTTCACTTGTTGGCACACCATTCACTTTGAAACATACTCTGCCACATCCTTCTTCATTCCAGCCCAAAAGAAAATGCCCTTCATATACATATACATCTTATCTCCTCCAGGATGTATAGTCATCTTCGAGTGATGCGCTTCTTCGAGAACTTTATGCACCAAGTCTCCCACTTGTGGGACGCATAGCCTTCCATCACGCCTTAGCCAACCTTTGTCATCAATAGTATATCTAGCAAGGTGACTAGACGTCGCACCGCGAATCAACTTGTCCATGATCTCGACCATCTGCGGGTCTTCCTTCTACGAAGTCCCTACTTGATCAAGAAGTGTGGGTCTAAGCTCAAGAGATGCTAACGAACCCGTCATCAACTCAATAGCCGTCGTGAAATCAAAGGTTGCCAAGAACTCTAGGCTCTTCATCTCAACAAACAAGAGAATCAAAGTCAACCTACTTCTGTTTATGCATCTGCCACAACATTACCCTTGCCAGGGGTATAAGCTATCTCGAAGTCATAAGATGCCAAGAATTCCATCCACCTTTGCTGCCTTAGATTCAGATCTTTCTGCGAGAAGAGGTACTTGAGTGACTTGTGATCAGTATACAACTCAAACCTTTCGCCTAGAAGATAGTGGCTCCAGGATTTGAGTGCAAAGACGATCGCTGCCAACTCCAAATCATGAGTGGGATAGTTCTTCTCATGAACTTTAAGTTGCCTACCCCCATAACATATCACTCTTCCCTCTTGCATCAGAACAACACCTAACCCCGTGCCACATGCATCGGTGTACACGGTAAACATCTTACCGCCATCGGGTAATGCCAAAACTGGAGCTGTGGTAACGGCCCTCTTGAGCCTTTGAAAAGAAAGCTCACACTCTAAGTCCCATGCAAAGACTAAGTTCTTCTTCGTCAACTTAGTAAGAGGGGCCGAAATCTTAGCGAAGTCCCTGATGAACTTCCTATAGTAGCCTGCCAGACCGGGAAAGCTTCTCACTTCGGTTGCATTCTTAGGGGTCTTCCAGTCTTGAACCGCAACCACTTTCGCGGGGTCCACAGCTATGCCTTGCTTAGAGACTATATGTCCAAGAAACCGAACTTCCCTTCTCCAGAAATGGCATTTGGAGAACTTGGCTTTCAACTGATGCGCTCTAAGCGTATCCATCACTTCCTTGAGATGCCTAGCATGTTCTTCCTCATCCTTTGAGAGGATCAGGATATCATCCACGAAGACAACAACAAACTTGTTAAGGAACTCCCTGAACACCCTACTCATCAAATCTACGAAGTAGGCGGGTGCATTAGTCAAACAGAAAGGCATGACAAGCCATTCAAAGAATCCATCTGGAGTCCTACACGCAGTTTTATCAATACTATCCTCAGCCACTCTAAGCTGATGGAATCCGGTGGCTAGATCGAGCTGAGAGAAAACAGAAGCACCAACAAGCTGGTCAAAGAGGTCATCTATCCTCGGTAACGGGTGCCTATTCTTCTTTGTCAGCTTGTTCAACTCTCGATAATCAACACATAGACGAAGCGAACCATCCGCCTTAGTAGCGAATACCACAGGAGCACCCCATTCAAAAATGCTTCGCCTAATAAAATTCTTTTCAAGAAGCTCCTTGATTTGCTTACTAAACTCTCTTCTTTCTCGTGGGGCCATGTGGCTAACGGGCAATGAAACTGGCTTGGCATTATCAACAAGATAAATACGGAAATCTATCTCTCGTTTAGGGGGTAACCCCTTAACCTCTTCAAAGACATCGGGATATTCTCGAACCACCCTTACATATTGCAGATCATCGATGGACGAGTCAAGAGATTCAAGATAACAAAACATGACGGGATCCAGCGGGTTGCAAGAAATCTCTACGGTATTACCGAGGCGAGTCATGAGCCTCACCACCCTATGCTCACAATCGAGAATGGCTCCATAACTGGACAACCAATCCATGCCCAAAATCAACCCGTATCCCGTGAACCCGAGAACATAAGCATTACACGTGAATTCTACGGTCAAGATAGAAATCTTGAAATCCAAACAAATCATAGATAGATGGGCGGAACCCCCAATTGGATTTGAAACACTAACGGGATCCTCAACTAGACTAGTACTTAGATGCAAACTTTCAACAATGTCAGAAGAAATAAAGGTATGCGATGCGCCAGAATCAAATAAATTGCGAACAGGAAAGTCAGAAATATAAACAAGGCTTTCTACAGAAATACTACCTCGGTCCTGAACTGGAGCAGTGTTGAGGGCATGCACTCGCCCTCCAGAAGGTCCTACACGCTGAGTCTGCCCTTCCTTCTTGGGGCAATCCTTGCTAAAGTGTCCAGTCTCTCCACAATGAAAGCATTCGCCCAGCTTCCTCTTCTTCTTCCTACAATCTTTAGCTATGTGCCCAACAATTACACAGAAATTACATTTTCTTGGGTCCTTTGCCTTGGCCTTGTTGCCCTTGTTGTTCTTGTTGTTCTGGTTGCTCTGATTCCCTCCCCACTTGGAGTCCGCCTTCTTGGTTTGAGTCTCATTAGGCTTGGCTTCTTTCTTCTTATCGTCTCCCTGAAGCAATGCCATGTCCACTAGGCTTTCAAAAGTGGCCCCCAAGGGTATATGTGACATGGCCAAACCTTGTAATGGCTCATTCAACCCTCGTGCAAAGCGTAGAGCCTTCTTCTGGGGAGTATTAATCATGTCCAAACCGAATCGAGCAAGCTGGTTAAACTTATTCGCATACTCTCTCACTGTCATATCCCCTTGCTTCAAAAACATAAACTTTTCCAATTGCAGATTAGCCTCAGCAGATGATAGGAACTTAAGCCCAAACCTCGTCCTAAAGTCGGCCCAAGTCTCTATAGGCCTAGTAGCATTGGTGACCTCCCACCAATAAGCAGCTTCCTCTTTCAATAGCCATGCTGCCAACAGAACCTTTCTATGGTCTTCCACATCAAAGATGGCAAAGAGATCTTCAGTTTCTTTCAACCAATTTCGCGCCTCAACAAAAGTCTCCGTCCGGATAAAATTCTTGCCACCCATCGCCTTAAAGTCTTTGCAAACCTTTGCAAAATCTGCATGTGGATGCTGAGGAGGAGGAGGAGGAGGAACCTCAATTACGATGGGGGTGTTTGCTGGGCCCACATCGTTGGCCCTAGCTTCCAAGTACCTCCGGAACCATCCGGGAATGGTCACTCCCTCGGGAAGGTTAAGATCGGCCATGCTGAAAAAGGAAAAGAAAGATTTAGAACGAGGAAACGAAGGATAGTGCTAAGGACTTTTGGGGAATATCCTTTTAAAATAAACTAGACTTTTCTTGGAAAATACTTAATTGGTTTTGAAAATAGTTTTTCAAAAAGGGTTTTAAAACTTTTGTCCGGTCTAGTAAAACCTTATGCTCTGATACCAAATGTAACACCCCACCTCCGCCAATGCCACTCTTGCAAGCACACTAGCTTTGGAGGGGCGTTAAACAAGGTAAACATGCATGCAGATATCACAAGACAGAACATATAAGTAAAAGCAGAGTAAATAAAGCAGCGGAAAAAAACTAACATTTCCAAACCATAGTCAAGTTACATCAAAGTACTTGGTCATTATTTTCCACAAAACAAAGTCTAGAAACACAACTGAAAACTGGAAAAGAAAATCATAAAGTAACTATCCCCAAGGTAGAATAAAGCCATAGCAAGCTCAAGTCCAAACCGTACATGAGCTATCCAGAAAAGCAGCTAAAGATCCAAGCTAGGTGCTAGTGTTCCCACCCTGTAAACCTGGGGGGGGGGGGGAGGGAATGAAAGAAAAGAGGCGAAAGAAAATGGGTCAGTCAAAAGACTGGTAAGTCCTATCTACTATTATTATAAGAACTAATAAAGTTAACTGGACATGTAAAGCAAAGATGAAACATGGGGTGATAACTGGCATTGTGAAAAGTTAACAAGATAGATCAAGTGTGGCATCGCATATACAAGGTTAAGTTTTGCACCAAGTGTACTAGTATTCCAACCCATGTCAAGTATAAACCAGAAATGATCCCTTGGCCCAAGTTTGGCCCAATACCACGAGATGACCTAAATCAAGGTCCAACAACACGGTCTAGTCGATCGGCTCCCTAAAAGCCTAACTCGTCAAGTGTCGGTGTCATACGGCCCAATCACGAAGTGTAGTCAAACTGTGCTAGGTCCACCCTAGGGTGTATCAAGCCCTAGGGTGCCAACCACGGACACAATTCAAGCACACACAGTCTAAACCTACTGGTGCCCGTGTCTGCTTTTTCAACTCCGGACTATGTGCACGACCATAGTCCGCCTGAACCTACACCGGCGCACCTACTCAGCCGTCATTTTGGTCGCTTACATGTCAGCCCAGTAATCGTGCCCCCCTAGCCTAGTCCCTAGGGTACCATGATACAACCAAGAG
The DNA here is from genome assembly GCA_030737875.1 of Allium sativum. Classification (NCBI taxonomy): domain Eukaryota; kingdom Viridiplantae; phylum Streptophyta; class Magnoliopsida; order Asparagales; family Amaryllidaceae; genus Allium; species Allium sativum. The sequence continues at coordinate 140,415,718 of CM060912.1, forward strand.
GGTTACTGGTGAAAAAGACCACGTAACTAGGGTTTCGAACGGGTTAAACGTGGTTAACCCTATCCAATAAAGCATCAAGTTGGTTAAGTGTACCCAAGGTTCATGACTTAACCCTATCAACCCACCGCGTTTAATTGGTTAAGTATTCAAGTGGTCCATGACTTAACCCTATCATGTGGCATTAATTAATTTAATGCACCCAACATCTCACATTAGACCTTGTTGTGGTTACTAGTTAAGCCGGGCGGGTCCGGGTAGCTTTACACCACAACTTAGTCTAACCTCAGGTTTCACGTGCGACATGACCAACTACTCACATTGGGTCCTATTGCTTGTAGCCACTAGTTAAGCCGGTCGGTTCCGGGTAGATTTATGCTACAAACTCAATCCAACCTCGAGTTGGCCATTCTCATGTTTTCTAGAAGTCATGTCAAAGTTCATGTTCATGTTTCAAGCATAATCACATGTCATATTTCATGTCATCTTTTCAAGTCATGTTTTTATGTTATTCTAGTTTACCCACAACGTAACCCCATCGCATGTAAGTTCGCATAAACGCAAATAGATCTCAAAGGGCGAAACTTAGAAGCATGACATAATTAATAAGGTTTGGGCCACAAGTTAAACATGGTGGCATATGAGGCAAATGTGTTCATATACTTGCATATTACATTATAGGCTTCAAAACATGCATGATATCAACTTTAGCAAAATAGATGAAACATGGTCATAAATGGCATAGGATGATAGCAAGTGATTCGCATATAACATCACATGCAAGATAACATAAGGTTTATGAGAGATCATAAACTAGCATATTACATTATAAGCCTCAAAACATGCATGATATCAAACTTTAGCAAATAGGTGAAACATGATCATAAATGACATAGGATGATAGCTAGTGATTCGCATATAACATCATATGCAATATAACATAAGGTTTATGAGAGTTTCTATGTTGCTTTATGCAACATTTCCAATCAAAGCTTATAGCTTTCTATGCATAAGATCAAGGTGATAGCTTTACAAAAATGCATAGAATAAATCTATGCATAACATGATAGAATCAAAGCACATATCATACTTAGGCCCAAATTCAAACTTGCAACATGTCATATTTAACTTCATAGTTAGAATCTAAGAGTAGTATAGGGCTTATAATGCTATGAAGACTTATAAAATAAAATAAGATTGAGACGAAGCCACTAGCAACTCTAAACACTCCCAAATGATAAGCTCCAATGAAAACCCTTGAGAAACAAGCAAAAGATCCTTTCTTTGATGAAGAAAGATTGAACTTTGGCCTTGAATCAAGCTTAGAAACTCTCAAACAAGCTTAGGAACTCTCATATGAATGAAGGTGGAGGCTATGACAAGAGGGTGGAGCCATGATTAAACATTTTGGCATAATCTAGTTGTAGGTTTGATTTATGATGGTTTAGGCTAGGTAATAGGGTCCTTTTATAGAAGTTTAGGTTAGTTTAGGCCATAGGATTAACCCTAATTCAGATCTGGGCAATTAAAATTCGTCATAAGCCTCCAAACATGTCTTGAGAAACAAGTCAGGTGCACCTAGGCCAGTCTGGCCGACCACCCAAGTCGACAGGGGTGTCGACTGGGCAGTCGACACAGCCTGGGGTGTGTCGACTTGGGGGGTGGCGGGAACTTTTCTTGCCTATCCTGCTCAGCTGAATTTGAATTCTGAATTCAAACTTGAAATTTTCTGAAAACTTTGATGGGCCATAACTTGGTCATACGGACTCCGATTTTCGAAAACTCGGACTCTATTTCGCGTATTTTTCTGAGACGAACGCAATGGCTTAGCCCGTTTCCCTTGATTCAGATTTTATCATTTAATTCTGCCTTGATTTATGTTATAACATGTTATTTAAAAATACGGGTTATTACATTCTCCCCTCCTTAAAGGATTTCGTCCCCGAAATCTCTAAGTTAGGAAGAACATGTCCTACCATCCATCTACTCAAAACATCATCCACGTGCAGTCATTGTCCGTAAAAGATTCTAAATGATGTATGAACATATGCAAAAGGTGTGTGTATATGTACTTATCTAATGTGAAAATCAGGCGGTTACTGATTCAGTAAACCTCCTTAATGCGAAGTATGTTAGTGAAATGAGTCCATATGTATGCAAATTCCTAACATAATTCATAATCTCTACATGTGTGCACATAACATTCATCCATATGCAACATCCACATGATAGCATAACAAGTTTCAGCCATGAATAAGTATAAGCACTCATGCATATGCAATATGAAAGTGTGTGAGCCGATCTTAGTGCCTAATGTGTATCATGCATCCACGAGTATCCACTTGCAAACACTTGCAACCACTTGCAATCATCAAACATACATGTTTCATCCCAAGGGTTTCTACCTAAGGTTCTCATGACAAGGTTAACGAGATAACAAGATAAACAGGATAAACATGGATAGCAAAAAAGGAAGATATGCTAACAAGGGAAAAAGGGATTGAGAATGTACCCTCAAAAAGAAATGGATAAAGCCCACGCATCTTCTCCTCGGTTTCCCAAGTTGCATCCTCTTCGGCCTCACTCCACTGAACCTTCACCAATTTGACCTCTCGATTCCTTAGCTTCCTGATCTCTGTTCCCAAGATACGAATCAGAGCTCTCCTCAAGGTTGCCTCTTTCTCTACCTCCATGTCTCCAAGAATGCTAGGTTCAACCACCTCAGTTGACTCATGTAGGCACTTTCGGAGATGCGAGACATGAAAGACATTATGCACTCCGGCCAGCTTCTCGGGCAATTCCACCTTATAAGCCATCTTCCCCATTCTCTCTATGATAGGGAAGGGTCCTACGAACCTTGGTGCCAGCTTCCCAACTGCTCCAAAACGAACCACATTACGCAAAGGAGAAACCTTCATGAAAACCATGTCTCCCACTTCGAATTCCAAATCTGTCCTTCGCTTGTCAGCATAGGATTTCTGCCTGTCTTGGGCGGCATTCATCCATCTTCTCACCAATTCAACTTTCTAGGATGTGTCCCGTATCATATCGGGCCCAAGTATAAGCCTATCCATTGCCTCCCACCAACAAGATGGTGATCTACACGGCCTCCCATACAAAGCTTCAAATGGTGCCATCCCTATGCTGGCTTGATAGCTATTATTATAAGCAAACTCTACAAGAGGAAGGTGGTCTTCCCAAGTACCACCAAAGTCAAGAACACACAGCCTCAAAAGATCTTCTAGCACTCTATTCACCCTTTCGGTTTGGCCATCCGTCTGGGTGTGATAGGCTGTACTTAGATTTAATCGCGTACCCATCGCTTCTTGCAGACTGTTCCAAAACTGGCTAGTGAAAATTGGGTCACGATCGCTAACTATGCTAGAAGGAACTCCATGAAATCGCACTATCTCTCGAAGATAAACAGATGCTAGCCATGATGCGGTCCTCTTGCTCTTCACTGGAATGAAATGAGCACTCTTCGTAAGTCTATCAACTATGACCCATATGCTCGTATTCCCTTTCCTTGACCTAGGAAATCCATCCACGAAATCCATAGAGATACTTTCCCACTTCCACTGCGGCATCTCCAATGGATGTAATAGCCCACCGGGTTTCTTCGACTCAGCTTTCACTTGTTGGCACACCATGCACTTTGAAACATACTCTGCCACATCCTTCTTCGTTCCAGCCCAAAAGAAAATGCGCTTCATATCCCTATACATCTTATCTCCTCCAGGATGTATAGTCGTCTTCGAGTGATGCGCTTCTTCGAGAACTTTATGCACCAAGTCTCCCACTTGTGGGACGCATAGCCTTCCATCACGCCTTAGCCAACCTTTGTCATCAATAGTATATCTAGCAAGGTGACTAGACGTCTCACCGCGAATCAACTTGTCAATGATCTCGACCATCTGCGGGTCTTCCTTCTACGAAGTCCCTACTTGATCAAGAAGTGTGGGTCTAAGCTCAAGAGATGCTAACGAACCCGTCATCGACTCAATAGCCGTCGTGAAATCAAAGGTTGCCAAGAACTCTAGGCTCTTCATCTCAACAAACAAGGGACTCAAAGTCAACCTAATTCTGCTTAATGCATCTGCCACAAAATTACCCTTGCCAGGGGTATAAGCTATCTCGAAGTCATAAGATGCCAAGAATTCCATCCACCTTTGCTGCCTTAGATTCAGATCTTTCTGCGAGAAGAGGTACTTGAGTGACTTGTGATCAGTATACAACTCAAACCTTTCGCCTAGAAGATAGTGGCGCCAGGATTTGAGTGCAAAGACGATCGTCGCCAACTCCAAATCATGAGTGGGATAGTTCTTCTCATGAACTTTAAGTTGCCTACCCCCATAACATATCACTCTTCCCTCTTGCATCAGAACAGCACCTAACCCCGTGCCACATGCATCGGTGTACATGGTAAACATCTTACCGCCATCGGGTAATGCCAAAACTGGAGCTGTGGTAAGGGCCCTCTTGAGCCTTTGAATAGCAAGCTCACACTCTAAGTCCCATGCAAAGACTAAGTTCTTCTTCGTCAACTTAGTAAGAGGGGCCGAAATCTTAGCGAAGTCCCGGATGAACTTCCTATAGTAGCCTTCCAGACCGAGAAAGCTTCTCACTTCGGTTGCATTCTTAGGAGGCTTCCAGTCTTGAACCGCAACCACTTTCGCGGGGTCCACAGCTATGCCTTGCTTAGAGACTATATGTCCAAGAAACCGAACTTCCCTTCTCCAAAAATGGCATTTGGAGAACTTGGCTTTCAACTGATGCGCTCTAAGCGTATCCATCACTTCCTTGAGATGCCTAGCATGTTCTACCTCATCCTTTGTGAAGATCAGGATATCATCCACGAAGACAACAACAAACTTGTTAAGGAACTCCCTGAACACCCTACTCATCAAATCTACGAATTAGGCGGGTGCATTAGTCAAACCGAATGGCATGACAAGCCATTCAAAGAATCCATCTGGAGTCCTAAACGCAGTTTTATCAATACTATCCTCAACCACTCTAAGCTGATGGAATCCGGTGGCTAGATCGAGCTGAGAGAAAACAGAAGCACCAACAAGCTGGTCAAAGAGGTCATCTATCCTCGGTAACGGGTGCCTATTCTTCTTTGTCAGCTTGTTCAACTCTCGATAATCAACACATAGACGAAGCGAACCATCCGCCTTAGTAGCGATACCACAGGAGCACTCCATTCAGAAATGCTTCGCCTAATAAAATTCTTTTCAAGCAGCTCCTTGATTTGCTTACTGAACTCTCTTCTTTCTCGTGGGGCCATGTGCCTAACGGGCAATGAAACTGGCTTGGCATTATCAACAAGATAAATACGGAAATCTTTCTCTCGTTTAGGGGGTAACCCCTTAACCTCTTCAAAGACATCGGGATATTCTCGAACCACCCTTACAGATTGCAGATCATCGATGGACGAGTCAAGAGATTCAAGTTAACATAACATGACGGGATCCAGCGGGTTGCAAGAAATCTCTAGGGTATTACCGAGGCGAGTCATGAGCCTCACCACCCTATGCTCACAATCGAGAATGGCTCCATAACTGGATAACCAATCCATGCCCAAAATCAACCCGTATCCCGTGAACCCGAGAACATAAGCATTACACGTGAATTCTACGGTCAAGATAGAAATCTTCAAATCCACACAAATCATAGATAGATGGGCGGAACCCCCAATTGGATTTGAAACACTAACGGGATCCTCAACTAGACTAGTACTTAGATGCAAACTTTCAACAATGTCAGAAGAAATAAAGGTATGTGATGCGCTAGAATCAAATAAAGTGCGAACAGGAAAGTCAGAAATATAAACAAGGCTTTCTACAGAAATACTACCTCGGTCCTGAACTGGAGCAGTGTTGAGGGCATGCACTAGCCCTCTAGAAGGTCCTACACGCTGAGTCTGCCCTTGCTACTTGGGGAAATCCTTGCTAAAGTGTCCAGTCTCTCCACAATGAAAGCATTCGCCCAACTTCCTCTTCTTCTTCCTACAATCTTTAGCTATGTGCCCAACAATCCCACAGAAGTTGCATTTTCTTGGGTCCTTTGCCTTGGCCTTGTTGCCCTTGTTGTTCTTGTTGTTCTGGTTGCTCTGATTCCCTCCCCACTTGGAGTCCGCCTTCTTGGTTTGAGTCTCATTAGGCTTGACTTCTTTCTTCTTGTCGTCTCCCTGAAGCAATGCCATGTCCACTAGGCTTTCAAAAGTGGCCCCCAAGGGTATATGTGACATGGCCAAACCTTGTAATGGCTCATTCAACCCTCGTGCAAAGCATAGAGCCTTCTTCTGGGGAGTATTAACCATGTCCAAACCGAATCGAGCAAGCAGGTTAAACTTATTCACATACTCTCTCACTGTCATATCCCGTTGCTTCAAAAACATAAACTTCTCCAATTGCAGATTCGCCTCAACAGATGATTGGAACTTAAGCCCAAACCTCGTCCTAAAGTCGGCCCAAGTCTCTATAGGCCTAGTAGCATTGGTGACCTCCCACCAATAAGCAGCTTCCTCTTTCAATAGCCATGCTGCCAACAGAACCTTTCTATGGTCTTCCACATCAAAGATGGCGAAGAGATCTTCAGTTTCTTTCAACCAATTTCGCGCCTCAACAAAAGTCTCCGTCCCGATAAAATTCTTGCCACCCATCGCCTTAAAGTCTTTGCAAACCTTTGCGAAATCTGCATGTGGATGCTGAGGAGGAGGAGGAGGAACCTCAGTTACGATGGGGGTGTTTGTTGGGCCCACATCGTTGGCCCTAGCTTCCAAGTACCTCCGGAACCATCCGGGAATGGTCACTCCCTCGGGAAGGTTAAGATCGACCATGCTGAAAAAGGAAAAGAAAGATTTAGAACGAGGAAACGAAGGATAGTGCTAATGACTTTTGGGGAATAGCCTTTTAAAATAAACTAGACTTTTCTTGGAAAATACTTAATTGGTTTTGAAAATAGTTTTTCAAAAAGGGTTTTAAAACTTTTTTCCGGTCTAGTAAAACCTTATGCTCTGATACCAAATGTAACACCCCACCTCCGCCAATGCCACTCTTGCAAGCACACTAGCTTTGGAGGAGAGTTAAACAAGGTAAACATGCATGCAGATATCACAAGACAGAACATATAAGTAAAAGCAGAGTAAATAAAGCAACGGAAAAAAACTAACATTTCCAAACCATAGTCAAGTTACATCAAAGTACTTGGTCATTATTTTCCACAAAACAAAGTCTAGAAACACAACTGAAAACTGGAAAGAAAATCATAAAGTAACTATCCCCAAGGTAGAATAAAGCCATAGCTAGCTCAAGTCCAAACCGTACATGAGCTATCCAGAAAAGCAGCTAAAGATCCAAGCTAGGTGCTAGTGTTCCCACCCTGTAAACCTGGGGGGGGGGGGGGGGGAGGGGGAATGTAACACCCCGAAAATTCTGTAACTGTGAAATTAACAAATTAAAGTATAATTAATCTGAAATCAAAGAACCAAGGGAAACGGGATACGCCATTGCGTTCGTCTCGGAAAAATACGCGAAATAGAGTCCGAGTTTTCGAAAAACGGGGTCCGTATGAAGAAGATATGGCCTTCGGAAGTTTTTGAATTAAATTTAAAATTCAAACAGAATAAAATAATTAAAAATCGGGCCCAATGGGCCAGGGCGGATAAACACCCGCCTAGGCCACCCAGGTCGACTGGGCTGTCGACCTGGGCTACCCATGTCGACAGGGCTGTCGACAGCCCTGTCGACAGGGGTGTCGACCTGGTCGAGCCCAGCCAACCTGGCTGGCCAGGTCTGTGTTTGGCCGATTTTCTGTGGTCTGCTTTGTCATTAGGGCTAGGTGGCAGGCTCTAATTGGTCTCTCTATCGAATGAATGGCTACGATCAATCCAGGCAACATCAATGGTCCTAATCAGTTCCTAACCTCTATATAAACAACCCTAGACTAAACCCTAATCTATTCATTCAAAAATAAGATCATAGCCGCCATGTTGCTGAGGAACGACAAAGAGTAGCCGCCAACTAGAGAGAGAATTAGGAGGAAAGTTCTAAAGCCTAAAGCAATTCAAGCAACCTAAGCAAATCAATTCAACAAAGGAATTTGCGTCTTCAATCCTTAAATTAGAGAATTCATCACACCATTGTAAGTAGAGTATTACTTTGGTATGAATAAACAATTGTGTTGGTTTGTATGCTTGAATTGTGGAAATAAAGTTATTCATATTTGTGCGTTCTTATCAATTTGAAATATTATATACGTTTGGATATTCTTGAATCATGTTATTCATGTTATAAAGAACTACATGCGGTAGTTCTATGCAAGTATACGTTTGGAATATTTCGCAAACTATGTAATCCATGTTGAAGCTACATGTATGTAGTTGATTTAAATTTATGCAAGTTTGGGGTTTTGCTACTATGCCATCATGATGTATATTTTTGTGCATAAATCATTTTGTAAGTAATTAGAACAAGTTTGGTTATTATAATCCAAAGGAAATTATGTTGAGAATTTGGCATCATGTATTAAGCCATGCTTTTGTACTAGAAAACCTATTTGCAAACTTATGAATATGGCTAGGCTATGAATGATATTTGGCATAATTGAAATCCATGATTAAGTCTATCTTGTTTACAAGAATTATATGATGACATATGTGGTACATGGCTAGGTTAGGTTCAAAAAGTCCCTTTTGTAAGTTTACATGACTAAAGTAAGAATCATGATTTCATGTTAGAAATATTTATGCCATGAACAAATTTAACTATACTTATGCCATGCTTATGTTTGACATTATGCCATGTTTATGCTAGAAGTATTTATGCCATGCTTATGTTTGACATTATGCTATGCTTATGCTAGAAATATTTATGCCATGCTTATGTTTGACATTATGCCTAAATAAAAATATAGGTTCATGTGTCAATAATGATATCTCAATTACAAGTTCACATGCTTTGATTCATGTCACCTATGTTTTATGGCCAAAGTATATGTCACTACTATGCAAGTACACCAGTTTCTATTTTGTATTCCCAACGTCATATTGCAAGTTCATACGCTCACCTTCCCCTTTTTGTGTATGTAATCACGCCATAAGCCTCCCCTTTTCGCATGGCTAAATTGGGCTTTAAAAGGCTAAGCCCAATATATATATAAACGGACGTGTAAAACGGGGGAAAATAACGTTGGGTTAAAATTAATTAATGAATGAAAATATAAAATAGAAGGGCCCAAATTCAAGTATGGGTTGGGCCCATGATTGGTGTAACCTTTACACCATTAACTTAATAATGGGCCGCAAATATTTACATATAAGAAATAAAGAAGAATGACAAAATATGTAAATGTAGAAAATACGATGTGTTTAACCCGAGGTTGGATTGAGTTGTGATGTAAACCTGCCCGGAACCGCCCGGCTGTCCAGTAGTCACAACAATACCTATCCAATGTGGGAGGTTAAACATGGAGCCCAATAAGGACTCGAGGTTAGACTGAGTTGTGGCGTAAGACTGCCCGGAACCAACCGGCAACAGGCAGCCACAACAATACCTGTCTAATGTGAGAGGTCAGGGCCTTAATAAGACAATTAAGGCTGAGTCAGGATTGTTAGGATTAAGTAAACTAAAGACTTAATCAAAATGGAACATGCTAAACTTAACGGACTGGTGGGGGTTAGGTTAGAAAACACTTAACCAACTTAGCATGTTGGCTAGAGATAGAAAACCTAGTAACGGGGGACCCTTTTCAGCAGTAACCCTAAAAGGTGTATCAGGATACCCTGAAACTAGGCAGGGTGGGGCACGATTACTGGGCTGATTGTAAGAGGTCAAATCGACGGCGGTGGTGTAGCAGTGTAGGTTCTAACGGGGTGCGGGCGTGCACACACTCCGGCGCAAAAAAATAAGGCACTGGACACCAGTAGCATACCTGTGCATTCTAAGGTTGTGTCGGGTTGCCACTATGGGACTTGATACACCCCATGGTGGGACCAGCATAGGTAACTACAACATCGGGGGCCGTAAGACACATGTAACTATGCGAGTAGGAGCCGATCATCATAGAATGGATCACATCACCCTGATTATGGGGTGCAAATTGGAAACTAGTTTATATGGGTTCAGAGATTAACATGGGGTACGATGGTTTATTCGACCCTAGACAACTTAACCAAGTTTATAGTGCTTGCCCACTTCTTGTTTATACTTATCACACCCAGTTCTTTATTCATAGACAAAATAGTACTAGACTTACTCAGGCTTTATGTCTGACTCTACTTTTCTTTCGTCTTCTTTCTTCCGTTTCCCCCCCCCCCCAGGTCCTCAGGGAGGGAACACAGCAGCTTGACCAACCTCAATATCCAGCTTGAAGAAGAGAAATGTATTGCTTGGACTTTCCTGTTTTGAACTATGGCTTTGGACAATCCACTATGGGGCTTTTGCAGTTTATCTATGTTTTATTTATGCTTCTTTAAATAATGTACTCAAGACAGATTATGAAAGTGTTATGTTATGTTTTTGGAAAGGATGTTGTTGTAACACGTATTTGACTTTATGAAATAAAGTTTGTTGTTCTTCCGCTGTTTACAAATATGTGTTCTTATATCTGTCTTGTATATCTGTGACTTGTACTTATAAACCTCCACCAAAATTAGGGCATTCCCTTTGAGAGTGACCCTAACGGAGGTGGGGTGTTTCACTTGGTATCAGAGCATAGGTTTACCAGATAAGATAAAATGTTTTGAAAATTATTTTCAAAAAGGGAAATTTAAAGAAGCATTTTTCAAAAAAAAGGAAAATATTATTTTAAAAAGGCAAAGTCCCCACAAAGCCATAGGTACTATCTCTTATCCTTCGTTTTGAATCTATCCTTTTTGTTTCAGCATGTCCCAAGAACTTAACTTGCCAGAAGGGGTGCCAATACCTGGTTGGTTTAGACGGTTCTTAGAAGCAAGGGCCACTCAGCCAGGTCCTACCATTCCTCCTCCCCCAGCGGAAGGAAATCATCCAGCTGCAGCAGCACCTTTTCCTCCACCTCCTCCTCGGGGAAACACATTCGCTAAGATATGCAAAGATTTTAAAGCTATGGGAGGAAGGGATTTCCATGGAACTGAGTCCTTCGTAGCAGCTAGAAATTGGCTGAAAGAAACGGAGGACCTATTCATCATCTTTGAAGTAGAAGATAGAAAAAAAGTACAGTTGGCAGTGTGGCTATTGAAGGGCGAGGCTTCCTATTGGTGGGAAGTAACTAATGCTGAAAGACCAGTGGAGAAATGGGAGGACTTTAGGGCAAGGTTTGAGACTAAATTTCTCTCAGATGCAGAAAGAAGTTTGCAGTTGGAAAAATTCTTATTTCTTAAACAAGGGGACAAGACAGTCAGAGAGTATGTGAATCAGTTCGATGAGCTGGCTAGGTTTGGGCTTGACCTAGTCAACACCCCGCATAAGAAGGCTCTCCGTTTCGTCAAAGGGTTGAATGAGCCATTACACAGTTTGGCCATGACCCATATACCCATGGGAGCCACGTATGAAAGATTGGTGCAAATGGCATTGCTGAATGAAGAGGATAAGGGCAAGAAGAAAGAGGGTTTGCAGCCCAAGAAGACAGACTTTAAGAAATGCGGGAAAGGCAACAAAGAGAAGAGGAAGTGCAATTTCTTTGGCAAAGTGGGGCACTTAGTAAAGGACTGCCGGAAAAAGAAGGCCAAGGAAAATGGTGGGTGCTTTTCTTGCGGTGAGACGGGCCATAGGGCTAAGGACTGCCCAAAGAAACGAGGACAGGGGCAGAGGGCTGGATCCACCCCAGGGGCACAGGTTCATGTGCTAGAAGCGCCACCTCTGCAACAGCGAGGTATAAATACTTCTGTAGAAAGTGTAGTTTATCTTTATGATCACCCCGTTCGCACTTTATTTGATTCTGGCGCATCACACTCCTTTATCTCGTCTGCTTTAGTAGAATCTCTGCACCTAAAAACTAGTATGGTAGAGGACCCCTTAATTGTTTCAAACCCAATTGGGGGCCCAGCTCATTTGTCTATGATCTGTTTGGGATTGAAAATTTCCATTCTAAGTGTAGAATTTCAATGTAGTGCCTTTGTTTTGGGCTTTTCGGGTTATGGTTTGATTTTGGGTATGGATTGGCTATCCAGTAATGGGGCCATCCTTGATTGTGAGAAAAGGGTTGTTAGGCTCCTAACCCAGCTCGGTAATACTTTGGAAATTTCTTGTAATCCCTCGTATGCGGTTATGCTTAGTTATCTTGAATCGCTAGATGCCTCTGTTGAAAATTTGAAATCAGTTAGAGTGGTCCGGGAATATCCGGATGTCTTTGAAGAGGTGAAGGGCTTACCTCCGAAGCGGGAAATAGACTTCCGCATATATCTTGTAGATAATGCAAAGCCCGTTGCGTTGCCCGTTAGACATATGGCTCCACGAGAAAGGAAAGAGCTCAGTAAACAGATTAAAGAGCTTCTAGAAAAGGGGTTCATTAGGAGGAGCATTTCAGAATGGGGCGCTCCGGTGGTGTTCGCTACAAAGGCGGATGGTTCACTCCGTCTATGTGTTGACTATAGGGAGCTCAACAAGCTAACGAAAAAGAATAGGCACCCTCTCCCTAGAATTGATGATTTGTTTGACCAGCTTGTAGGAGCGTCTGTTTTCTCCCAACTCGATTTAGCAACCGGTTTTCATCAGCTAAGGGTGGCTGAAGATAGCATCGATAAAACGGCGTTCAGAACCCCAGACGGTTTCTTTGAATGGCTTGTCATGCCTTTCGGCTTGACAAATGCACCTGCTTACTTCGTGGACCTGATGAGTAGGGTATTTAGAGATTTCCTCAACAAATTCGTAGTGGTCTTCGTAGATGATATTCTTATCTTCTCAAAGAGTGAAGAGGAACATGCTCAACACTTAAGGGCAATCATGGAAACTTTGCGAGCCCATCAACTAAAAGCCAAATTCTCCAAATGCCACTTTTGGAGAGAAGAGGTGAGGTTCCTTGGGCACATAGTATCCAAATAAGGGTTAGCAGTAGACCCTGCTAAGGTAGTGGCGGTACAGGATTGGAAGACACCAAGGAATGCAACTGAGGTCCGAAGCTTTCTAGGACTAGCAGGTTTCTATCGAAAGTTTATAAGGGATCTTGCGAAAATCTCAGCTCCGCTCACGAAATTGACTAAGAAGAATCTAGTGTTTAATTGGGACTTGGATTGCGAGTTTGCTTTCCAACGACTGAAAAGGGCTCTCACAACAGCCCCAGTTTTGACGCTGCCGGATGGGAGCAAGATGTTCGCTGTTTATACGGATGCATGTGGGACAGGGCTAGGCGCCGTCTTAATGCAAGAAGGAAGGGTAGTAGCTTATGGCGGGAGGCAGTTGAAAGTGCACGAAAAGAACTACCCAACCCACGATCTTGAGTTAGCCGCCATCGTCTTTGCACTCAAGTCTTGGCGACACTATCTCCTAGGTGAGAAGTTCGAACTTTACACTGACCATAAATCGTTGAAATATCTTTTCTCGCAGAAAGATCTTAACTTGAGGCAACAAAGATGGATGGAGTTTCTTGCCTCGTACGATTTCGAAATCTCCTACACTCCGGGCAAAGGCAACGTAGTGGCAGACGCGTTGAGCCGAAAGAAATTGACCCTAAGCCCGTTGTTTGTTGAAAGACAAAGCCTAGAGTTTATAGCCAACTTCGACTTTAGGCCTTCCTCCGATTTCGTACCGGGCTTGCTTGCATCTCTCGAAGTGCGCCCGACTTTAGTGGATTCAGTAGGGACAGCACAACGCGAAGACCCTCAGCTTGTGGAAATAATTGATAGGCTAATTAGGGGTGAGACTTCAAGTCACCTCAACAGATACTCCATCGACGATAAGGGTTTGCTAAGGCGAGATGGAAGACTATGCGTCCCACAGACAAAAGATTTAGTAAAGAAGGTTCTAGAGGAAGCACATCACTCCAAGATGACGATACACCCAGGCGGAGATAAAATGTACAAAGATATAAAAAGGACTTTCTTCTGGAACGGCATGAAAAAGGACGTGGCAGAGTTCGTTTCTAAGTGTATGGTGTGCCAACGGGTTAAGGCGGAACAGAAAAAGCCTGGCGGACTACTACATCCTCTGGAGGTCCCGCAGTGGAAGTGGGATAGCATCTCAATGGACTTCATCGATGGACTGCCTAGGTCTAGGAGAGGCAACACTAGCATTTGGGTAATAGTGGATAGGCTTACTAAAAGCGCCCACTTTTTACCTGTCAAAAGTAAAAGAACTGCCTCATCCCTAACATCACTTTACCTTAAGGAAATCGTTCGACTCCATGGAATACCATCTAGCATTGTTAGTGACCGAGACCCCATCTTCACCAGCGAGTTTTGGCGGAGTCTCCAAGAAGTAGTAGGAACGCAGTTATGCTTGAGCACAGCCTATCATCCCCAAACCGACGGCCAAACAGAGAGAGTGAACAGAGTTTTGGAAGACCTTTTAAGACTATGCGTCCTTGACTTCGGAGGGACATGGGAAGACCACCTTCCTTTGGTGGAATTTACCTACAACAACAGCTATCAAGTAACCATCAGAATGGCGCCCTTCGAAGCTTTATATGGAAGACCGTGCCGATCGCCCACTTGTTGGTGGGAGTCCACGGATAAGCTCATACTTGGACCAGACATGATCCGAGAGACTTCAGAGAAAGTAGACTTAATACGAAGAAGGATGAAGACGGCCCAAGACAGACAAAAGTCCTACGCCGACAAGAGGAGGACCGACCTTGAATTTGAAGTTGGAGACAGAGTTTTTCTCAAGGTATCACCGCTAAGGAACGTTGTTCGTTTTGGAGCCACAGGAAAACTGGCACCAAGGTTCATAGGGCCATTCCCTATTATCGAGAAAATTGGGAAAATGGCCTATAGATTAGAGCTACCCGAGAAGTTGGCTGGAGTCCACAACGTTTTTCACGTTTCACATCTCCGAAAATGTCTACATGAGTCTGCTGAAGTGGTAGAGCCAAATATACTCGAAGAGGCCGAAGTGGAACGCGAAGCAACCATAAGAAAAGTTCCAACCCGCATATTAGGAACGGAAGTGAAGAAGCTACGCAACCGCGAAGTCAAGCTCGTCAAAGTTCAGTGGAGCGACGCCGAGGGAGACGCGACTTGGGAAACTGAAGCTAGAATACGTACTGCCTACCCTTTTCTGTTCGAGGGTACATCCTTGATCTTTCCTTTTCCTTAAGTTGCGCTTTTATCTATCTTTTTAGGTATATTTCCTTGACCGTATCTTTTAGATAGAAACCCTTTGGATGGAAATATGTAGTTGAAACATGTTATGTATGATGGTTGCAAGTGGTTGCAAGTGATTGCTAGTGGTTGCTCGTGGTTGCATATACACACACAATCTAGGGTTTAGATCGGCTCAGTCACTTCATATTGCATATGCATATATGTTTGAATTCGTATATGGTTGAACATTAATGTGTTGTCATATGGATGTTGCATTTGTACTGAATGATCGTGCACTCATGTAGAATCAAGAATAGGAAGATTTGCATACATAATGGATTCATGGCACTTACATAACTCGCATTAAGGAGGTCAACTGAATCAGTAGGCCGCCTGATTTTGCATTAGATAAGTTCATATACACACACTTCGCATATGATCATGAAGCATTAGAAGTCTTTTAAGGACAATGGATGCTCGTGTTTGATGGATGAGTAGATGGATGATTGGATGTTAGGATATACATTCCTCCTAACTTGAAGATTTCGAGGACGAAATCCTTTTAAGTGGGGGAGAATGTAACACCCCGAAAATTCTATAACTGTGAAATTAACAAATTAAAGTATAATTAATCTGAAATCAAAGAACCAAGGGAAACGGGATACGCCATTGCGTTCGTCTCGGAAAAATACGCGAAATAGAGTCCGAGTTTTCGAAAAACGGAGTCCGTATGAAGAAGATATGGCCTTCGGAAGTTTTTGAATTAAATTTAAAATTCAAACAGAATAAAATAATTAAAAATCGGGCCCAATGGGCCAGGGCGGATAAACACCCGCCTAGGCCACCCAGGTCGACTGGGCTGTCGACCTGGGCTACCCATGTCGACAGGGCTGTCGACAGCCCTGTCGACAGGGGTGTCGACCTGGTCGAGCCCAGCCAACCTGGCTGGCCAGGTCTGTGTTTGGCCGATTTTCTATGGTCTGCTTTGTCATTAGGGCTAGGTGGCAGGCTCTAATTGGTCTCTCTATCGAATGAATGGCTACGATCAATCCAGGCAACATCAATGGTCCTAATCAGTTCCTAACCTCTATATAAACAACCCTAGACTAAACCCTAATCTATTCATTCAAAAATAAGATCATAGCCGCCATGTTGCTGAGGAACGACAAAGAGTAGCCGCCAACTAGAGAGAGAATTAGGAGGAAAGTTCTAAAGCCTAAAGCAATTCAAGCAACTTAAGCAAATCAATTCAACAAAGGAATTTGCGTCTTCAATCCCTAAATTAGAGAATTCATCACACCATTGTAAGTAGAGTATTACTTTGGTATGAATAAACAATTGTGTTGGTTTGTATGCTTGAATTGTGGAAATAAAGTTATTCATATTTGTGCGTTCTTATCAATTTGAAATATTATATACGTTTGGATATTCTTGAATCATGTTATTCATGTTATAAAGAACTACATGCGGTATGTTCTATGCAAGTATACGTTTGGAATATTTCGCAAACTATGTAATCCATGTTGAAGCTACATGTATGTAGTTGATTTAAATTTATGCAAGTTTGGGGTTTTGCTACTATGCCATCATGATGTATATTTTTGTGCATAAATCATTTTGTAAGTAATTAGATCAAGTTTGGTTATTATAATCCATAGGAAATTATGTTGAGAATTTGGCATCATGTATTAAGCCATGCTTTTGTACTAGAAAACCTATTTGCAAACTTATGAATATGGCTAGGCTATGAATGATATTTGGCATAATTGAAATCCATGATTAAGTCTATCTTGTTTACAAGAATTATATGATGACATATGTGGTACATGGCTAGGTTAGGTTCAATAAGTCCCTTTTGTAAGTTTACATGACTAAAGTAAGAATCATGATTTCATGTTAGAAATATTTATGCCATGAACAAATTTAACTATACTTATGCCATGCTTATGTTTGACATTATGCCATGTTTATGCTAGAAGTATTTATGCCATGCTTATGTTTGACATTATGCTATGCTTATGCTAGAAATATTTATGCCATGCTTATGTTTGACATTATGCCTAAATAAAAATATAGGTTCATGTGTCAATAATGATATCTCAATTACAAGTTCACATGCTTTGATTCATGTCACCTATGTTTTATGGCCAAAGTATATGTCACTACTATGCAAGTACACCAGTTTCTATTTTGTATTCCCAACGTCATATTGCAAGTTCATACGCTCACCTTCCCCTTTTTGTGTATGTAATCACGCCATAAGCCTCCCCTTTTCGCATGGCTAAATTGGGCTTTAAAAGGCTAAGCCCAATATATATATAAACGGACGTGTAAAACGGGGGAAAATAACGTTGGGTTAAAATTAATTAATGAATGAAAATATAAAATAGAAGGGCCCAAATTCAAGTATGGGTTGGGCCCATGATTGGTGTAACCTTTACACCATTAACTTAATAATGGGCCGCAAATATTTACATATAAGAAATAAAGAAGAATGACAAAATATGTAAATGTAGAAAATACGATGTGTTTAACCCGAGGTTGGATTGAGTTGTGATGTAAACCTGCCCGGAACCGCCCGGCTGTCCAGTAGTCACAACAATACCTATCCAATGTGGGAGGTTAAACATGGAGCCCAATAAGGACCCGAGGTTAGACTGAGTTGTGGCGTAAGACTGCCCGGAACCAACCGGCAACAGGCAGCCACAACAATACCTGTCTAATGTGAGAGGTCAGGGCCTTAATAAGACAATTAAGGCTGAGTCAGGATTGTTAGGATTAAGTAAACTAAAGACTTAATCAAAATGGAACATGCTAAACTAAACGGACTGGTGGGGGTTAGGTTAGAAAACACTTAACCAACTTAGCATGTTGGCTAGAGATAGAAAACCTAGTAACGGGGGACCCTTTTCAGCAGTAACCCTAAAAGGTGTATCAGGATACCCTGAAACTAGGCAGGGTGGGGCACGATTACTGGGCTGATTGTAAGAGGTCAAATCGACGGCGGTGGTGTAGCAGTGTAGGTTCTAACGGGGTGCGGGCGTGCACACACTCCGGCGCAGAAAAATAAGGCATTGGACACCAGTAGCATACCTGTGCATTCTAAGGTTGTGTCGGGTTGCCACTATGGGACTTGATACACCCCATGGTAGGACAAGCATAGGTAACTACAACATCGGGGGCCGTAAGACACATGTAACTATGCGAGTAGGAGCCGATCATCATAGAATGGATCACATCACCCTGATTATGGGGTGCAAATTGGAAACTAGTTTATATGGGTTCAGAGATTAACATGGGGTACGATGGTTTATTCGACCCTAGACAACTTAACCAAGTTTATAGTGCTTGCCCACTTCTTGTTTATACTTATCACACCCAGTTCTTTATTCATAGACAAAATAGTACTAGACTTACTCAGGCTTTATGTCTGACTCTACTTTTCTTTCGTCTTCTTTCTTCCGTTTCCCCCCCCCCCACCCCAGGTCCTCAGGGAGGGAACACAGCAGCTTGACCAACCTCAATATCCAGCTTGAAGAAGAGAAATGTATTGCTTGGACTTTCCTGTTTTGAACTATGGCTTTGGACAATCCACTATGGGGCTTTTGCAGTTTATCTATGTTTTATTTATGCTTCTTTAAATAATGTACTCAAGACAGATTATGAAAGTGTTATGTTATGTTTTTGGAAAGGATGTTGTTGTAACACGTATTTGACTTTATAAAATAAAGTTTGTTGTTCTTCCGCTGTTTACAAATATGTGTTCTTATATCTGTCTTGTATATCTGTGACTTGTACTTATAAACCTCCACCAAAATTAGGGCATTCCCTTTGAGAGTGACCCTAACGGAGGTGGGGTGTTTCAGGGAACGAAAGAAAAGAGGCGAAAGAAAATGGGTCAGTCAAAAGACTGGTAAGTCATATCTACTATTAGTATAAGAACTAATAAAGTTAACTGGACATGTAAAGAAAAGATGAAACATGAGGTGATAACTGGCATGGTGAAAAGTTAACAAGATAGATCAAGTGTGGCATCGCATATACAAGGTTAAGTTTTGCACCAAGTGTACTAGTATTCCAACCCATGTCAATATAAACCAGAAATGATCCCTTGGCCCAAGTTTGGCCCAATACCACGAGATGACCTAAATCAAGGTCCAACAACACGGTCTAGTCGATCGGCTCCCTAAAAGCCTAACTCGTCAAGTGTCGGTGTCATACGGCCCAATCACGAAGTGTAGTCAAACTGTGCTAGGTCCACCCTAGGGTGTATAAAGCCCTAGGGTGCCAACCACGGACACAATTCAAGCACGCACAGTCTAAACCTACTGGTGCCCGTGTCTGCTTTTTCAACTCCGGACTATGTGCACGACCATAGTCCGCCTGAACCTACACTGGCGCACCTACTCAGCCGTCGTTTTGGTCGCTTACATGTCAGCCCAGTAATCGTGCCCCACCCTAGCCTAGTCTCTAGGGTACCATGATACAACCAAGAGGGTTACTGGTGAAAAGGACCACGTAACTAAACGGGTTAAACGTGGTTAACCCTATCCAATCAAGCATCAAGTTGGTTAAGTGTACCCAAGGTTCATGAGTTAACCCTATCAACCCACCGCGTTTAATTGGTTAAGTATTCAAGTGGTCCACGACTTAACCCTATCATGTGGCATTAATTAATTTAATGCACCCAACCTCTCACATTAGACCTTGTTGTGGTTACTAGTTAAGCCGGGCGGGTCCGGGTAGCTTTACACCACAACTTAGTCTAACCTCGGGTTTCACGTGCGACATGACCAAGTACTCACATTGGGTCCTATTGCTTGTAGCCACTAGTTAAGCTGGTCGGTTCCGGGTAGATTTATGCTACAAACTCAATCCAACCTCGAGTTGGTCATTCTCATGTTTTCTAGAAGTCATGTCAAAGTTCATGTTCATGTTTCAAGCATAATCACATGTCATATTTCATGTCATCTTTTCAAGTCATGTTTTTATGTCATTCTAGTTTACCCACAACGTAACCCCATCGCATGTAAGTTCGCATAAACGCAAATAGATCTCAAAGGGGGAAACTTAGAAGCATGACATAATTAATAAGGTTTGGGCCACAAGTTAAACATGGTGGCATATGAGGCAAATGTGTTCATATACTTGCATATTACATTATAGGCTTCAAAACATGCATGATATCAACTTTAGCAAAATAGATGAAACATGGTCATAAATGGCATAGGATGATAGCAAGTGATTCGCATATAACATCACATGCAAGATAACATAAGGTTTATGAGAGATCATAAACTTGCATATTACGTTATAAGCCTCAAAACATGCATGATATCAAACTTTAGCAAATAAGTGAAACATGATCATAAATGACATAGGATGATAGCTAGTGATTCGCATATAACATCATATGCAAGATAACATAAGGTTTATGAGAGTTTCTATGTTGCTTTATGCAACATTTCCAATCAAAGCTTATAGCTTTCTATGCATAAGATCAAGGTGATAGCTTTACAAACATGCATAGAATAAATCTATGCATAACATGATAGAATCAAAGCACATATCATACTTAGGCCCAAACTCAAACTTGCAACATGTCATATTTAACTTCATAGTTAGAATCTAAGAGTAGTATAGGGCTTACAATGCTATGAAGACTTATAAAATAAAATAAGATTGAGACGAAGCCACTAGCAACTCTAAACACTCCCAAATGATAAGCTCCAATGAAAACCCTTGAGAAACAAGCAAAAGATCCTTGCTTTGATGAAGAAAGATTGAACTTTGGCCTTGAATCAAGCTTAGAAACTCTCAAACAAGCTTAGGAACTCTCATATGAATAAAGGTGGAGGCTATGACAAGAGGGTGGAGGCCATGATTAAACATTTTGGCATAATCTAGTTGTAGGTTTGATTTATGATGGTTTAGGCTAGGTATTAGGGTCCTTTTATAGAAGTTTAAGTTAGTTTAGGCCATAGGATTAACCCTAATTCAGATTTGGGCCATTAAAATCCGTCACAAGCCTCCAAACATGTCTTGAGAAACAAGTCAGGTGCACTCAGGCCAGTCTGGCCGACCACCCAAGTCGACAGGGGTGTCGACTGGGCAGTCGACACAGCCTGGGGTGTGTCGACTCCCCAGTCGACTTGGGGGGTGGCGGGAACTTTTCCCGCCTATCCTGCTCAGCTGAATTTGAATTCTGAATTCAAACTTGAAATTTTCTGAAAACTTTGACGGACCATAACTTGGTCATACGGACTCCGATTTTCGAAAACTCGGACTCTATTTCGCGTATTTTTCCGAGACGAACGCAATGACACAGCCCGTTTCCCTTGATTCAGAAATTATCATTTAATTCTGCCTTGATTTATGTTATAATATGTTATTTAAAAATACGGGTTATTACACATAATATCATAGAATTCTCGTGCTAAGGGTCTATATATTCTGAACCTTTTTTCTTTTGCAAATTAGTGAATTATATAGTCATGGAAAAATTAGTAGATTCCCTTTTACAATAAGGAGTTTATTTTTTAATCCTGTTTGAAATATACATGAATTTCCATAGCATGTCCATGTTTGATTAATTTTCTACTCGACCAATACCATGCATCCACTGCCGATTGCATGATATGATTACTGTTAGGGGTTGGTATAGTAGCAAGAATCAGTTGGTAAATTCAAGTTCATTGCACTCGCCATATTCTTTCCTATTTACACTGTTAATTAACGATAATAACTCGTTGAATCAATGGCTCGCTTATGTTGTTTTCTATTTTTTGTTTCCTTTGTCTATGTTATTGTCGTAAATAGCATTGGTATTGCCACACCTCTTTACCATCATGCTAAGTTGTTTTGTAGTGCTCAAACCCTCTCCAATTCAAAGCAGTAAACTGATGAATCAATTTTCCTTTTTTACAAATAACATCAAGGACTGTGCTATTTTAGCGAGTTTCAAACTAATTGA
Source organism: Allium sativum (assembly GCA_030737875.1). Taxonomy (NCBI): domain Eukaryota; kingdom Viridiplantae; phylum Streptophyta; class Magnoliopsida; order Asparagales; family Amaryllidaceae; genus Allium; species Allium sativum. Next base: position 140,437,911 of record CM060912.1, read on the forward strand.
TGTATCATCTATGTGGGTGAAGTGATGCTGGATGAAAGCAGTGTTAATCAAGTTGGTTGTTGATAGCTTAATTTTATCCGTAATTCATAAGGTGCGATACCTTTGTATCAGGTATCGATTTTTAATTCTTAACAACTCTGCTTTTGCATCCTAAGTTGATTAACTAAAGCGACCAAAATGTTTGCTTGAAGCTTTATGCCACCCTGATACCATGATAAAATTTCATAATGAATTGGTTATTCAGAAGTATAGATCAGAGAATGTTGATATTGAAGAAATGATCAAAAACTTCATTGATTAGCTGTGAACTTGCTGCAATTGTTTGACAAAAATACATAATATATGTTTTCAGCTGCTTATATTATATATTTTCTTATATGTGTTAATCCAATTTTTTGGCCCATAAATCTGCTGGTTGCTTAGCTATTGAGATAAAACATTAGCTGCCTCACTATATTTTGTGTCCACTTCATTATCAATAAACTAATTGAACTCTCAAAAAAAAGATGATGATTGGGGTTCTTATGAATCGGCAACGTAAGTGCACTGTGTTAGCAATGGAAAATTAATTAGCATGAATGAATGGTATGCGAGGCCCGTGCAAATTATGTCTACCTATAGTTTAACTGAAACACAAGCATTTACTAATGGAATGAACTTATTACTAAGTCATACCGTGAGAAGAAACACAATGCCTGGAGAATCATTGCTTCTCAGCTACATCTCTGTTCTTAATCTAGTGTTTATCCTCCAGCGGTGGTGCTTCGAGAATGCTCTTACATAGTTCTTTTGCTTAAAAACAAGCGCAGGTATATTTCAGTCCGTAGTGGTTTATCAAAAGGATTCAGAGCACAGTTCATTTTTTTGCTCTCCAATGCATGAAGTATTTTTGAGGTTTGCCAGCATGTGTTAGGAGTGTGTGTATTTACAAGTGTCATGTGATTTGTTTTTTATTCAGCAGGTTCATGCTTAACCTACCATTTATTTCAGTTCCAGGAGCTGAGTATCCTGTAGATTTGAATACAAGCAGACGTGAAGAATGCTGACCTTGTGGTTGATGTGTGGAAAATTTTCTGATCGAATTAAAGTAACACTTGCGTTCTTTACCGTGTTTTGTTCATCTTTTTTTTTAAAGAATTATATCACTGTCATTTTTACCTAAAAGTAGAGCAACGAACCAGAATCCAGAAATGCTAGTTGCTTGCTGATTTGAGAAGTATATGAGCTATGTGATTAATGGTTGGAGTCATGTAATCATATAGTCTGTTCATGTTACCTATAATAAAATTGAAGTTCAGAATTAAAAAAAAAACTCTCGTAAAAAAGAAGATAAAATTGCATGTATCTAGTAAAGCACATGGTACTGATGTTAATGTTATTTTGGCTTTTATTTTGTGATAATAGTGCATCTATTGTTGGCCTGCAACACTTCTGAATAGGCTGGCGATGTATATGTTAGCTTCTGAAAGTGATGATGGCACACTTTCAATTTACAATCCTAGGTTAATCAAGGTATATCACAGTTTATCTTATTTAGTAATTTTTTAACATTCTTAAATGTATCATCAGCCTTTCAGATTACCAATGAAAAAGTATTGGTAAATGTTCTACAGAACAACCTTATTTATTCCTTTAATTCTTCTTATACGTATGTTTTGCTAGAAAATAATTTTGATGTTTTGCTTCGATACCACCTTTTTTATTGGGAATAATGCATAACTTGTTTATCTAAATCTATTGTCAGCCTTTTATATTATTAACAGAAGATTTACATATTGGGAAATATTTTTTTAAACATCTGTAAGTGTTTTTTATTATGATAGTAATAGGATATTGGATCATAGTGGCCTTCTTCCTGTCATTATATGTATAGTTTTTTTTTTTTTTTTTTTTTTTTTTTTAAATCAGATGTATAGTTTTCTATCCCATTTGTTTTGTGAGCTGGAAAAAAGAAGTTAAACACTAAAAATATATAATGTTTTAGATTGATGAGTGGGTCACAATAACTTGTTTAAAATATGAAAGACAGGAAATGTTAAATACTTGCTGTAATCTACAAAAACCAGAATTGAGTATTATGTTTGGGAAAATATCAATATAGTCAAAGGGTTATTGAAGCTAGAAATCTGAGCAAGTGGGATCTAAGGTATATGCACTTTCTTTGCCTTTTGTTGTTATTTCCACAAAAGGATAAATTGATACCGGAGAGAGAAAAGAACTACATGAAAAATTGATACTGAGGGCGAAGAAAGAAACAAAAAGAGGAAAGCCTATGAAGTAGGAAATGTTACATATTATAAAAAAGGTACTACATGAAAATTATTATTATTTTTTATGGACCATTAATATAATGAGGATTTTCTTTTAAAAGACAAACTTTGGAAATTTTTTAGTGAAAAGTATGGGAAGTTTCAAAATTAGGGAGAATGACACATTTACACTAAAGGTGGAATTTAGGGGGCTTACTAACCATTTCCCATTTACACTATCATTTGGTCTTCTCATAAATTCTAAATTTTCCATATTTTTCACTAATTTTTTTATTAAGTTTGTCCTTCTTCCTATTTTCCACTAATATAATAATGACCAATAACTATTGCATATTCCCCTGCTACATTAAAAAAATGCTTAACTGACTATTTATTGGTATGTATATTATAGTGAGAGAGAATGATCAGTACGTTGATTTTCACGTTAAGTATACAAATGGTATGATTTCTATGGATATTTATCCTGAAGAGTTTATTATGGTAGTGGATATAATGATGAAAGAACTACATGTAGCTTTTCACATTTCAGTATTGTGTTAATAATCAAATATTGATGGCCCACCGTAAATACTGTTTACTGCATGTTAAAAATAAAAGATAGAAAATGTCCAACGTTTGCTAAACATGGTATAGAATTTAATATTAATTTTATTTACTGTTATAGTTTGACAACCCACTCTTCTAATTGCTAATTAATTATTCCTCATTAAATGCTCATCAAACACATTGAAAGCATTCATCCTTTATGTCGGTTATGATTTTTTTTTCAGATTCCTTTTATATATAAACATTGTCACTGAAATTGCTATTAAACGTAATGAATAAATTCAGTTTTCTACTGCTATATAAGTTTAGATAAATTTTATTCACATCCACCTTAATTTTTTTGTTATTTCCTATTTTTATAGGAGAATCTCTTTAATACCACCATCATCAAAGTGGAAATATCAAATTTTACTGATTTGTCATTTCAACAATTATCAAAGTTACAAAAAATTCACATTTTGATTTTTATATCATGTTGCATATTTTAATTATGTGCATAAAGCACAAGTTATTATTCATGCGTGTCACACACTCTGGCGTTTTAACTAAAAACTGTGCTAGCTAAGTTGAATGAATTTCATTAACATTCTTTTTTATGCATCTTTCGTATTATTTTCCAAATAAATACTTGTATAATTCATGTAACTTTTCGTTGCTTCCATAAGATATGTTCTACATATGACTACTAACTAAAACATTAGTTGACCATGATTTAAAGCTGAATTGCATTGGGAATGATGCCAAGTATTAATTTATCTATGTTATTTTCTACTTATAGGAGCATTTCCAAAAATTAAAAATTAAAAACTCTATATAGGATCATATGAAGCAATTCCTTAATGGGTAAGCACATTTATTTTCTTTACAATATTCATCCTCTCTTAATTATATAGACTAAGAAATTGCCAGTTATATAAGTTACAACACTTTGCTTTGCACTATATAAAATATTGCATGAGCAGCTAATTGAAGAGGGGTGAGATGTATCATATCATATAATAGTGATGTACTCTTCAAACATTCCCTGTATGAAACAGTTACTAAGCAGTAGTGTCACCTCTACCTCACTGGTACATAATTTGTAACACCCCACCTCGGCCAATGCCACTCTAGCAAGCACACTGGTTTTGGAGGGGCGTTATACAATGTAAACATGCATGCGGATATCACAAGACAGAACATATAAGTAAAACAGAGTAGTAAAGCAGCGGATAAAACTAACATTTCAAAACCATAGTCAAGTTACATCAAAGTACTTGGTCATTATTTTCCCACAAAACAAAGTCTAGAACATAAACTGAAAACTGAAAAAAACATAAAGTAACTATCCCCAAAGTAGAATAAAGCCATAGCATGCTCAAGTCCAAACCGTACATGAGCTATCCAGAAAAGCAGCTAAAGATCCAGCTAGGTACCAGTGTTCCCACCCTGCAAACCTGGGGGAAGGGGGGGGGGGAACGGAAGAAAAGAGGCGAAAGAAAACGGGTCAGTCAAAAAGACTGGTAAGTCCTATCTACTATTAGTATAAAAACTAATAAAGTTAACTGGACATGTAAAGCAGAGATGAAACATAGGATGATAACTGGCATGGTGAAAAGATAGATCAAGTGTGGCATCGCATATACAAGGTTATGTTGCACCAAGTGTGTACTAGTAATCTATGTCAAGTATCAACAAGAAAAGATCCTTTGGCCCAATCTTGGCCCAATATCCCGAGATGACCTAGTTCAAGGTCCAACAACACGGTCTAGTCGATCGGCTCCCTAAAAGCCTAACTCGTCAAGTGTCGGTGTCATACGGCCCAATCACGAAGTGTAGTCAAACTGTGCTAGGTCCATCCTAGGGTGTATCAAGCCCTAGGGTGCCAACCACGGACACAAATCAAGCACGCACAGTCTAAACCTACTGGTGCCCGTGTCTGCTTTTTCAACTCCGGACTATGTGCACGACCATAGTCCGCCTTAACCTACACCGGCGCACCTACTCAGCCGTCGTTTTGGTCGCTTACATGTCAGACCAGTAATCGTGCCCCACTCTAGCCTAGTCCCTAGGGTATCATGATACAATCAAGAGGGTTACTGGTGAAAAGGACCACGTAACTAGGGTTTCTAACGGGTTAAATGTGGTTAACCCTACCCAATCAAGTTGGTTAAGTGTACCCAAGGTTCATGACTTAACCCTATCAACCCATTGTGTTTAATTGGTTAAGTATTCAAGTGGTCCATGACTTAACCCTATCATGTGGCATTGATTAATTTAATGCACCCAACCTCTCACATTAGACCTTGTTGTGGTTACTAGTTAAGCCGGGCGGGTCCGGGTAGCTTTACACCACAACTTAGTCTAACCTCGGGTTTCAAGTGCTACATGACCAACTACTCACATTGGGTCCTATTGCTTGTAGCCACTAGTTAAGCCGGTCGGTTCCGGGTAGATTTATGCTACAAACTCAACCCAACCTCACCTCGAGTTGGCCATTCTCATGTTTTCTAGAAGTCATGTCCAAGTTCATGTTTCAAGCATAATCACATGTCATATTTCATGTCATCTTTTCAAGTCATGTTTTTATGTCATTTTAGTTTACCCATAACGTAACCCCATCGCATGTAAGTTCGCATAAACGCAAATAGATCTCAAAGGAGAAACTTAGAAGCATGACATAATTAATAAGGTTTGAGCCACAAGTTAAACATGGTGGCATATGAGGCAAATGTGTTCATAAACTTGCATATTACATTATAGGCCTCAAAACATGCATGATATCAACTCTAGCAAAATAGACGAAACATGGTCATAAATGACATGGGATGATAGCAAGTGATTCGCATATAACATCATATGCAAGATAACATAAGGTTTATGATAGATCATTACATTATAAGCCTCAAAACATGCATGATATCAAACTTTATAAAATAGGTAAAACATGTTCATAAATGACATAGGATGATAGCTAGTGATTCGCATATAACATCATATGCAAGATAACACAAGGTTTATGAGAGTTTCTATGTTGCTTTATGCAACATTTCCAATCAAAGCTCATATCTTTCTATGCATAAGGTCAAGGTGATAGCTTTACAAACATGCATAGAATAAATCTATGCACAACATGATAGAATCAAAGCACATATCATACTTAGGCCCAAACTCAAACTTGCAACATGTCATATTTAACTTCATAGTTAGAATCTAAGAGTAGTATAGGGCTTACAATGCTATGAAGACTTATAAAATATAAATAAGATTGAGACGAAGCCACTAGCAACTCTAAAGACCCCCAAATAGCAAGCTTCAATGAAAACCCTTGAGAAATAAGAAGAAGATCCTTGCTTTGATGAAGAAAGATTGAACTTTGGCCTTAGAAACTCTCAAACAAGCTTAGGAACTCTCATATGAATGGAGATGGAGGCTATGACAAGAGGGTGGAGGCCATGATTAAACATTTTGGCATAGTTTAGTTGTAGGATTGATTTATGATGATTTAGGCTAGGTATTAGGGTCCTTTTATAGAAGATTAGGTTAGTTTAGGCCATAAGATTAACCCTAATTCAGATCTAGGCCATCAATTCATGTCACTAGCCTCCAAACATGTCTTGAGAAACAAGTCAGGTGCACCCAGGCCAGACTGGCCGACCACCCAAGTCGACAGGGGTGTCGACTGGGCAGTCGACACAGCCTGGGGTGTGTCGACTCCCAAGTCGACTCCCCGGTCGACTTGGGGAGTGGCTGGATCTTTTCCCGCCTATCCTGCCCAGCTGAATTTGAAATCTGTTTTGAAATTTGAATTTCAGAAAACTTCTATGGGCCTTAACTGGGTCATACGGACTCCGATTTTCGAAAACTCGGACTCTATTTCGCGTATTTTTCCGAGACGGATGCAATGGCACAGCTCGTTTCCCCTGATTCAGATTTTATAATTTAATTCTGCCTTGATTTATGTTATAACTTGTTATTCAAAATATGGGTTGTTACATCCTCCCCACCTTAAAGGATTTCGTCCCCGAAATCTCTAAGTTAGGAAGAACGTATCCTACCATCCATCATCCATCTACTCAAAACATCATCCACGTGCAGTCAATGTCCTTAACAAATTCTAAATGTTGTATGATTATATGCAAGGGTGTGTGTATATGTACTTATCTAATGTGAAAATCAGGCGGTTACTGATTCAGTAAACCCCCTTAATGCAAAGTATGTTAGTGAAATGAGTCCATATGTATGCAAAATCCTAACATAATTTATAATCTCTACATGAGTGCACATAACATTCATCCATATGCAACATCCACGCGATAGCATAACAAGTTTCATCCATGAATAAGTATAAGCACTCATGCATATGCAATATGAAAGTGTGTGAGCCGATCTTAGTGCCTAATGTGTATCATGCATCCACGAGTATCCATTTGCAAACACTTGCAACCACTTGCAAACATCAAGCCTAACATGTTTCAAATACATGTTTCATCCAAAGGGTTTCTACCTAAGGTTCTCATGACAAGGTTAACGAGATAACAAGATAAACAGGATAAACATGGATAGCAAAAATGAAGATATGTAAAAAAAGGAAAAGAGGTCGAGAATGTACCCTAAAAAAGAAATGGATAAAGCCCACGCATCTTCTCCTCGGTTTCCCAAGTTGCATCCTCTTCGGCTTCACTCCGCTGAACTTTCACCAATATGACTTCTCGATTTCTTAGCTTCTTGATCTCTGTTCCCAAGATACGAATCGGAGGTCTCCTCAAGGTTGCCTCTTTCTCTACTTCCACGTCTTCAAGAATGCTAGGTTCAACCACCTCAGCGGACTCATGTAAGCACTTTCGGAGATGCGAGACATGAAAGACATTATGCACTCCGGCTAGCTTCTCGGGCAATTCCACCTTATAAGCCATCTTTCCAATTCTCTCTATGATAGGGAAGGGTCCTACGAACGTTGGTGCCAGCTTCCCAACTGCTCCAAAACGTACCACATTATGCAAAGCAGAAACCTTCACGAAAACCATATCCCTAACTTCGAATTCCAAATCTGTCCTTCGCTTGTCAGCATAGGATTTCTGTCGGTCTTGGGCCTCTTTCATCCGTCTTCTCACCAATTCAACTTTCTCGGATGTGTCCCGTATCATATCGGGCCCAAGTATAAGTCTATCCGTTGTCTCCCACCAACAAGATGGTGACCTACACGGCCTCCCATACAGCGCTTCAAATGGTGCCATCCCTATGCTAGCTTGGTAGCTATTATTATAAGCAAACTCTACAAGAGGAAGGTGGTCTTCCCAAATACCACCAAAGTCAAGAACACAAAGCCTCAAAAGATCTTCTAGCACTCTATTCACCCTTTCGGTTTGGCCATCCGACTGGGGGTGATAGGCTGTACTCAGATTCAATCGCGTACCCATCGCTTCTTGCAAACTATTCCAGAACTGGCTAGTGAAAATTGGGTCACGATCGCTAATTATGCTAGAAGGAACTCCATGCAACCACACTATCTCTCGAAGATAAATAGATGCTAGCCATGATGCGGTCCTCTTGCTCTTTACTGGAATGAAATGAGCACTCTTCGTAAGTCTGTCAACTATGACCCATATGCTCGTATTCTCTTTCCTTGACCTAGGCAATCCATCCACAAAATCCATAGAAATACTTTCCCACTTCCATTGCGGGACCTCCAATGGATGTAATAGCCCACCAGGTTTCTTCGACTCGGCTTTCACTTGTTGGCACACCATGCACCTTGAAACATACTCTGCCACATCTTTCTTCATTCCTGCCCAAAAGAAAATGCGCTTCATATCTCTATACATCTTATCTCCTCCAGGATGTATAGTCATCTTCAAGTGATGCGCTTCTTCGAGAACTTTATGCACCAAGTCTCCTACTTGTGGAACGCATAGCCTTCCATCACGCCTTAGCCAACCCTTGTCATCAATAGTATATCTAGCAAGGTGACTAGACGTCTCACCACGAATCAACTTGTCCATGACCTCGACTATCTGCGGGTCTCCTTTCTGCGAAGCCCCAACTTGATCAAGAAGTATAGGTCTAAGTTCAAGGGATGCTAATGAACCCGTCATCGACTCAACAGCTGTTGTGAAATCAAAGATTGCCAAGAATTCTAGGCTCCTCATCTCAACAAACAAGGGACTCAAAGTCAACCTACTTCTGCTTAGTGCATCTGCCACAACATTACCCTTGCCAGGGGTATAAGCTATCTCGAAGTCATAAGATGCCAAGAATTCCATCCACCTTTGCTGCCTTAGATTCAGATCTTTCTGCAAGAAGAGGTACTTGAGCGACTTGTGATCAGTATATAACTCAAACCTTTCGCCTAGAAGGTAGTGGCGCCAGGATTTGAGTGCAAAGACAATCGCTGCCAACTCCAAATCATGAGTATGATAGTTCTTCTCATGAACTTTAAGTTGCCTTCCCCCATAACATATCACTCTTCCTTCCTGCATCAGAACAGCACCTAAACCCGTGCCACATGCATCGGTGTACGTGGTAAACATCTTACCGCCATCAGGTAATGCCAAAACTGGAGCTGTAGTAAGGGCCCTCTTGAGCCTTTGGAAAGCAAGCTCACACTCTAAGTCCCATGCAAAGACTAAGTTCTTCTTCGTCAACTTAGTAAGAGGGGCTGAAATCTTAGCGAAGTCCCTGATGAACTTGCTATAGTAGCCCGCCAGACTGAGAAAGCTTCTTACTTCGGTTGCATTCCTAGGAGTCTTCCAGTCTTGAACTGCAACCGCTTTCGCGGGATCCACCGCTATGCCTTGCTTAGAGACTATATGTCCAAGAAACCTAACTTCCCTTCTCCAAAAATGGCATTTGGAGAACTTGGCTTTCAACTGATGAGCTCTAAGCGTATCCATCACTTCCTTGAGGTGTCCAGCATGTTCTTCCTCATCCTTTGAGAAGATCAGAGTATCATCCACGAAGACAACCACGAACTTGTTAAGGAACTCCCTGAACACCCTACTCATCAAATCTACGAAGTAGGCGGGTGCATTAGTCAAACCGGATGGCATGACAAGCCATTCAAAGAATCCATCTGGAGTCCTAAACGCAGTCTTATCAATACTATCCTCAACCACTCTAAGTTGATGGAATCCGGTGGCTAAATCGAGCTGAGAGAAAACAGAAGCACCAACAAGCTGGTCAAAGAGGTCATCAATCCTCGGTAATGGTGCCTATTCTTCTTTTTCAGCTTGTTCAACTCTCGATAATCAACACATAGACGAAGCGATCCATCCGCCTTAGTAGCGAATACCACAGGAGCACCCCATTCAGAAATGCTTCGCCTAATAAAATTCTTCTCAAGCAACTCCTTGATTTGCTTACTGAGCTCTCTTATTTCTCGTGGGGCCATGTGCCTAACGGGTAATGAAACTGGATTGGCATTATCAACAAGATAAATGCGAAAATCTATCTCTCGTTTAGGGGGTAACCCCTTAACCTCTTCAAAGACATCAGGATATTCTCGGACCACCCTTACAGATTGCAGATCATTGATGCGCGAGTCAAGAGATTCAAGATAACATAACATGACGGGATCTCTAGGGTTACAAGAAATTTCTAGGGTATTACCGAGGCGAGTCATGAGCCTCACCACCCTATGCTCACAATCGAGAATGGCTCCATAACTGGACAACCAATCCATGCCCAAAATCAACCCGTATCCCGTGAATCCGAGAACATAAGCATTACATGTGAATTCTACGGTCAAGATAGAAATCTTCAAATCCACACAAATCATAGATAGATGGGCGGAACCCCCAATTGGATTTGAAACACTATCGGGATCCTCAACTAGACTAGTACTTAGGTGCAAACTTTCAACAATGTCAGCAGAAATAAAGGTATGCGATACGCCAGAATCAAATAAGGTGCGAACAGGAAAATCAGAAATATAAACAAGGCTTTCTGCAGAAATACTACCTCGATCCTGAACTGGAGCAGTGTTGAGAGCATGTACTTGCCCTCCAGAAGGTCCTGCACGCTGAGTCTGCCATTGCCCTTGTCCTTGCTTCTTGGGGCAATCCTTGCTAAGGTGTCCAGGCTCTCCACAGTGAAAGCATTCGCCCAACTTCCTCTACTTCTTTCTGCAATCTTTGGCTATGTGCCCAACAATCCCACAGAAGTTGCATTTTCTTGGGTCCTTTTCCTTGTTGTTGTTGGCCTTATTGCCCTTGTTGTTCTTGTTGTTCTTGTTGTTCTGATTGCTCTGATTTCCTTCCTACTTGGAGTCCGTCTTCTTGGTTTGAGTCTCATTAGGCTTGACTTCTTTCTTTCCATTCTTATCATCTCCTTGAACCAATGCCATGTCCACTAGGCCTTCAAAAGTGGCCCCCATGGGTGTATGAGATAGGGCTAAACCTTGTAATGGCTCATTCAACCCGCGTGCAAAGCGTAAAGCCTTCTTCTGGGGAGTATTAACCATGTCCAAACCGAATCGAGCAAGCTGGTTAAACTTATTCACATACTCCCTCACTGTCATGTCCCCTTGCTTCAAAGATATAAACTTCTCCAATTGCAGATTCGCCTTAGCAGATGATAGAAACTTAAGCCCAAACCTCGTCCTAAAGTCGGCCCAACTCTCTATAGGCCTAGTAGCATTGGTGACCTCCCACCAATAAGCAACTTCTTCTTTCAATAGCCATGCTTCCAATAAAACCTTTCTATGGTCTTCCACATCAAAGATAGCGAAGAGATCTTCGGTTTCTTTCAACCAATTTCTCGCCTCCACAAAAGTCTCTGTCCCAACAAAATTCTTGCCACCCATCGCCTTAAAGTCTTTGCAAACCTTTGCGAAATCTGCCTGTGGATGCTGAGGAGGAGGAGGAACCTCAGTTACGGTGGGGGTATTTGCTGGGCCCGCATCGTTGGCCCTAGCTTCCAAGTACCTCCGGAACCATCCGGGAATGGTTACTCCCTCGGGAAGGTTAAGATTGGCCATGCTGAAAAAAAAGGAAAAGATAGATTTAGAACGAGGAAACAAAGGATAGTGCTAATGGCTTTTGGGGAATAGCCCTTTAAAATAAACTAGACTTTTCTTAGAAAATACTAAATTGGTTTTGAAAATAGTTTTCCAAAAAGGTAAGTTTTAAAAACCCTTTTTGCTCAAATCTTGTAAACCTTATGCTCTGATACCAAATGTAACACCCCACCTCGGCCAATGCCACTCTAGCAAGCACACCGGCTTTGGAGGGGCGTTAAACAAGGTAAACATGCATGCAAATATCACAAGACAGAACATATAAGTAAAACAGAGTAGTAAAGCAGCGGATAAAACTAACATTTTAAAACCATAGTCAAGTTACATCAAAGTACTTGGTCATTATTTTCCCATAAAATAAAGTCTAGAACATAAACTGAAAAAAACATAAAGTAACTATCCCCAAAGTAGAATAAAGCCATAGCATGCTCAAGTCCAAACCGTACATGAGCTATCCAGAAAAGCAGCTAACGATCCATCTAGGTACCAGTGTTCCCACCCTGCAAACCTGGGGGGGGGGGGGGGGGAAACGGAAGAAAAGAGGCGAAAGAAAACGGGTCAGTCAAAAAGACTGGTAAGTCCTATCTACTATTAGTATAAAAACTAATAAAGTTAACTGGACATGTAAAGCAGAGATGAAACATAGAGTGATAACTGGCATGGTGAAAAGATAGATCAAGTGTGGCATCGCATATACAAGGTTAGGTTGCACCAAGTGTGTACTAGTAATCTATGTCAAGTATCAACAAGAAAAGATCCCTTGGCCCAATCTTGGCCCAATATCCCGAGATGACCTAGTTCAAGGTCCAACAACACGGTCTAGTCGATCGGCTCCCTAAAAGCCTAACTCGTCAAGTGTCGGTGTCATACGGCCCAATCACGAAGTGTAGTCAAACTGTGCTAGGTCCACCCTAGGGTGTATCAAGCCCTAGGGTGCCAACCACAGACACAAATCAAGCACGCACAGTCTAAACCTACTGGTGCCCGTGTCTGCTTTTTCAACTCCGAACTATGTGCACGACCATAGTCCGCCTGAACCTACACCGGCGCACCTACTCAGCCGTCGTTTTGGTCGCTTACATGTCAGCCCAGTAATTGTGCCCCACCCTAGCCTAGTCCCTAGGGTATCATGATACAATCAAGAGGGTTACTGGTGAAAAGGACCACGTAACTAGGGTTTCTAATGGGTTAAATGTGGTTAACCCTACCCAATCAAGTTGGTTAAGTGTACCCAAGGTTCATGACTTAACCCTATCAACCCATCGTGTTTAATTGGTTAAGTATTCAAGTGGTCCATGACTTAACCCTATCATGTGGCATTGATTAATTTAATGCACCCAACCTCTCACATTAGACCTTGTTGTGGTTACTAGTTAAGCCGGGCGGGTCCGGGTAGCTTTACACCACAACTTAGTCTAACCTCGGGTTTCAAGTGCTACATGACCAACTACTCACATTGGGTCCTATTGCTTGTAGCCACTAGTTAAGCCGGTTGGTTCCGGGTAGATTTATGCTACAAACTCAACCCAACCTCGAGTTGGCCATTCTCATGTTTTCTAGAAGTCATGTCCAAGTTCATGTTTCAAGCATAATCACATGTCATATTTCATGTCATCTTTTCAAGTCATGTTTTTATGTCATTTTAGTTTACCCATAACGTAACCCCATCGCATGTAAGTTCGCATAAACGTAAATAGATCTCAAAGGGGAAACTTAGAAGCATGACATAATTAATAAGGTTTGGGCCACAAGTTAAACATGGTGGCATATGAGGCAAATGTGTTCATAAACTTGCATATTACATTATAGGCCTCAAAACATGCATGATATCAACTCTAGCAAAATAGACGAAACATGGTCATAAATGACATGGGATGATAGCAAGTGATTCACATATAACATCATATGCAAGATAACATAAGGTTTATGAGAGATCATTACATTATAAGCCTCAAAACATGCATGATATCAAACTTTAGCAAATAGGTGAAACATGATCATAAATGACATAGGATGGTAGCTAGTGATTCGCATATAACATCATATGCAAGATAACACAAGGTTTATGAGAGTTTCTATGTTGCTTTATGCAACATTTCCAATCAAAGCTCATAGCTTTCTATGCATAATGTCAAGGAAATAGCTTTACAAACATGCATAGAATAAATCTATGCACAACATGATAGAATCAAAGCACATATCATACTTAGGCCCAAACTCAAACTTGCAACATGTCATATTTAACTTCATAGTTAGAATCTAAGAGTAGTATAGGGCTTACAATGCTATGAAGACTTATAAAATATAAATAAGATTGAGACTAAGCCACTAACAACTCTAAAGACCCCCAAATAGCAAGCTTCAATGAAAACCCTTGAGAAATAAGAAGAAGATCCTTGCTTTGATGAAGAAAGATTGAACTTTGGCCTTAGAAACTCTCAAACAAGCTTAGGAACTCTCATATGAATGGAGATGGAGGCTATGACAAGAGGGTGGAGGCCATGATTAAACATTTTGCATAGTTTAGTTGTAGGATTGATTTATGATGATTTAGGCTAGGTATTAGGGTCCTTTTATAGAAGATTAGGTTAGTTTAGGCCATAGGATTAACCCTAATTCAGATCTGGGCCATCAATTCACGTCACTAGCCTCCAAACATGTCTTGAGGAACAAGTCAGGTGCACCCAGGCAAGACTGGCCGACCACCCAAGTCGACAGGGTGTCGACTGGGCAGTCGACACAACCTGGGGTGTGTCGACTCCCAAGTCGACTCCCCAGTCGACTTGTGGAGTGGCGGGATCTTTTCCCGCCTATCCTGCCCAGCTGAATTTGAAATCTGTTTTGAAATTTGAATTTATGAAAACTTCTATGGGCCTTAACTGGGTCATACGGACTCCGATTTTCGAAAACTCAGACTCTATTTCGCGTATTTTTCCGAGACGGACGTAATGGCACAGCCCATTTCCCTTGATTCAGATTTTATCATTTAATTCTGCCATGATTTATGTTATAACTTGTTATTCAAAATATAGGTTGTTACATAATTAATAACAATGAAGTGCTCAACATTCATCTGTAATTATAGTTATATGGATTCTTTACCACGTAGCACTAATTTCTCCACATTAATGTAATATGATGGGCAGTGTTAATTTCATCTAAAATCTTATTTTGCAGATATCATACTGATATTCCTTATTTTTCGGCAGTTGTGTGATGATCACCATACTAGCGACAAGGCTGACCAAAAAAAAAGTGATGTTGCAACTTCAATTCAAGCCTGGACCCGATGTCGAGGCCTGTGGAGGTACGGTGAATAACACACAGCTTCAATTCAATTCAAATTTGTAAGTAATATATCTTAAATAAATGGAAACTAAATCTCTTTCCGGTCTGAAGAAAATATATAATTGTTCCAAAATGGTTTTAATTAACCAACAGTCAAGGAAATTACATA
Organism: Allium sativum; assembly: GCA_030737875.1. Lineage (NCBI taxonomy): Eukaryota > Viridiplantae > Streptophyta > Magnoliopsida > Asparagales > Amaryllidaceae > Allium > Allium sativum. Next base: position 140,453,179 of record CM060912.1, read on the forward strand.
TGAATATTTTATTCTCTATATGGTAGAAAATATACAAATTTAATGGCTTTATTAATCCAATAACTGTAGAAAGATTTGGTGAAAGTGAGGTATATATGGAGAGGTAGAATAATTTTATTTTCTATTGTTTTATGTGATACAAAGGGGTTTGCAAACCGACTCTGTTTGCAAAAACCGAGTCACCGATTTGGTTTGCAAACTTAGTCGAGCCCTGGTTTTTGCAGTGCACTTGTTATTTATCAGTTTTTGCAATACATTTGTTATAAATATATTCAGTTTTGTTGTTTATAAATACACTGGTTAGTTATCAGTTTTGCAACCTGTTATTTCTTTAAAAACGAGTGCACTTATATTTTGTAGACACTTGGGGAGGAGGAAAAAAACATAATATGGAATGTACTGGCAACTAGAAAGCAAATACATATGACCTTAACAATGATCCTATCTCCAAAGTTTTGGGTTTTGATAAAAAGAAAAATTATTGTTGTGCTATTAACTCCACCTTTTGCGTAAAGCATGTAAAGTTGATACAAGCTTCAAAAGCAATTGCCGACAAGAATAAAAAGGAAGATTTTCGTCAATGGTCTATGGAATCACAAAATCAAGTTGCAAGTCAAGTGGATAAACATGTGTCAATCTAAATCAACGATGCTCTTAAATCATTTGCTTCATCCTTTCTTACTATGGTACCAGGATTGCAAAATAACATTAATGGCGGCTTTGTGATATGGTCCATGTTTCGCATTTGCTATATCTAATTTTATGTATCTTTAGTAAAACTTTGTACTACTTTTTATAATTTGAACATGATATTATGTTATTTTGAAATTGGAATCATGTAGCAAATATTTGAGCATTATGCGAATGTGACATTGTTGAATTTGAAATATGAAAGTTTAATAAATCTTGTATTTAATTGACATGTTGAATTGTATATGTAATTTGAAATCATAAACACATGTTATACTCATTTGTTGTGACATTTATAAGTGTTAGTCGGATTATGATACTGACATTTATAAGTGTTACTATATCTTACAGTTCCAACATTTATAAGTGTTAGCAATGAATATGACTGAACACTTATAAGTGTAACAATATATCATGGTTCCAACACTTATAAGTGTTAGTAATGAGTCTGTTTGTAACACTTATAAGTTAATATCTTATAGTTGCAACATTTACAAGTGCTAGCAATTAGTCTGTTTGTTAAACTTATAAGTGTTACAAATTTGGCTAGCCAATTCCTCACACGCCATTGGTAACGCCTAAAAGTGTTACAGAAATTATTTGTAACACTTATACTTGTTGGGAATCCTTTGTTTTGGTGTAGTGTCATGTAAAGGTACCAAGTGGTAAGGACAAGCACCAGAAGAAGGGAGAGAAGAAGAAAGGCAAGGATGAACGAGGCGAGGACGAGATTCTGAAATGTCATAAATCAACCGAGTTTCTAGATCCTGATATCCCTATTCCTCCTGAACAATCCATCATTCCAACTTCTACTCAGATCCAGATGGTTCTTGACAGGACTCCTTATAAAATTCCTCTTGGGAATTTGAAGCTTAGGGATTGCTTCGGAGGTTGGGACTTAAGGGGAATGTACTACGATTTGGATTTGCATCTGAATGACAGGCGGGATGCTGTCAAGGAGCTGAGCACTATAAAGAGTTGTATGATCACCCAGTTTGATACTGCTAAGAGACAACTTTAAACATGGTTAGAAATGGAAATAAGCAGAGCCGACCAATAATTAGAGAAGTGGAACAAGTTTGGCTATGAGTTTCAAAGGTTAAACGCTCAACACCTTGATCATATTGAAACTTTGGAAAGTGACAAAGCTAGACTGATCCACTTGATCATATCCAAAGAGTCCAAAATTGCTTCTTTAAAAGGTGGAAATACCAGGGTTTGGAAGCCGAGAATGAGAAACTCAAAAAAGAGCTTGAAGCTGCAAGAAAACAAGTTCAGGAAGCTCAATCTGCTCAAGAACTTGCTGAATCTCAATTGGCTTTGGAAAAGCAAGCTTCGGTTACTTATTAACAAGAAAAGGAAGTTCTTGAAGACAAGATTTGTAACACCCCACCTCCGCCAGGGTCACTCGCAAAGGAATGCACTAGCTTTGGAGGGGTATTATTGGTAAATATGCATAATGATATAGCAAGGCAGGACATGACATATATATATGTAAATAAACAGAGTAAGTAAATAAAACAGCGGAAGATTCTTAAACCATTTCAAAAACACAAGTTTGGTACATCAAAATGTCAATTTCCCAAATAAACAAGTCTAGTACATGAAATAACATCATCTGAAACTGAAAAGGAAAACATAAAAGTAGCTATCCCCAAAGTGGAAGAAACCATAACGAGCTCAAGTCCAAAGCATACATGAGCTATCCAAGAAAGCAGCAAGATCCAAGCTAGGCTCCTGTATTCCCTCCCTGAGAACCTGGGGGGGGGGGGGAAATGGAAGAAAAGAGGCGAAAGAAAACAGGTCAGTCAAAAAGACTGAGTAAGCCCTGCTACGATCAGTCTATAAACTAGTAAAGTTAACATCATGATGGAAACTGAGAGGATCATAAATAACAACATACTGACATGATAGATCAACCACAAGATAGATAGAGGTGTCATCGCATAAACAGAGTTAAGTTTTGCACCACGGTGTACTAGCAAACCAACATAACAGGTATCGATCCCTTAGCCCAAACTTTGGCCCAATAACATGAAGTGACCTTAATATAAGGTCCAACCCAACGGTCTAGTCGATCGGCTCCCTATAAGCCTAACACGTCAAGTGTTGATGTCCATACGGCCCACATATGGATGTAGGTAGTCTGTGCTGGGCCCACCTTCGGGTGTATCAAGCCCTCGGTTGTCGACCCCGGACACTTAAGCAATAATGCACAGCCCTAACCTACTGGTACCCGTGCCTCGAGTTTGTCCAACATCGGACTACGTGCACGTCCGTAGCCCGCCGGACCCGCACCGCTGTACCACTCGGCCATCGCCCTTTGGTCGTTTACATCCGTCCAGTAATCGTGCCCCGCCCTAGCCTAGTTTCTAGGGTTGTGATGATACCAAACTGGGATTACTGCCGGAACAGACCCGCCGCTAGGGTTTCCTAAGAGGGTTAAGTGTGATTTAACCCTTCACTAATCCTGGATTAAACTGGTTAAGTGTGGCTTAACCCCATTCTAATCCCTTAAACTCCCAAATGGATTAAACTAGTTAAGTGTAGCTAACGGTTCACAACTTAACCACATTCTAATCCCTTGAACTCCCAAATTGGTTAAGTATCAGTGGACCCTGACTTAACCCTAACCATGAGGCATTAATTAATTTAATGCACCTTAACCTCTCACATTAGACCTTGTTGTGGTTACTAGTTAGGCCGGGCGGGTCCGGGTAGCTTTACACCACAACTTGGTCTAACCTCGGGTCTTGGCACCCCATGACCAACTTCCCACATTGGGTCCTATTGTTTGTAGCCACTAGTTAAGCCGGTTGGTTCCGGGTAGAATTACGCTACAAACTCAACCCAACCTCGAGTTGGCCACACTTATGTTTTCTAAGTGTCATGTCCACTTTATTTCAAAACATAATTACAAGTCAACAATTACTTGGGTAGACCTAACTTAATAGGTAAATTCCCAAGGGGTAGACCTAACTTAATAGGTAAATTCCCAAATCTTATATTTTCATGTATTTTAAGTTTACCCCAAAACCCCCAACGTCATTCTATCGCTTACATATTCGTAGTAACGCATAACGGATAGGAAGAGGGAATTTGGCACAACATAAACTTGCACAACAGTCATGCATAACATGTTAGACTTGCACAACTTAGCGTAGTGAACTTGCATATTACCATAAAACATGCATAACATGTTAAACTTGCATAATTTAGCATAATGAACTTACATATTACCATAATCATGCATAACTTGTCAAACATGCACAACTTATCATTTTAAACTTGCATAAACATGCACAACTTGTCAAAGCATGCACAACTTGTCAAAACATGCACAACTTGTCATTTTAAACTTGCATAAACATGCACAACTTGCCAAAACATGCACAACTTGTCAAAACATGCACAACTTGTCAAAACATGCACAACTTGTCAAAACATGCACAACTTGCCATTTTAAACTTGCATAAACATGCATAACTTAATAAACATACAAATCATGGCTTAACAAACTTGCATAAACATGCATAACTTATTAAACTTGCAAATCATGGCTTAGTATACATGCATAACTCAATTAACTTGCAAATCATGGCTTAGTACACTTGCATAAACATGCATAATCCATTAAACATGTAGAACATGGCATAATAAACTCGCATATGCATGCATAACTTATGAAACATATAAAACATGGTATAGTGAGTTCGCATAAGCATGCATAATCAACTAAACTCACATAAATCTCAACTTTCACCACATCCTAACTTTAGAGTTTGTAAAGTGAAGGTAAGAGGGCTTACAATGCTTATGCGGACTCAAATGAGTATAACAAATGCAAGAAACCCCTTATGCAACTAATTAAGACCCCCAAATGCAAGCAAACTTGATCAAGACTCCTCCTTTATGATGCCAATAGAAAAACAAGCCTTTAATGCAAGCTAAGGAGGATCATACAAGCCTAAATACCCTTGTATGCATGGAAATTTCTTAGGGATTTGTTTAGGAATTGTATGAAGAGGGTGGAGGCCATGAGAGTTTGGATTTTGGCATAGTTTGGTTGCAAGAATGATTAATGGGTTTTTAGGGTAGGATTAGAGGCTTATTTATAGAAGATTAGAGTGTTTTTAGCCCTAGGATTAACCCTAGGATAGTTTCGGCCCGTCAGATCTCGGAATCCTCTAGAACCAAGCCACAAGACCCAACCCAAATCAGAAATGGTGCACCAGGCTAACTGCCTGGGCACCCCCCTGTCGACAGGGCTGTCGACAGGGCAGTCGACATGCCTAGACCCCTGTCGACAGGCCTGTCGACATGGGGTCCTGGGCGGGAAATTTTCCCGCCTGCCCAGTTTGCCCTAACCCATGATTTTAATTTCAAATTTAAATCTGTTTTTACTTAGAAATTTTCTGCAAACTTCAATGGGCCTTAACTGGGTCATACGGACTCCGATTTTCGAAAACTCGGACTCTATTTCGCGTATTTTTCCGAGACGAACGCAATGGCATAGCCCGTTTCCCTTGATTCAGATTTTATAATTTAATTCTGCCTCAATTTATGTTATAACAAATTATTGAAAATACGGGTTGTTACATTCTCCCCTCCTTAAAGGATTTCGTCCCCGAAATCTTCAAGTTAGGAAGAACGTATCCTACCATCCAATCATCCATCTACTCAAAGCATCATCCACGAGCAATCATTGTCCTTAAAAGATTCTAAATGTGGTATGAACATATGCAAAAGTGTGTGTATATGTACTTATCTAATGCAAAGATCAGGCGGTTACTGATACAGTAAACCTCCTTAATGCATATGTATGTCTTATCTAATGCAAAGACCAGGTGGTTACTGATACAGTAAACCTCCTTAATGCATATGTATGTCAGTGAAATGAATCCATATGTATGCAAACTCCTAAATTCGTAGTATCTATATGAGTGCACATAACATTCACCCATATGCAACATCCATGTGGTAGCACAACAAGTTTCAATCATGGATAAGCATAAACACTCATGCATATGCAACATGAAGAGTGTGTGAGCCGATCTAGTGCCTAATCGTGTATAATGCATCCACGAGCAACCACTTGCAAACACTTGCAACCACTTGCAACCATCAAGCATAACATGTTTCAAACACATGTTTCAACCAAAAGGGTTTCTACCTAAGGTTCTCATGGCAAGATAGACACGATAAACTAGATAAACTAGATAAACTAGACAAACTCCTTTTTGGATTACAAGAAATCCATTCAAACTTTGACATATAGTACTAACCGATGAGTCTTAACCCCCTTATGGAGTTCACAACAGAAATAAGATCGAGAATGGGACCGAGAGGATATATACAAAAGATAACTTGCAAGCAAGCTCCACAGAAAAACAAGGATTTAGGATGCACTCTTAGTCTTCACTCTCCTTAGTCACATTTCCTTGAGCTTAACTCAATTGTGCTTTGACTATCTTTCACTTCATAATTCCTTGGCTTCCTAACTCCTATTTCCCAAATTCGAGTTGGAACTCATTTCATTATTGCCTCTCGTCTTCCTTTTCCACTTATTCTTCCTTATGTATACTTGGCCTAACCATACTATAGCCTTATGATTTCATGCAAGCTCTCCAAAATTCACTAGTGAATCCTGGATCTCGTCCACTTACTATGAAGTATTCCACGCAGCAGAACTTTCCTTGAAAATACCAATCCACGTTGCTAGTTGCCCTTCTAAACGTGATCTTCTATAACCCGTGCTTAAATCGAAATGAACCATCCGCCTATGAATGATAGGCCATACCTAGATTCAGTTGCCTACCCATGGCTTCCTGTAAGCTATTTTAAAACTGGCCAACTTCTTGAGGGTAAACCGTTGCTAACCATGACGCAGTCCTTTCGCTCTTCACCGGACCGAAATGAGCGCTCTTCGTGAGTCTACCTTTTATGACCCACATACTCGTACTCCCTTCTAGGTAGTCCATCCACATAATCCATCGAGATGTTTTCACACTTCCCTTGCGGAACTTCCAATGGAGGTAATGGCCCACTGGCCTTCTATGACTTGGCCTCAACCTGGTGGCACAACATGTATCCTGAAACCACTTCGGCCACCTCCTCGAGTGATGCGCATCTTAAAGAACCTTCTTTACCAAGTCTTTCACTCGAGGAACACATAATCTCTTGTCGCGCCTTAGTCATCCTTTATAGTATATCTAGCGAGGTGACCTAACATCTCGCCTCGAACCGACTGGTCCATGTTCTTGACCAACTGCGGGTCTTCTTCCCGTGAAACTCCCTTCTTGATCCAGAAGAGTAAGTCTAAGCTCCGGGAATGCTAACTAACTAGTCAAACAGAGGAGGCTTCTTACTCCAATTGCCCTCCTCAGAGTTTTCCGGTCTTAAACCGCAACCACTTTAGCGGAATCCACCGCTAAGCCTTACTTAGGGGCTGTGTGCCCAAGAAATCCAACTTCTTTCCTCCAAAGTGACATTTGGAGAACTTGACCTTCAACTGGTGGTTCTAAACGTATCCATCACCTCCTTGAGATGTCTAGCATGTTCTTCCTCGTTCTTTTAAGGAGATCAAAACATCGTCTACGACGACCCCGACAAACTTGTTCAAGGACTTCCTAAACACCCTACCCATCAAGTTCACGTAATATGCGGGTGCATTAGTCAAACCAAATAGCATGACTAGCCATTCTAAAAATCCATCTAGAGTCCTAATCGCAGTCTTGTCAATTCCATCCTCAGCCATCCTAAGCTGATGGAATCCGGTAGCTAGATCAAAAGAAAACGGATGCTCCTACAAGCTGATCAAACAAATCATTGATCCTTGGTAACGGTTATCTATTCTTCTCACGAAGATCAACACACAAGCGAAGCAAACCGTCCACATCAGTAACGAATACTACTGGAGCACCCTACTCGAAAATGCTTCGTCTCAGGAAGTTCTTCTCAAGCAACTCCTTGACTTGCTTCCTTAACTCTCATCTCGTGAGATCATGTGCCTGACCGGCCACGAAGCTGGCTTGGTATTACCAACCAGATAATACGGAAATCTATCCCAAGATATCAGGATATTCTCGGACCACCCTCCCAGATTGCAAACTATCGATAGACGAGTTGAGGGATTCAAGATAACATAACATGACGGGACCCCTAGGGTTGCTAGAAATTTCTAAGGGTACGGCTGAGGCGAGTCATGAGCCTCACAACCCTATATACAAAAACCCAGAATGGCTCCAAAATAGGGCAACCATCCCATGCCCAAAGCCAACCCATATCCCCCGAAACCGAGAATATAAACATCCCACGAGAATTCTATACTCAAGATAGAAATTTTCAAATCCACTCAGACCACAGACAAACGGGCAGAACCCCCAATTGGATTTGAAACACATACGGGATCATCAACTACACTAGTTCTTAGGTGCAAAACTTTCAACTGGACCAGATGAAATAAAACTATGCGATGTGCCAGAATCAAACAAAGTTTGAACAGGGAAAATCAGAAAATGTAAACAAGATTTTCAACAGAAACACTACCTCTATCATGAGCTGGAAAAACGGGGTTGAGGGGATGAATTCGCCCTCCAGATAGTCCTGCACACTGAGTCTGACCTTGCCCTTGTTTCCTCGGGCAATCCTTGCTGAAATGTCCAAACTCACCACAAATGAAGCATTCGCCCCGCCTTCTCTTTTCCTTCTTCCTACATTCCTTAGCCATATGTCCAACGTTACCACAGAAGTTACATTTTATATTCCCTCTTGGCTTGTCCTTGCGGTTGTGGTTATTCTTGCCCCATTTCCCGGAATTTACTCCTTTGCCTTGAGACTCATTTGCCTTGACCTCTCTCTTATCATTGCTACCTTCTTCTTGAAGTAGGGCCAAATTCACTAAACTCTCGAAAGTCGCCCCCAAGGGTATATGAGACAGGGCCAAATCATGTAATGGCTCGTTTAATCCTAGAGCAAAGTGTAGGGCCTTCTTCTGAGCTGTATTAACTAAGTCTAAATCGACATGAGCCAGTTGATTAAACTTATCTATGTATTCCCTAATAGTCATGTCCCCCTGATTCAGTGATAAGAATCTCAGTCCAAACCTTCCTCTAAAGTCATCCCAAGTCTCAATTGGCCTGGTCGCGGTGGTGACTACCCACTAACGTGCAGCTTCTTCCTTTAGCAACCATACTGCTAATAAAACCTTCCTGCGGTCACTTATATCAAAGGTGGCTAAAAGATCTTCGGTCTCTTTCAACCAATTCCCTGCTTCTACAAAAGTCTCGGTTCCAAAGAAATTCTTGCAACCCATCCTCTTAAAGTTCTTGCAAGTTTCCGCGAAATCCGCTTGTGGAGGCTGAGGGGGAAGAGGAACATCAGCTACGGGAGGAGGAGGAGGAACAGCGGCCTCGACTGGGAAGACAACATTAGGGACACCCGGGACCGGTGCCGTGACTTCCAAGTACCGACGAAACCAATCGGGTATTGTTACTCCTTCGGGCAAGATGAGATTATCGGACATGCTGGAAATGAAAAGAAAAGAGTTCAAACGAGGAGTCAAAGGATAGTGCTAATGGCTTTTGGGGAATAGCCTTTTAAAACAACTAGACTTTTCTTTGGAAAATACTTTATACTTGGTTTTGAAAATAGTTTTTCAAAAGTTTTTAAAACCTTTTTATCCCTTCTCGTAAACCATATGCTCTGATACCAAATGTAACACCCCACCTCCGCCAGGGTCACTCGCAAAGGAATGCACTAGCTTTGGAGGGGTATTATTGGTAAATATGCATAATGATATAGCAAGGCAGGACATGACATATATATATGTAAATAAACAGAGTAAGTAAATAAAACAGCGGAAGATTCTTAAACCATTTCAAAAACACAAGTTTGGTACATCAAAATGTCAATTTCCCAAATAAACAAGTCTAGTACATGAAATAACATCATCTGAAACTGAAAAGGAAAACATAAAAGTAGCTATCCCCAAAGTGGAAGAAACCATAACGAGCTCAAGTCCAAAGCATACATGAGCTATCCAAGAAAGCAGCAAGATCCAAGCTAGGCTCCTGTATTCCCTCCCTGAGAACCTGGGGGGGGGGGGGGGAAACGGAAGAAAAGAGGCGAAAGAAAACAGGTCAGTCAAAAAGACTGAGTAAGCCCTGCTACGATCAGTCTATAAACTAGTAAAGTTAACATCATGATGGAAACTGAGAGGATCATAAATAACAACATACTGACATGATAGATCAACCACAAGATAGATAGAGGTGTCATCGCATAAACAGAGTTAAGTTTTGCACCACGGTGTACTAGCAAACCAACATAACAGGTATCGATCCCTTAGCCCAAACTTTGGCCCAATAACATGAAGTGACCTTAATATAAGGTCCAACCCAACGGTCTAGTCGATTGGCTCCCTATAAGCCTAACACGTCAAGTGTTGATGTCCATACGGCCCACATATGGATGTAGGTAGTCTGTGCTGGGCCCACCTTCGGGTGTATCAAGCCCTCGGTTGTCGACCCCGGACACTTAAGCAATAATGCACAGCCCTAACCTACTGGTACCCGTGCCTCGAGTTTGTCCAACATCGGACTACGTGCACGTCCGTAGCCCGCCGGACCCGCACCGCTGTACCACTCGGCCATCGCCCTTTGGTCGTTTACATCCGTCCAGTAATCGTGCCCCGCCCTAGCCTAGTTTCTAGGGTTGTGATGATACCAAACTGGGATTACTGCCGGAACAGACCCGCCGCTAGGGTTTCCTAAGAGGGTTAAGTGTGATTTAACCCTTCACTAATCCTGGATTAAACTGGTTAAGTGTGGCTTAACCCCATTCTAATCCCTTAAACTCCCAAATGGATTAAACTAGTTAAGTGTAGCTAACGGTTCACAACTTAACCACATTCTAATCCCTTGAACTCCCAAATTGGTTAAGTATCAGTGGACCCTGACTTAACCCTAACCATGAGGCATTAATTAATTTAATGCACCTTAACCTCTCACATTAGACCTTGTTGTGGTTACTAGTTAGGCCGGGCGGGTCCGGGTAGCTTTACACCACAACTTGGTCTAACCTCGGGTCTTGGCACCCCATGACCAACTTCCCACATTGGGTCCTATTGTTTGTAGCCACTAGTTAAGTCGGTCGGTTCCGGGTAGAATTACGCTACAAACTCAACCCAACCTCGAGTTGGCCACACTTATGTTTTCTAAGTGTCATGTCCACTTTATTTCAAAACATAATTACAAGTCAACAATTACTTGGGTAGACCTAACTTAATAGGTAAATTCCCAAGGGGTAGACCTAACTTAATAGGTAAATTCCCAAATCTTATATTTTCATGTATTTTAAGTTTACCCCAAAACCCCCAACGTCATTCTATCGCTTACATATTCGTAGTAACGCATAACGGATAGGAAGAGGGAATTTGGCACAACATAAACTTGCACAACAGTCATGCATAACATGTTAGACTTGCACAACTTAGCGTAGTGAACTTGCATATTACCATAAAACATGCATAACATGTTAAACTTGCATAATTTAGCATAATGAACTTACATATTACCATAATCATGCATAACTTGTCAAACATGCACAACTTATCATTTTAAACTTGCATAAACATGCACAACTTGTCAAAGCATGCACAACTTGTCAAAACATGCACAACTTGTCATTTTAAACTTGCATAAACATGCACAACTTGCCAAAACATGCACAACTTGTCAAAACATGCACAACTTGTCAAAACATGCACAACTTGTCAAAACATGCACAACTTGCCATTTTAAACTTGCATAAACATGCATAACTTAATAAACATACAAATCATGGCTTAACAAACTTGCATAAACATGCATAACTTATTAAACTTGCAAATCATGGCTTAGTATACATGCATAACTCAATTAACTTGCAAATCATGGCTTAGTACACTTGCATAAACATGCATAATCCATTAAACATGTAGAACATGGCATAATAAACTCGCATATGCATGCATAACTTATGAAACATATAAAACATGGTATAGTGAGTTCGCATAAGCATGCATAATTAACTAAACTCACATAAATCTCAACTTTCACCACATCCTAACTTTAGAGTTTGTAAAGTGAAGGTAAGAGGGCTTACAATGCTTATGCGGACTCAAATGAGTATAACAAATGCAAGAAACCCCTTATGCAACTAATTAAGACCCCCAAATGCAAGCAAACTTGATCAAGACTCCTCCTTTATGATGCCAATAGAAAAACAAGCCTTTAATGCAAGCTAAGGAGGATCATACAAGCCTAAATACCCTTGTATGCATGGAAATTTCTTAGGGATTTGTTTAGGAATTGTATGAAGAGGGTGGAGGCCATGAGAGTTTGGATTTTGGCATAGTTTGGTTGCAAGAATGATTAATGGGTTTTTAGGGTAGGATTAGAGGCTTATTTATAGAAGATTAGAGTGTTTTTAGCCCTAGGATTAACCCTAGGATAGTTTCGGCCCGTCAGATCTCGGAATCCTCTAGAACCAAGCCACAAGACCCAACCCAAATCAGAAATGGTGCACCAGGCTAACTGCCTGGGCACCCCCCTGTCGACAGGGCTGTCGACAGGGCAGTCGACATGCCTAGACCCCTGTCGACAGGCCTGTCGACATGGGGTCCTGGGCGGGAAATTTTCCCGCCTGCCCAGTTTGCCCTAACCCATGATTTTAATTTCAAATTTAAATCTGTTTTTACTTAGAAATTTTCTGCAAACTTCAATGGGCCTTAACTGGGTCATACGGACTCCGATTTTCGAAAACTCGGACTCTATTTCGCGTATTTTTCCGAGACGAACGCAATGGCATAGCCCGTTTCCCTTGATTCAGATTTTATAATTTAATTCTGCCTCAATTTATGTTATAACAGATTATTGAAAATACGGGTTGTTACAAGATTACTTCTCAGAACAAGGTTCTTAAAGCTCTAGAAGGAGATAATGTTGAGATGACTATTACTCTTGAATAGGCCAAGGTCAAGACTGATGATACTTTGTTCCAGTTTTACATCTACAGTGTCATGAACAGCAGAAGCTTAAGCTATTTGAAAGAAAATTTTCCGCGAACTCTGGCTCTTGTCTAGGAAAAAGTTCTTACATACTCTAATGGTGTGGAAAATACTGTCCTTCAGGAGAGTCTCCTAGAAGAAGAAGACCGTGATGCTTTGGCTTTGGGAAGGAAGATACTGATAGATGAGCGAGCTCAATCCCTTGGGGAGAAAACCACAGGTGCTACCTCTATTCATGCTCCATCCCGCAGTGCCAATGCTGAGGCTTCAAGTTCACAAACTCCTCCCACGGGTCCTTCTGCTATCCATACTAACGAGAATGTTACTGAAAAGCATGTTGTTCAGGAAAATACCGCCAAGCAGTGTACATGGGATGGCAAAGAAAATGATGACTCCCCTTTGAATGTTAACGATTATAAAGTTGAGCTCATAAACCCGTAAACCCAAGGTAAAACTGATACTTATCAAACCATACCAGATTTGGATTATCTTATTTCTTCACCCAGGTTTGCCGAATTCCATTCTTATTATTCACTTGTTCTAGGTTTTCCTTCGTCGCCTCTTCTTCTTACTGGTGCCACCACCGTTAAACTACTACTACCGACTCGATCTTAGTGTCACCTAGCACTTGCTCGCATATTACTCCTCCTCCAGGCGATACATCATTACTTACTGCATCTGATCTAGAAGTTGTTGCCTATGATTTTAGTAATGATGAGGACGAGATTTGGGATATTAAGGCTATGTCTACTTTGAAACGAAGGAGGAAGAGTGCCATGAGTAAGAATGAAATCATTAACCTATCCTCCCCTGAGAGTCCTTGTGTAGATAAAGAAGAAAAAGATGGAAGCTAGGAAGTTGATACATCTCCCACTTCTTCCTTCATAAAATAATCTTTAAGGTCTAGCAGTGGGAAGAAAAAGAAGTAGTATCTGTGACTTTCATGCTTTAGTATCTGATTGCTGAACTTAGACCGGTTGTATATGCGGGTGCCATCCCTCACTTACTACTTTTATGCTTGTTACTTTACGCACATTTTTGTTTGATACTTTGACTTGTGATTTTGTGATCTGGTTCTGTGTTACTGCAATGAAACTGTGTTCTGCTTGTTGTACTTAAGCTTCTATTTAGCATTGTCATACTTTCTTGTTTTGCATTTTACACATGTTTTCTTCTCACAACACAAATTCTTTATATCATAAGCTATTTTCTACTACAATGTCTGGTGTTATAATGACCTCGTGATATGTTTTTAAAAACAATTAGTTTTTAGTTGTAGGCACTGATCATTATTAGCTGGATTTACATGACCAATTTTACTAAATTCCCTTGGTTCTGACTGAGGCAGTATTTGAGACTTCTTTTCTGTGGATAACCACTTTTATGCTTATCATTGTATCAAAGTTCTCTAGTTTTCCTTAGCCATTTCAAGGGTTTCAACATTGTTGGTCAGAGTAATTCTTGTAGATGCCAAGCTTTTAATGTAAAGTTGTGACGAGTATATGGTATGTTTAAGTGAGCATTATTGAATTTCCGTAATGCGGCGGTGATGCCCCCATACCAAAATTCGTCACATACTTCATTTGGAATCCCCTGGTCATGTGTATTTTCCATTACATTTAAAATTTCCTAGCTTGCTCATGATCCAAGGGTTTTTGGTCTAGCCGATCAAACTTATACCTTTTAGGAGAGAAGAATTTTTGTTTTTGTGCCCCTGCTAGAAAGGTCTTACATTTTTAGTATATTTAATCATGTTTCCCGCTAACCTGGCAATCCAGGCCCTTCGAAGATTAGATTTGAACATATGCCCCCGGGGAGGTCTTGGTTTTCGCGCCACCGAAGAGGTCTTTGTAAATCCGTTATTCGTTGTAACCGAATAATTCAGTTACTTATAGAAGTTGTCAGACGCCTTCGAAAAGGTCTTTGGGTCCATCACTAACCGAATTTGGAAGACCCCGCTTATGATCGGATGCCCCGTTGGGGTCTTTAAAGTCCATCAGTAACTGGATTTGAAAGACCCAACATCTGAACAGATGCCTCCGAAGAGGTCTTTAAAAGCCCAGGTTTTGTCGTAATCAGACCATGTATTAATGGCATTAACGATCGATTGGGTACCCCTCTGGGAGGTCTTTGGTTTAGAAACCCAGTGTTTGTCGCAATCCGGCCATGTACTAATGGAATTGACGATCGACTGGGTGCCCCTGGGGGAAGTATTTGGTTCAGAGTTGCATTGTTTCACGGGGCAGACGCTAGTTCATTTTCAGGTTTTACCACAATTTGTTTGAACTAGGGTCCTGAACCTTAAATTTAAAAGGTGCCCCTACGGTGAAACTTACAACTTTGTTCGTAGTCCAAATGTTGCATCTTTTGATCGTTCAGTTCCCGACGTCCCTTGTTTGCAATGTAGTGCTCCACACCTTCATATTTGTTGCGAGTGATGTTTTAAGCATTGACAAATGGGCTCTTGAGGTATCCCAATCGGGATGTGCTGTAACGGTCACCAGGGTTTACTAGGTTATGACTGCTTCGATGTTCTTTTAAGGAACCTAGAATCAAAATCGAATTTTAGCAACTTGTAAACAAGAATTTGCAAATGTACGATTTAGGCAAGTAAAGCAATTTCTTTCATCAATATGAACAAAGCTTGTAACAATGTTGCATGGTATTTGCAATGCATGATGTTTACAACTTTTCAAGATGTATGAAAGAAACACTAAGAAAAGTAGCGACAGAATTGTACGCTATTCCAGGATCTAGGAAGTCGGATCTCGTCCGTCATTTTCAGTTCAAAGGTTCCATCTGAGAATTTTTGGCTTATGATATACGGTCCTTCCCAATTGGGTCCAAACACTCCATTTCCTGTCATGATTCTCTTTAGAACAAGGTCCCCAATTTTGAAGGTTCTCCATTTGACTTTAGCATTAAAATGTCTGGCCACCCTTCTTTACTGAGCAACAATTCTATGTTCTGCTTCTTTTCTCTTTTCTTCCAGCAAATCAAGTGCATCAAGCTGCAGTTTCTCATTCTCTTCTCGGTTGAAGTGTATTCTTCGTAAGTGTGAACTTCCAGCTCTACCAGGTTCATAGCGTCGAATCCAAATGCAAGTGAGAATGGAGTGTGCCCAGTCGCAATTTTATGAGTTATGCGATATGCCTATAGTGCAAGAGGAAGCTCGTCTACCCAACCACGTTTAACTTTTTCAAGGCGCTTCTTAATGGTTGACTTCAAAATTTTATTGATTGCTTCAACTTGCCCATTGGCCTGCGGATAACCAACAACTGCAAAACTCCTCTTAATCTTCTATTTAGCGCAAAAACATAAGAATTCACTGCTCTCGAACTGAGTTCCATTATCTGTGATTATTTTTTGCGGTATCCTGAGTTTGTAGATAATGTTCTTTAAGACAAAGTTGATCACCTTTTTCAATGTAATAGTAGCTAACAGCTCAGCTTCAGCCCATTTAGTGAAATAGTCAACGACCACGATTGCATATTTTATACTTGACTTAGCTGTAGGCAATGCTCGGATCAAATCTATGCCCAAACGGCAAGTGGCTATGGACTAACCATCTGAGTCAATTCTCTGGAAGGTGCTCTTGGAATCATTGCAAATCTTTGGCATCTATCACACTTCTTAGCATAGGTCATTGCCTCTAGCTTCACATCGGGCCAGAAGTAGCCATATAGCCGAATTTTCCTTACTAGCGTTTGACCACCCACGTGACCTCCACATTCTCCCTCATGTAGTTCTACCAAGATTGCTTTCGACTCCTCTTTGGTTACACATCGCAACAATGACATCGAGAAACCTCGTCTATATAACCTTCCATCCTAGATAAGGTACATTGAAGCTTTGCGTAATACTTTCCGTCGCATTTTTGGTTCTTCTGGAAGTGTTCCATTAAGTATATATTCTTTGATTGGGGTCATCCAGGATACATGCTATTTAACAGCCTCCATAATCCAGTCAACATCAGCTTCTTCAATGGCGGGAGTTGAAAGGACTTCACCGGGAATCAAACCTAGCAACTGCGCATCTGAGGAGTTAGCATACTTGGCGAGGGAATCTGCCTTTGAATTTTCTTCCCTAGGAATATGAGTTATAGTGTAGTAGTCAAGATCATTGAGAAGTTATAAAGCTTTCGCAAAATAAGCAGGAAGACTTTTGAGTTTGGCCTGGAATTCCTTTCGGACTTGACATACTACCAGTTGTGAGTCATTGAGAATTTTCAAGGTTTTCAGATTCAATTCTTTTGCCAACTTTAGCCCTATGATTAATGCTTCATATTCAACTTCATTATTGGTTGATGGGAATTCCAGTCTTAAGGCGTAAAATAAGGAGTGGCCTTCAGGAGTTTCCAGGACTATTCCTGTCCCTGAGCAGTAATCATTGCTAGATCCATCAATGAATAACTTCCAGCTGGCACTGCCTCTTGTGATTCTTCTGTTCCTTCCCTCTATTCATGAACTTGGCAATAAAATATGCTAAGGCCTGCCTAATAATAGCTCTTTGAGGATGATAAGTGATGTCATATTGGCTGAGCTCTATGTTCCACTTCAATAGTCTCCCCGAAGTTTCTGGGCAGAAAAGGACTTGTCTTAGCGGTTGGTCGGTGAGAACCTTTATAGGATAGGCTTGAAAGTACGGTCTTAGCTTCTTTGAGGCAATAAGAAGACAATATGCAAGCTTCTCCAACTTAGGATATTTTAATTCTACCCCTGCAAGCCTTTTACTAATATAGTAAATTGGAAATTAAACCTTGGCATCTTCCCGGACAAGTGCATCACTTAATGAATGAGATGAGACGGCCAGATATAGGAACAGTTCTTCTCCATCTCTAGGCTATGATAGCATTGGTGGCAACTCCATGTGCTTAATCAACTCTTTGAAGGCTGTTTGGCATCCAGGAGTCCAATAGAAATCCTTCTTTCATTTTTTTTCAAAGCATCGAAGAGCGGAATGCATCGTTCCGTGGCCTTTGAAATAAATCGGTTAAGAGTAGCTACTTTCCCATTTAGGCTTTGATGTTCTTTCTCTGTCCTTGGAGCACACATCTTTCGTAAGGCTGTGACTTGAGAAGGATTTGCTTCAATGCCTCTAGCGTTAACTACAAATCCAAGAAACTTTCCCGATGCAACTCCAAATGAGCATTTAGGCGGATTTAGCTTTATTCCATGTTTCCTGAGGATATGAAACCTTAGCTTTATTAGAGTTAAACTTCGATTAACATTCAATTTATGCACTATTACATCACATGAAATTCCACACAGTCAGAATGCATCCAAGAGAAAACATCTAAATTTACTTTTAAAAACAAGATCAATTCTTTCTACAACTTTAGGCCCAGCTGAGAACCTATTTTCAATACTTTTTCAGGGCCTTCGTCATGCACTGGGATTGAGATTGTTGCTTCAGCTGGTGCCTCTCTATTTCCCCCCACACCGGTTTTTCTATAGTCCATCTCCTTTTGAGATCCGCTGTGCTCGCCGGTGTAAGGGCCCCGCCCTAGTTGCTATAAGGGGAAATCAAGAATGTGGAGCGGAGCCCCCGTATTCTTCTTCATCTCCTTCTTCTTAGTTTCAACCAGTTCTGCCATGTAGCACTCTCTTGCTGCCTTCTGGCTGCCCTTAATCACGCCGACCCCATTTTTGGAAGGGAATTTCATGGTCAAGCACAATGGAGCCATTGCTATCCTGAATGCGACAAGAGTTAGTCTTCCGAGGAACGCATTGTAGGCCGAAAGCTCATTGACTATGACAAAATCTTTCTTCATGGAAACGTTTAGTTCTCCTTCTTCGAGTTCGACGAGCAAGTTGATGATGCCAATCGGTTGAGTGGGTTGCCCTGTGAAACCATGGATCTTATTCTGGCAAGCTCTCACATCATCCATAGAACAATTCATCTTGTTGAATGCATTAATGAAAAGAACATTGACAGATGCCCCACTGTCAACCAAAACTCTTCTCACTATGGCTGGACCCAAATCGACGGTAACAACCATGGGATCAACCATTGGTGTTAGAAGCCCTCTGAGTCTCTATCATTGAAAACAACATCATCCCATGAAGTCTTTGGAATTTTTGTGGCAAAGGCATTATTCACGACCATAAGTCCTTAATCAGGAAGGGTTTTCATCTCTTCAGTACATTTCACAATGTCCCCCCAGCTTCTTCTGGCTGGGTGGGGTCCTCCTGAAATCGTGTTGATGATTGGAGTTCGAATAACAACAACTGGAGCACTCTCACTTCGTCCAGGCTGTCCAACAGATGTTCATTGCCCTTGACCGGCCAGAGTATTTTGCGGGTTTTTCGTATATTGCTAGAGCCTATTCTTCCTTGTTAACTCCTCAATTAAGCTCTTTAGGTGTTTGCATTCATTTGTATTGTGTCCTGGTTGGTTGTGGAACCTAAAGAACCTGCCTGACTTTATTGCAGCATCATTGACTTTTACCTTCCTTGGGATTGGATATTCCTCGGTATCCTTAGTCGCCATGTAGATATTTTCCATGATGTTGTTGAGAGGATTCAGCTTGAAATTCTTAAAGAAGCGGAGTTTCTTATTAGCTCGATTATCCTTTCTGTCGTTGCCCGTTTTCTGACCAGCAAAATTCTTTTGTCCATTCTGCACATCAACATCCTTCTTCTTAGGTTGTGCACTACTTTTAGAAATGTCTAGGGCATAGGCTGGATCTTCATCAACACTCATGTATTCTTCATCTTTATCGAACAGTTCTTCAAGTGTAATTGGCATCTTCTTTTTTATCAGCGCCCAAACTTGGTCTTTTTGCATATGGCTCCCATCAAAGACATCAAACTAGGTGGGGTTCGTGATTTCCAACTTCGGCCACAGTTGCATTGAAGCGAATGAGAAAAGCCTTGATGGATTCTCCTAGTCTCTGTTCAAGCTCGTCTTACTCCATAGCGCCCCATACCTTGATGGCTTAGAGCCTGAACTGCTCTCTGAATAACTTGGCTAAGGTAACGAAATCATCCATAGACTTTGGTGACAACTTTGTGAACGAGAGAGACGCCATCCTTTCGAGATAAATTGGGAAGTAAAGATGCATTAGCTCATCCGTGGCACGCGCCCCATCCATGTCTTGGTCATACTTGAATAGGAACACGTTGGGATCGCCGATTCCATTATAGGCTTGTACAATTGAAGGCTTGAACTTCTTTGGATACAGAGCCATCTTGATCCTCTCTATGAGTAGAGTCCTCATAGGAGCGAACCCCCAATCTTTCTCATCATCCTTCTTTTTCAAGCTTTTCTCCATGATCTTACGGACCATTTCCGATATGTGCTCCTCCTTATTGTGCTGGTCCACGGGGCAGACACCATCCTCCTTACCGGATGTCTGCCTAATCAAATGGTCACGGTTTGGATTCCAGGGCCTCAAGCTGCCCTCTTGGGGAGGTGCCCTTTGGTGGAACCAAGCACTTGTTGAGAAGTTGCTTTATCAGAATGGTTACGGGTAGGTGGTTTTGCTTCCTTATGATTAGGATCTTTAGGATCTGCAACCTCTTGGATATAATTTTCCTAACGTGGACTTGAAGAGGAGGAACCTGTATTTTTCGTACGAGCAGTTTGAGCAGATTTAGCATGGACGACATTCATGGTGACTTTTGCGGTTTCAACTTAAATAACGAACATGGAATCTAACATTTTCAGCATAACATTGTTTGCAATATCCATTTGACTTCTTAGACCCGCAACAACCTCATCCCATTCCTTTCTTATTACAGCGCTCCAGCTCTAGAAGTTTCACCAACTTCTAAGTAATTGGTGGGTGGCGTAGCATTGTTAGCATTGTTAGTGAGGTTATCAGTCTCTTCGATAGTCTTGCTAGCTTTACTCTTTGGTGGTCTACCCATAGCTTGGATAAGGCTTTAAATTTGTGAGAAAATTTGTTGAATAACTCGGACTCTAGATTTGGGAATATATATAGGAGGAACAAGCTACAGCTTTTACTTTTGCGAATGTCCTAGAAGAAGGAAATGCGAATGGGCCCCACGGTGGATGCCAATTGTTTAAAACGAAATTAGCTTAAACACCAAAGTTGCCACGAAAGTACTTCACCAATCAGTAAGGAATGAGACAACAATCGCAACAACAAGGTTAAGACACAAAGATTTTTATAGTGGTTCAATCTAAGGTAGATCTACATCTACTTTGGCAAGGATTTATTATGACATCAATGATTACAAGGCTTGAAATCTCTCTTTGTACATTCGTCTTCTCTTATTACAAGTAAATATCGCTTTAGTCTATGAAAATTGATGGAGAAGTGATTGGACCAATGGAGAAATGGTGAGATCGGTGGAGGAATGGTGAGAAATCTTCAAATGCAAGGAGAATCTTTGATCTCTAGAACAACTTGGTTGATCTCGATGGACGCCATGGTGGATCAAGCTCTAGATCTTTGCTTGGAAGTGTTAGATAATGTTAGGATCACTTGAAATGGGAGAGGAAGCAATTTAGCAGCCCTTCGGGGTCGTGGAAATAGATCCCTCAAATTATGAAAGCCATGGCTTATTTATAGGTGAGCTTGCATTAAGAAATGGGTAGAAATTCATATATGCAGGTTTTGGGTCGCTCGCAGAGGTATTTACGGAAATGCCACTACCAGTTGTAGCCGGCTGTCAATAGCTGTAACCAGGCTGCCACCAGTTGTTATGAACGGCCGACCCATAAATGAGCGAGTGGCCGAGATTCGAGCGAGCGACCAAAGTAGTTGCGGCTTGGCTGGATCAACCGCTTGAACGAGTGACCTGGGGTTTGGTTGAATCAATGCATGACCGACCCTGTACAAGTAATTTTTACTAGATGTGGTGAACGAGTGTAACGACCCAGAAAATCTGAACCAATTAAAAATTTTTAAATTGGCTAAAATAATGGATTTTAAATATTTAAAATAAATATTTTAAATAATAGCAATGAAAAGTGAGTTTGAATCAACGTTTGAAAACGAATATAATTAATTCTAATTATAAACAAGGCCTGGAATGGCGTTGCAGTTTCAAAAATTGAATTCAAACTTTGTCGGACTGTACCGGGTGCAAAACAAAAGGGATTTGAGTGAATCCAAAAATATTTAAATCTGTTAGTGAATACCTTTCTAACGAATCTGAAAAATCGAATTTTCATAGCGGAAAGCAAAAGTTATGGCCAAATGAATTTTCAGAAAGGTCGCTATGGAATTTATATAGCCCGTGAAATTGGCCATTTTGCATACGACCTCGGAATTCGACGAAACCACTTTGGTTGGATCCGGGATGTGAAGTTATTGCTAGGTTTCAAATTTCATAAATTTTGAAGCTAGTATGTGAGCGTGGCAAAGGAAAACGTGTTTTGGTCAATTATAGTTAATTGGATCGACCAAAAATGGGCCTTTTTGCAAACGGTCTCAGAATTCAACGAAACTAGTTTTGTTGGGACCGTATCGTCAAAACATAGACAGATTTATTTTTCTAGAATTTTTCGAATTAGTTTGTGGCCCTGGAAAATTAAAATGTACGTTCAAATCGAATATTGAATGTTATATATTTTAATTTGAATGGAAACTGACTGAAACAGTCGAATGGGCCTTTGAAACATATCCCATAGTGTTCGGAATGGGTGTAAAATGCTAGGGACGACTGTCGTTGGGTTTGGATTGGGGTTCGTGGGCGAAAGGGGTATTTTGGAGATTTTAAAAATTATAAAATAAAATGAAAAAAAATCTAATTGGCCACTACCCCCGTCTTCTCTCTCCTCGACCAGATCGAACGACGGAAGCCGTTCTACACCTTCTTTCTTCTTTTACTTCTAATCCACGCCACGAAACACCACCCCGCAGTTATGTTTTTCATAGATCTAGGAGAGATCTTCAAATCCATATAAGTATTGGATTTTTTCGTGGCCTGTAGGAGGAGAATCACCATCGAGAAGTTCGGCAGTTCGCGCCTCGATTCCGCCGCCTAGTGACCACCGAGTTCGACCCCCTACCTGGCGCACGTGCGCCTCTCCTAGCCCGATAAGGTGGCGCTGGCCGATCAAAGCAACAATCAACGGATTTGAAGATAATCGAAAACCTAGTTTTGAAGAAATAAATAAAGGTACGGCTGATTTTCTTTGAACTGATTTTAACACCTTTAAACCGTTGCAAACTTTGAAAAATCATATCTTTTTCGTATGTTGACGAAACTCAGTAAAATAAGAGATAGTGGACTCGTGTGGACGCCTTCTACATTTTAGAAGAGACCACATATTTTTCTGAGCCTTCTGTTATTTTTGGTGGAGTGGAACCCAATGTGAGATTTCTAATTTATAAACGATATAGAAAACGACGATGTATAAATTATATAGTCGATGTATGAGTTATATAAGAGTTGTACACCTCATGTATAAGCGTTATATAAGTTGTACGTTCGATGTATAAGTTATATATGCGTTGTAAAAAATTATATATGTGTTGAAATAGAAGTGAATTGCTATATATAAATATATATATATATATATATATATATATATATATATATATACGCCCCTCATCCACAAACCATGGACGATATTTATTGGTTGTGATTGGTGTGAAAATTGATTGATAGCGAATGGTTGATTGGAATTGTTTGTGGTTGATATTGATTGATTGTGGTTGAAAAATACCCGTTTGTGGTTGAGAAATATTTGGTTGAAACCACATAGGATTAGTTTGTGGAAATGAGATAAATATATACATGCCGCCTGCGTGCGAACTAGATGCATGATCCCCATTGTCAAAAACCGCGAGGTTTTAAGGTAGAGCGAGGAGCCGTACTAGGGACGGTCCCGGTTTTAACTACCCTGCCGTTATGCTGCCGAAATTTTGAATAATATTCATGTGTTTGAATTATTTTCATTTGCTGAAACTATATTTATTCGTTGAATAGAAAACCTTCATGTGTTGAATTGAAATTCATTCATTGATTAGAAATTCATGTGTTGAATGGTATTTGTGTTTTAAATATAAAAATCACATTTTTATCTATATATATAAACTATAGAAAACCTTCATGCGTTGAATCGATATTCATTCGTTGAATTGAAATTCATGTGTTGAATGGTATTCGTGTTTTAAATATAAAAATCACCCTTTTATTTATTTATATAAACTATAGAAAACCTTCATGTGTTGAATCGATATTCATTCGTTGAATTGAAATTCATGTGTTGAATGGTATTCGTGTTTTAAATATAAAAATCACCTTTTTATCCATTTATATAAACTATAGAAAACCTTCATGTGTTGAATTGAAATTCATTCGTTGAATTGAAATTCATTCGTTGAATTGAAATTCATGTGTTGAATGGTATTCATATTTTGAAATAAATTGTTTAATAATAAAAATAACATTTTTATCATCTATACAAACCACATAAAATAATATTGTTTTGAAATAAATTGTTTTATAATAAAAATCACATTTTTATCATCTATACGAACTATATAAAATAATCTTGTTTTGAAATAAATTGTTTTATAATAAAAATCCTATTTTTATTACCTATATGAACTATATAAAATAATAGTGTTTTTGAAATGAATTGTTTTACAATAAAAATCACATTTTTATTATATACATGAATTGTTTAATATAGTGAAGTGTTGAAATAGAAGACAGTTAGATAAAAATATCATTTTTATCAAATTTATGAAAAGAAGATAGCTTTGTGATCGAAGAATCGATATATATATATATATATATATATATATATATATATATATGGCATTAAAATATATTGAATAACGACGCTGCAGTTCGTATTTTGAAACCGTGATTTCAAACGATTAGTACGGGAGATCCGACCATCGGATTTTCCTGAAATCGCAAACGTTGGACTCGCTTTGGAAATATCTTTCCAACGGCACCAAATTTGTAAAAATCCAACGGTTGGATTGTCTGGAACGTTTAATTCAAATCTGAAGAAAAACAGCGCCAGAATCGATTATATATATATATATAATTATATTTAATCGAATAACGACGCTGCAGTTCGTATTTTGAAATCGAAACTTCAAATGATTATACTGGGAGATCCGACCGTCGGATTTTCCCAAAACTGGAACCGTTGGATTCATTTTGAAAAGATCTTTCTAATGATGAAAATTTTGTGAAGATCCAATGGTTAGATTTTCAGATATGTGTAAATCAAATCTGAAGAAAAACAGCGCCACGGTCGCGTTATGGCCCGAAGCGTTGTTTTGAATAAATTGGCTATTTTAAAATAAATAAAAATAGCGATAAATCGTTATAAAATATTATAAACGATATGGATGTGCAATTTAGAAATTAACTGAAGGTTGGCTAAGTCGAATGGTTTCCTGGGTGTTGATCTGATGTTGGTTTCGGCCTTCGGGTTAATATTTGGGAAATCGTTCTCTTACTGATTGACGGTTTGTGACTAATGAAATGAAATGATGCGTGTGTATGTTAGTGTTGCACTTGTTTATTACATACGCGAGTTGCTCAGAAAGACTAGTTTTATCCCATTCTGAATAACTAAATCGACGATAAGAAATCAAAGATGAAGACCATGGTTGAAGACCGGAGATCTTCACCTCGTTTGGATGGTAACCGAGGTCCTGATTGGGAGGCATCCCGAAATATGGATAATGAGTGGTGATTGTCCAGATGTACGTGATGATCGATGGGTTTGCAAGGTATATAGTGCCTCCGATTTCGTTCAGACCCAGAACGGACTTGTAAATGGACTGTGTGTCTGACATTGGATTTTATTCTGTGTTGATTGATCTCTGTTAAATATACATCTGTTTGGCGGCAGAGAATTTATTCTTTTGCTAAACGCCCTTCTCTGAAACGCACGAGCTCAGAGGTTGTATATCGATGGACATCAGTCACATGGCATGAATTGCTAGTGTGGCATGCCTAAGTGGCAAATGATCAGGGCTTCTGTTGAAACGCAAAGTCTTGTGGTGATGATCAAAGCACCGCCTGTGTGGCATAGCTTTGTGTATAACGTGAAATCGCGAGCCTCACACCCTGTATAAACCAGAAACGGGAGGAAGGACCTCAAGGAGGACATGCGTTTCTTTCTAGTTAGAAGTGGCGTCAGTGGTTTTACACGCCCTGACGAGTTTGACTTATGTGGTTGTTGCTGTTGTGAGGCGCCTCGGTTAGATCGGACGATCCGGGTCCGATGGAGTCATTCGTTGGCTCATTTACGCCCCATAGGGCGGGGAAACGCATTGTTTAGGCATTTAATCCACATCGGGGGACCGGCCCTGACGATCTAAAGGCTTAACTGAGTACTTGCCTGTGGCTCGGGCTAGAGAGTCACGAATTAGGTAAAGACTATCTTTTGCCTTGGTTCATGACGGAAAACCAATTTCCAAATACGTGACTGTGCGGTTTTGATTGTATACCTATATATGGCGACATAGTGGTATGGGGCATTAATGCCGTCTATGATTGATAGTTATGATTTGAAATTGTTTTTAAAACATATAAACACTAGCAATAATATCAAATGCTTTTGTTTTATTCGTATCAAGCATATTTTGGCCGTTATAAGGTAAAAACTCTATCCTCCGGTTTGCGTTGCATTGTGTGATGGGAACTGAGTCTTATAATGGCTTCATTTTTGTAAAAAGCATTGCGATGTTTAAAAGATGATTTGTTTTAAAGCACTGGCAATCCGATGGAGTAAACCCGTTCCACTAAAGTGGCATGGTCCTGTGATTAGCCATATTATGAATGTGTTGAGTAGATTTCACATACCAGTCCCATGACTGACTCGTAGTTTGTTTCACTTTCAAACTCAGGTGCCCCTTTTTCTACATGGGCAGCTCGTATTCAAGTTTAGCTGGCTTTCTCTGGATAGCTGGAGCTGAAGATGGATTCTATTATTTATCTCTTTTTATGCTGTTCAGCTCCTATTGTACATATTTTGTTTGTTTCCGCTGTAGACATTTATGTATAGCTGAACTGTATTTGTACTAAGTAAGATCCTGTATACTGTGTAACTCTGATGATTACTTTTATCCAGTATATTCTATTGTTCATTATCTGGTGTATTTATTTAATTCTATTCTGCTATTATCTGTTTCTGTGTTATATTCCAAAGATTACCCTTGTCTCCGTCCGTACGGGAAATGAGGTCGTCACAATGTGGTATCAGAGCATTGGTTAAGCTTTGTGCTGGAATATAACATATTAACAAACTCATCAGAAATAGAACCAGTAGTGTTCTAGGACGGGTAACTCAATACAGATAGGATCAGTAATATCCTAGTATGAGGAAAGCAGAATGGAATTACACCTCGATAGACACATTTACATTGATGTATGTGTTTCTATATTTTAAAATATCTTTTCTGTGACCTGACACTTGATCTGCTAATTGCAGAAGTACTAGAAAAATGAGTGTCAGAAACAGGAGAAATGCAGAACCCGATCTAGAGGCTCTATTAAAGAGATATCGAAATCTGAACGGAGCACAGTTCTCGGGCAATGAATCTATTATTCAAACTCAAGCTTGGGTGAGCTCTGCAGAAAGAATATTTGAGCGTATCCAGTTGAGAGATGATCAGAGAAGATTAGTAGCCTCTTGGGCGCTCAAAGAAGAAGCTTTAATCTGGTGGGAAACAATCATCAACGATAATCCCGAAGGTGATATCACCTGGGACAGATTCAAAGAGATTTTCATAGAAAGATTTACTCCTCCTGAAGCGACGGAGCGATTGTGTGATGAATTTTCTTATCTGATACAAGGTGTTATGACCATCCCAGAAATATCATAAGAAATTCAACGAACTTTCTCACTTTGCTCCTCATCTGATTCAAGATCCAAAGAGGAAAAATCTGAGATTTATTCATGGCCTGCAAAGGAGATATCAGAATAGTGTAATGAGGAATGTGAAGCTTCCTTTTTCAGAAATGATATACATGGCTTATCAGTATGAAGATCTCCATAAGAAAGGATTGTTGCGCGACGAAGAAGAAGTCTGTTCTAGTGACAAAGAAGAGTCGGAAACTGATATTCCTGAAGCCAGTACGAGATCTGAGGTCAATAAGAAGCCCAGTGCCAAGAGGAAAAGGGCCAGAGCTGAGAAAGAACACGTAACGACCGCCGTATGCAATAACTGCAATAGGCGAGGACATTTCTCGATAAGTTGCAGATCTTTTGAGAAACAGATCAAGAGTGGATCTAAGCGCACTATGAAACAAAAGAACCCACATGGAGAAAGGAGATGCCATAAGTGCCGCCAAGCAGGTCATATTGCACGGGAGTGCCAACTCTCAAAGAAATCTGAAGCAGTACATATAAATGAAGTAGCAGAGACTTCCGAGCCCTCAGCTAGTCAAGAAAGGGCTGATGTTTTAGAAGGCACGCTTACTGTCAAATACATTCCTGTTAAAGTAATGTTTGATATAGGCGCATCACGAAGCTTCATTGCAAAGGATGCAGCTCAGAAAGTGGATTTGAATTTAAAAAAGCTCAAGGAACCAATGACTGTCCAGAATCCGGTTGGGGGTTCCATTGATCTCAGTTGGGTTTGTGGAGTGCCGGTTTCTTTCTCTCGTTATCGATTTCCTACCATCGCGGTCGTCATGAATTTTAAAGAGTTTGATCTTATCTTGAGGTTAGACTAGTTGACCAAATATGAAGATGAAGTTAAATGCGCCGACAGAGTCGCAAAGGCGAAGATTAAATCAAGTGATTATATAACCATTCCCTGTGAAGGTCAGAATGCTAACAGAAAAGACTTCTGGGCAGCTTTGAATGTTTCTCCAGCCCAAATAGAAAATATCCCTGAAGTTACAGAGAATATTCCTGACCTCATCAAAGATATTCCTGTCGTCAAGAACTATGTGGATGTGTTTGAAGAAGTTGTTCGCTTACCTCCGCAAAGAGAAATAGATTTCAAGATCGATTTGATTCCCAATGCAAGGCCGGTACTTCACGCTATTCGAAGAATGTCCTTGAAAGAGAAAGAAGAACTTGACAATCAAACACGACAGCTAGTACGGAAGGGTCTGATCAGGCCTAGTTTCTCTGATTGGGGTGCAGTAGCGGTGTTTGTCCCAAAATCTGACGGTACTCTACGTCTATGTGTGGATTATCGTGATCTGAACAAACAGACAATAAAGAACAAATATCTATTGCCGCGGATTGATGATTTGTTGGATCGATTAAATGGCGCACAAGTATTTTCATGAATGGACCTAGCTACAGGCTTCCATCAACTTCGTATCGCCGAGGAGTGTGTTCCTTTGACAGTATTCAGAGGTCCCGACTTATTCTACGAGTGGTTAGTAATGCCATTCGGCTTATGTAACGCTCCAGCCTATTTCGTCGATCTGATGAACAGAGTATTCAGAGGAGTATTGAATTAATTTGTTCTAGTTTTCATCGATGATATCCTTATCTTCTCGAAGTCAGAAAGCGAGCACGAAAAACATTTGGAACAAGTGTTAGAAATCCTCAGAAGGAATGTATTAACAGCAAAGTTTTCCAAATGTATATTCGGGCAAGAAGAAGTCACATTTCTGGGCCACGTGGTATCGAAAGAAGGAATTGTTGTGGATCCAAGCAAAATCACAGCTATCTAGAATTGGAAACAGCCCAGTACCCCTACAGAAGTCCGCAGTTTTCTCGGATTGGCTATTTATTACCGGAAGTTCGTTAAAAACTTTTCAAAGATATCTGGTCACTTAACGAAGCTTACAAAGAAGCACTCTAAGTTCAAATGGACTCCAGAAAGTGAAGAGGCTTTTGAAGAGCTAAAGTTAATATTAACAACCGCTCCAGTGTTAACCATCATTGATGACAATCAGGATTTAAAAGTCTGGACT
This sequence comes from Allium sativum, assembly GCA_030737875.1. Classification (NCBI taxonomy): domain Eukaryota; kingdom Viridiplantae; phylum Streptophyta; class Magnoliopsida; order Asparagales; family Amaryllidaceae; genus Allium; species Allium sativum. The sequence goes on from CM060912.1 coordinate 140,482,756, forward strand.
GATGCTTCTAGAGAAGGCCTTGGTGCAGTGTTAATGCAAAGAGGTCAAGTGATCGCTTATGCTAGCCGTCAACTGAAGCCGCACGAGAAGAACTACGTAACTCATGATCTTGAGTTATTGGCTATTTTGTTCGCTTTGAAAATCTGGAGACACTATCTTCTAGGTGAGAAATTCGAGCTGTATACAGACCATCAGTCGTTAAAATATCTGTTCATCCAAAAAGACTTGAATCTGAGGCAGCAACGTTGGCTGGAGTTTCTTGCAGCATATGATTTTGAAATTCTATACACTCCAGGGAATGCCAATGTCGTGGCCGATGCACTAAGCCGAAAGAATGTAATGATCGCCAGCTTTATTATTACGACTTCATTGATTGACAAAATATCTATTCTTCAGAAGGAGGATAACTTTACTAAGGATATGATCAAAAGGATTCAGAAAGGCGAACCCTCGTGTTTTCAAATAGATGACGATGGGATCCTGAGATTGAAAGGAAGGATTTGTGTTCCTGGCATCCCCGAGCTCAAAAGGGAAGTGTTAGATGAGTGTCACCAGTCCAAGCTGAGTATCCATCCTGGTGTGGCCAAAATGTACAACGATCTCAAGCGAACATTCTGGTAGAAGGCTATGAAAAGGGATGTTTCAATATATGTTAGCCAATGCCCTACTTGCCAGCTAGTCGAGAGCGACCAACAGAAACTAGCTGGATTATTGCAACCGCTAGACGTTCCTGGTTGGAAGTGGGAACATATTTCTATGGATTTCATTGATGGTCTGCCCAGAACCAGAAAAGCGAATGACAATATTTGGGTGATCGTAGATCGCTTCACGAAGACCGCCCATTTCATACCTATCAGATCAAACAGAACTGCTCAGAGTCTGGCGCAGATATATTTCAAGGAAATAGTTAGACTACATGGAATGCCGCTCAGTATAGTCAGTGATAGAGACACTATATTCACTAGAAAATTCTGGGAGGCATTTCAAGTAGAGCTGGGAACGAAGCTGAATCTAAGGACCGCTTATCATCCTCAGACAGACGGTCAAACTGAGAGGGTGAATCGAATTTTAGAAGATCTAATGCGGGCTTGTGTTCTAGATTTTGTTGGATCGTGGGAAGACCATCTGCATTTGGCTGAATTCTCATATAACAACAGCTACCAGGAAAGTCTAACAATGTCGCCATTCGAAGCATTATATGGTAGACTGTGCCGATCTCCTTCTTGTTGGGTTGAACCTGGAAATAGACTTGTGTTAGGGCCAGATATGATCCGAGAAGATGCCGACAAAGTCGACTTTATTAAGAAGCGATTACTCGCCGCTCAAAGCCGACAAAAGAGCTATGCCGATAGGAGAAGAAGAGATATATCCTTTGCTATTGGCGACTATGTATATTTGAAAGTATCGCCGATGAGAGGAGTTATCCGGTTCGGTAAAACTGGAAAGTTAGCGCCCAAATTCATTGGTCCGTTTCCTATTCTGGAACGGATCAGAACGCTCGCTTATAGGGTTAAACTGCCTGATTGGTTGCCTGGAGTGCATGATGTATTTCATATATCTCAACTTCGAAAGCATGTTCATGATCCAGACTTGATCGTGGAAGAAGCAGCTCAACAAGATATTGAAATTACTCCAGAACTAGCTGCGAGAAGAGAACCACTCAAGATTATCGGCAAAGAAACCAAAGAGCTGAGGAACAAGAAAGTTCACTTAGTCAAAGTGCAATGGAATGGAGATCCGCGAGATTGTACTTGGGAAACTGACATTCAGAAAGCCTATCCTAGATGCCGAGTGCATATCTCTGATTGACTCCGGTGCAAGGTACATTTGCCCTACTTTGCATTACCAATCAGTTCTCTATTCTGTTGTTATTTTCTTTCCAAGGATGTGCACCTTTAATTCTATAGTCTGAATGATTTTTAAAGAATATAGAAATTGATTAGTATATTTTTGAAAAGTTAAAAACAATTTGATTGTTGTTTGTGTTGTGTGATAGTAAATTTGATTAATTGAATTATTGAAACAATAGTTAATTTAATCAACAATAGAATAATGGTAGGATTTATTCATTTAAATCTCACATTGAACTGGGTAGAAAATAGATAAAATATATACATGTGTATTATATATGTTTGAACAGGTAAATGGATTAGCTGTTGAGTAAAGATTTTATTTGCGTGTCCGACAAATAGGTAAACCTTAATGAGTTGGATGTGAAATATTATTATATCAACTCCTGTGAATGCCATTGGATGCGGAGTGCTGGTTTTTCTGTGTGAAATAATAAACGTCGCCATAGGATAGTAACAATTAATTTTGAACTACATTACATGGCATACTTCTGAAGATAGGCATACTTCATCATATACCACATAAGCATTTGGAGCTTGTGTGACGAGGTGGAAGATTTACCATACGAGCGAGAGGCTTGTATGGAGACGACTATATTTTACAGGTTGAACTGATGACTGATATGGACTATTTAAATTGTAACGATAAAATTGCCAGATTAATAAAAAACCCCACATGGGTCTGGAGTTGACAATAACCACGTCTCTCTAGTTATTAGATACGGCACATGGACTATTTATTTTCCACACGGGACGAGGTGACGAGGATTTATCCTCTGGAGCATTTAAAATACACACTCCCTCAGGCTTTGACAGGGTGACGAGAATTTATTCTCTGGAGTTATTATCAATACACACTCCCCTGTAAACACCAGAATATATCACTATAAATATGTGTATGCTTATTAGGATTTATTGGGTACCTAATAAGGCCCTATAAATTTCCAAACCTCTCCCCGTACAAAGGAGGTTATGGAGAAATTTTCCGAAAATTCCGTGTGTTAGCCAAATTTTTGAAGAATTTGAAAATTCTCAGAAACTAAAAAGTTGGAGAATTGAAGCCAGATCGAACGTAGAGTTGATTAATCAAACCACTTTCGACTATGTTCCTTTTTGAGGACGAAAAGTTTTAAGTAGGGGAGATTGTAACGACCCAGAAAATCTAAACCAATTTAAAAATTTTAAATTGGCTAAAATAATGGATTTTAAATATTTAAAATAAATATTTTAAATATTAGCAATGAAAAGTGAGTTTGAATCGACGTTTGAAAACGAATATAATTAATTCTAATTATAAACAAGGCCTGGAATGGCGCTGCAGTTTCAAAAATTGAATTCAAACTTTGTCGGACTGTACCGGGTGCAAAGCAATACGGATTTGAGTGAAACCAAAAGTATTTAAATCTGCTAGTGAATACCTTTCTAACGAATCTGAAAAATCGAATTTTCATAGCGGAAAGCAAAAGTTATGGCCAAATGAATTTTCAGAAAGGTCGCTATGGAATTTATATAGCCAGTGAAATTGGCCATTTTGCATACAACCTCAGAATTTGACGAAACCACTTTTGTTGGATCCAGGATGTGAAGTTATTGCTAGGTTTCAAATTTCATTATTTTTGAAGCTAGTATGTGAGCGTGGCAAAGGAAAACGTGTTTTGTCAATTATAGTTAATTGGATCGACCAAAAATGGGCCTTTTTGCAAACGGTCTCAGAATTCGACGAAACTAGTTTTGTTGGGACCGTATCGTCAAAACATAGCCAGATTTATTTTTCTGGAATTTTTCGAATTAGTTTGTGTCCCTGGCAAATTGAAATGTACGTTCAAATCGAATATTGAATGTTATATATTTTAATTTGAATTGAAACTGACTGAAATAGTCAAATGGGCCTTTGAAACATATCCCATTGTGTTCGGAATGGGGGTAAAATGCTAGGGACGACAGTCGTTGGGTTTGGATTGGGGTTCGTGGGTGAAAGGGGTATTTTGGAGAATTTAAAAATTATAAAATAAAATGAAAAAAAATCTAATTGGCCACTACCCCCGAATAAAATGAAAAAAAATCTAATTGGCCACTACCCCCGTCTTCTCTCTCCCCGACCAGATCGAACGACGTAAGCCGTTCTACACCTTCTCTCTTCTTTTTCTTCTAATCCACGCAACGAAACACCACCCCCCCCCCCCCCAGTTATGTTTTTCATAGATCTATGTGAGATCTTCAAATCCATATAAATATTGGATTTTTTCGTGGCCTGTAGGAGGAGAACCACCCTCGAGAAGTTCGGCCGTTCGCGCCTCGATTCCGCCGCCTAGGGACCACCGAGTTCGACCCCCTCCCTGGCGCACGTGCGCCTCTCCTAGCCCGACAAGGTGGCGCTGGCCTATCGAAGCTACAATCAACGGATATGAAGATAATCGAAAACCTAGTTTTGAAGAAATAAATAAAGGTACGGCTGATTTTCTTTGAACTGATTTTAACACCTTTAAACCGTTGCAAACTTTGAAAAATCATATCTTTTTCGTTTTTTGATGAAATTCAGCGAAACAAGAGACAGTGGACTCATGTGGACGCCTTCTACATTTTAGAAGAGACTGCATACTTTTCTGAGCCTTCTGCTATTTTTGGTGGAGTGGAACCTAATGTGAGATTTCTAATTTATAAACGATATAGAAAATGACGATGTATAAATTATATAGTCGATGTATGAGTTATATAAGCGTTGTACACCTCATGTATAAGCATTGTATAAGTTGTACGTTTGATGTATAAGTTATATATGCGTTGTAAAAAATTATATATGTGTTGAAATAGAAGTGAATTGCTATATATATATATATATATATATATATATATATATATATATATATATATATATATATACGACCCTCGTCCACAAACCATGGACGATATTTATTGGTTGTGATTGGTGTGAAAATTGATTGATAGCAAATGGTTAATTGGAATTGTTTGTGGTTGATATTGATTGATTGTGGTTGAAAAATACCCGTTTGTGGTTGAGAAATATTTGGTTGAAACCACGTAGGATTAGTTTGTGGAAATGAGATAAATATATACATGCCGCCTGCGTGCGAACTAGATGCGTGATCCCCATTGTCAAAAACCGCGAGGTTTTAAGGTAGAGCGAGGAGCCGTACTAGGGATGGTCCCGGTTTTAACTACCTTGCCGTTATGCTGCTGAAATTTTGAATAATATTCATGTGTTTGAATTATTTTCATTTGCTGAAACTATATTTATTCGTTAAATAGAAAACCTTCATGTGTTGAATTGAAATTCATTCGTTGATTAGAAATTCATGTGTTGAATGGTATTCATGTTTTAAATATAAAAATCACATTTTTATCTATATATATAAACTATAGAAAACCTTCATGCGTTGAATCGATATTCATTCGTTGAATTGAAATTCATGTGTTGAATGGTATTCGTGTTTTAAATATAAAAATCACCCTTTTATCTATTTATATAAACTATAGAAAACCTTCATGTGTTGAATCGATATTCATTCATTGAATTGAAATTCATGTGTTGAATGGTATTCGTGTTTTAAATATGAAAATCACCTTTTTATCCATTTATATAAACTATAGAAAACCTTCATGTGTTGAATTGAAATTCATTCGTTGAATTGAAATTCATGTGTTGAATAGTATTCATATTTTGAAATAAATTGTTTTATAATAAAAATCACATTTTTATCATCTATACGAACTATATAAAATTAGCTTGTTTTGAAATAAACCGTTTTATAATAAAAATCACATTTTTATCATCTATACGAACTATATAAAATAATCTTGTTTTGAAATAAATTGTTTTATAATAAAAATCCTATTTTTATTACCTATATGAACTATATAAAATAATAGTGTTTTTGAAATGAATTGTTTTACAATAAAAATCACATTTTTATTATATACATGAATTGTTAAATATAGTGAAGTGTTGAAATAGAAGACAGTTAAATAAAAATATCATTTTTATCAAATGTATGAAAAGAAGATGGCTTTGTGATCGAAGAATCGATGTATATATATATATATATATAAATATAAATAAATGGAATTAAAATATATCGAATAACGACGCTGCAGTTCGTATTTTGAAACCGTGATTTCAAACGATTAGTACGGGAGATCCGACCATCGGATTTTCCTGAAATCGCAACCGTTGGGTTCACTTTGGAAATATCTTTCCAACGGCACCGACTTTGTAAAAATCCAACGGTTGGATTGTCTGGAATGTTTAATTCAAATCTGAAGAAAAACAGCGCCAGAATCGATTATATTTATGTATAAATATAATTATATTTAATCGAATAACGACGCTGCAGTTCGTATTTTGAAATCGAAACTTCAAACGATTATACCGGGAGATCCGGCCGTCGGATTTTCCCAAAACTGGAACCGTTGGATTCGTTTTGAAAAGATCTTTCTATTGATGTAAATTTTTTGAAGATTCAACGGATAGATTTTCGGATATGTGTAAATCAAATCTGAAGAAAAACAGCGCCACGGTCGCGTTATGGCCCGAAGCGTTGTTTTGAATAAATTGGCTATTTTAAAATAAATAAAATAGCGATAAATCGTTATAAAATATTATAAACGATATGGATGTGGAATTCAGAAATTAACCGAAGGTTGGCTAAGTCGAATGGTTTCCTGGGTGTTGATCTGATGTTGGTTTCGGCCTTCGGGGTTAATATTTGGGAAATCGTTCTCTTACTGATTGACGGTTAGTGACTAATGAAATGAAATGATGCGTGTGTATGTTAGTGTTGCACTTGTTTATTACATACGCGTGTTGCTCAGAAAGACCGGGTTTATCCCATTCTGAATAACTAAATCGATGATAAGAAATCAAAGATGAAGACGTATGGTCGAAGACCGGAGATCTTCACCTCGTTTGGATGGTAACCGAGGTCCTGATTGGGAGGCATCCCGAAATATGGATAATGAGTGGTGATCGTCCAGACGTACGTGGTGATCGATGGGTTTGCGGCCCTAACGATCCAAAGGCTTGACTGAGTACTTGCCTGTGGCTCGGGCTAGAGAGTCACGAATTCGGTAAGGACTATCTTTTGCCTTGGTTCATAACGGAAATCCAATTTCCAAATACGTGACTATGCGGTTTTGATTGTATACCTATATATGGCGACATAGTGGTATGGGGCATTAATGCCGTGTATGATTGATAGTTATGATTTGAAATTGTTTTTAAAACATATAAACACTAGTAATAATATCAAATGCTTTTGTTTTATTCGTATCAAGCATATTTTGGCCGTTATAAGGTAAAAACTCTATCCTCCGGTTTGCGTTGCATTGTGTGATGGGAACTGAGTCTTATAATGGCTTCATTTTTGTAAAAAGCATTGCGATGTTTAAAAGATGATTTGTTTTAAAGCACTGGCAATCCGATGGAGTAAACCCGTTCCACGAAAGTGGCGTGGTCCTGTGATTAGCCATATTATGAATGTGTTGAGTAGATTTCTCATACTAGTCCCATGACTGACTCGTAGTTTGTTTCACTTTCAAACTCGGGTGCCCCTTTTTCTACACGGGCAACCTTGTATTCAGGTTTAGCTAGCTTTCTCTGGATAGCTGGAGCTGAAGATTGATTCTATTATTTATCTCTTTTTATGCTGTTCAGCTCCTATTGTACATATTTTGTTTGTTTCCACTGTAGACATTTATGTATAGCTGAACTGTATTTGTACTAAGTAAGATCCTGTATACTGTGTAACTCCGATGATTACTTTTATCCAGTATATTCTATTGTTCATTATCTGGTGTATTTATTTAATTCTATTCTGCTATTATCTGTTTCTGTGTTATATTCCAAAGATTACCCTTGTCTCCGTCCGTACGGGAAATGGGGTCGTCACAACGAGCGATCCAATGAGAAAGTGACATATGATCCCCATCTTGCTTGACCAAAGGATGTGTGCAACCTACTCTCATAATGAATGAGCGAACTTATGCCTTTGTTGACCATGTGATGAGCGAATGAGACTTGAGTTCTGTTTGACCCCATGCGACCGAACACATCAAGAAGCGACTGACCAAGATAATGCATGGTTTTAATCATATTTGTTCCCTACTTCTGTATGAGAATACATACTACACAACAACAATGTCATACAACAAGTTCAGGTAAGGAGTAATTAACATCTAAGAGGAACTCTAGTCTAACATGGAAACCAACCAACCAAATTACCGAAATGCATAGCAACACAGCCTAAGTCAGATTATATTAAGTGAATTCGAAGTATAGAACTTGAAATAAATTTAATCGTAAGGCGAACATACTACTAGACGATGATAACGAAAGAAGTAGGAGCTTGATGCAATGGCAGTGCGTAAACGGACGTAGCAGCTATTGTTTATGTTGGCGGCGCACAAACAGTGGTGGATGGTGCGAGATGAAGGCGCTGCCATACTTCAGTTTGGGAAGAAATAGATTTTCGGGGTTTTAAGTTTTTTTGAGCCTGAATTAAAGGAGTACTGGGCGGCGTTCAGAATTTGGAAGGAGCGGCGGAGGGTTCACAGGTTATGGCCAGGGTTTCATAGGTGGCCAATAGGTTGCACGATGGGGAATGGAGCGTCGAAGTTGAAGCTGGAGATGACGGAAGTCGCGACTAGAAATTTGTGCTTCCGATGAGAAGTGTGGTGGTAGGCGATAACACATATTTGGATTAACGGGTAGTGGAGGAAGAGACGAATCATCAACAGAAGCTAGGCGGTGCGAAGAAGGAAGCCAGGATGGAGGCACTGGCTACAGGCGGTGGCGGATGCCATGACGGGGAGGGTTCAGCTGCCATTATTTTGTGATTTGGGGAAAATAAAATTTCATTTTTTGAAAGGCTTTGGCTGAAAGAAATAAAAATAAAAAGGGAAAAGGGAACCGTTTTTTGACAATGAGGAAGGATACGTGGTGTCCTTTTAGGATATATAAAACAAGTGACAAGACAAATCTCAACAAATACAACAAGTGTTCAAAACATTAAACAATTATTTTCCAAAATGTATATACTATCTCAATATATACTAAGTATACAACAAATATATGTGAATTTTATTCATTTCAAATACAACTTAAGTTAATTTCTAAAATAGAAATTCAAATCTAAATAAAGTAAAATAAATTCTCGAGCTACATTGGAAAATAAAAATTTAGAGTTCTCTAACGAAATTAAAATATCACTCATGTTTAATTTAACAAAATATTTAAATCAAAAAAAAAATTAATTCATACTTGCAATATTGATTTAAACCAAAATAAAATAGATTAAATTTCAAATTTAAAATCACATATCGAGTATAAACATAAATTTCCGACACTAAACTCCAAAATTTAAATGCTAAAAATTCTGGTTCGTTACAGTCTCCCCCCTTAAGGCTATTCGTCCTTGAAAAGGAGAAATTGTAAAAATCTTACATATATAAACAAAATATTTACCAACACCAAATTTAGTTTTAAACAGATAAACTGTAGAATATAAAATTTGAAAATCAAAGCATGGTCTAATTTCTCCGACTTAGGATCCCGTTTTCATTTCAAATCATTGGAAATCATATATTTGCTTTTCATATCGAATTATATTTACTTCGGGATTTCAAAACCAAAATCAATTCGGAAATTTTCAAATATTTCACGATAAACGACATAAATATTTATGTTCCCAGTCGGGAGGGTTCTAGCAATGAAAAGGCCACTAGGCACGGCCTATGCATGTATCTATATAAATAAATGATATCTCTCCAGACCCCAAAGCAGACCATCAATCAAGGGCTTACACCCATGTCATACCTTTCTTTATTCACGGGTTACTCGAATCTTAGTAACAAATCATTTCATTTCATATCTTGAAGTTAAAAACATTTCAAAATCATAATTTACAAATACTTTAAAATCATATTATTGTTGTTTTTCTAAACATTTCAAAATAATGGGACTTCAAGTCGTCGAACTTTCTATGTTTATAAACCATTTCAATTAATTCATATCAGGTTTCAAATTATTTCAAAACATTCTTGAAGTAATATTTCCCATAATTACATATAAAATAATATTTACAAGAGATATATATGACCATATACGTTTCCTTTTCAAATTTCATTTCCAAAGCCCTTCACACAAATAATATAGAGTTTTTACTCACATGGGTTTCAAATATTTAAATCGCATTTGAAAAAGTTACGTTATTCGCATAATCGAAAATCTCTTGAAAAAATTTATTCGAAAACATTTTCACGCTTTCGATGCGCTACTCTGATCTATAAATACATTTAAAACAAATTTTCCCGAAATATCAATTCTAAAATATTAGAAATCGTTTTCAAAATTTTGGAAACCAAATCGTCAAATAAACCTTTCTTTTCACTATCAACTTTCCCATATATTTGTCGAAGCAATGCAAGATTAGGACAGTTTCAGGAATTTAACCACGAATGGTTCGAACCGATAAGCAATGGATGACGGCAAGACAAAGAAAATAATCACAACAAGCAAAGAGGCAAGAATTTATTATGTTTTCATTACTATTTCAATTTTATTCCAATTATTCCCAATTTTCTAACATATTTCTAATTTCATCACAATTTATTTGTAACTAAATTTTACATTACGAACCATTGAATTTTACTCATCTATTCCAAATCACATTAATCTATCAAAACATTTTATTAGAATTCAGCCAACCATTTTCAAACACTTATCTAAATAGTTTCAAGTATTTCTTGACGTTTAAATCAGAACCATATAGTCATCCCACTTTCGAAACTCGAAAATAAATATTAAATGATGATGCATCAATCATCAGAATCATCCTCGGGCAACTAGAGTGTGATTCTACATATGTCTAGTACATATAAGACTTTGTACATACGCTGGCCAGGCATATATTCGAAATCTTCTCATACCGACAGTCTAATCTCGACGTCTAATAAAATACTCAAAACTCTTATCATAAATTATATTTAAAAAATAATTACGCTTTCAAAACGTGTTATTTAATTTCAAAATAAATTTTATTCTCAAAACATGCTTTCTCTAAAGCAATTCTTGTGTTAATTCTACTCATTCTAGGATGTCGCTATCCTATCTCTAATGAGTTTTAAAGCCGACAAGCTAAGCGTTGTCAAACCAAAGCTTTGATATCAACTATAACGACATGCCTTTTTAAACGCTCCTAATCGGTAATTAAACCAACTCAGAACGTTCAAAACGACAAATTGTTATTTAGCTTACTGGGTCTAAACATAATAAACATAGAATCACAGTACACAAAATAAACAAAAATATCTCACAATGAAATTTATACAAAATTAGAGTTTTACAATATTTTTGTACAATGGAAAAATAAAAATAAAATAAAATACATGAATTTTAAAAATAAAGTTTGACAGTTCAGTTGGGCTTGCATCTTCACATTCCTCTCCATAGATATGGAACATTTAGGCCTAACCCGAGTGTCCCAACAAAAACAAAAAACACCCAAGTCAAGATAAAACTTATTCCAAGTAAGTAAACTTCGATAGACACACAAAAATAATCAATTAATCTTGACAATTTATTTAACGGTTCGAGCATAATAATAAGCGAACTGTTGAATAATACACATCATGGAACGATACAAGGCAAGACAACATATGGGTGAGACATGTACAACATATTAGAAGCATTTGTAAATGCCACAGCAACTAGGCAAAATGACAACGCAAGCAGTACACATGGGGGTGTGCAGGAACGAATCTTGAGGGGGGGGGGGGGCAAGTGTGGGCGGTGGCCCCCCTAGATTTTAAGAAATAGGATTTTTTTTACCGATTTAAGAAAAAATGACCACTTTTAAGGCATTTTTATTGATAATATAAGGCATTAAAGGTTGAAATTAAGGGTAAACTGGTGTAAAAAGCATTTTTTGGCCCCCCTTCGAATCCGCCCCCCCTTGGCCGATTTCCTGGCTTCGTCCCCGGGGGTTTGCACCCAGTTCTAGGGAGGTATATGTGCAGTGGAGTATATATAACAGGCAGTAGCGTGGTACATAAGCAACATGCAAAAATAAAACATAGAAATGACTGACAATGAGTGGCTAACACCAAACTATACACCATATGCATGAAGCTATGTATAGGCGCAAGTGACAACAAAAACTCAAGTGATGCCAAAACTTTATGGTATCATCATAATATAGGTCTAGTAACAAATTTATGCAAAAACAGTAAATAAAAATGAGATCCTGGGTATCATCATAATATGTTGTACTAATAACTTTATGCACAAATAGTAGATTAAAAAAATGGGATTTCATGTATCATCATAATACAGGTGTGTGTGCGTGTGTATATATATAGTTCCAGGTACCCAGAAATTACATTCATGTTTGTATTGCAACTAAAATACCCCAAGACTGTTGAAAGCGAACAACACGGCAAATCCTGGACAACAAAGAAATACCCACAAAGTAGAGTAATTTGTTAGGATTTCAATAGTACCAACATATGAGAATACATACTACACAACAAGGACGTCATACAACATATTCAGACAAGGAATAATTAACATCTAAAAGGAAATCTAGCCTAACATGGAAACAAACCAACCAAATTACCGAAATGCATAGCAACATGGCCCAAGTCAGATTATATTAAGTGAATTCGAAGTATAGATCATGAAATAAATTTAATTGTAAGGCGAACTTACTATTGGACGATGATAACGAAAGAAGTAGGAGTTCAATGCGGTGACGGTGCGAAAATGGACGCAGCAGCTGTTGTTTATGTTGACAGCGCACAAACAACGGTCGATGGTGCGAGATGAAGGCGCTGCCATACTTCAGTTTGGGAAGAAATGGATTTTGGGGTTTTTAAGTTTTGTTGAGACCGAGTTCAAGGAGTACTAGCCAGCATTCAGAATTTGGAAGCAGCGGCGGGGGGTTCACAGGTGATGGCTCGGGTTTCATGGGTGGCTAGTGGGTTGTGCAATGGGGAGTGGAGAGTCGAGGTTAAAGCAGGAGATGGCAGAAGTCATGACTTGGAATTTGGGTTTCTGATGAGAAACGTGGTGGTAGGCGATAGCACATATTTAGGTTAATGGGTAGTGAAGGAAGAGGCGAATCATCAGCAGAAGCTAAGCGATGCGAAGGAGGAAGCGGAGGTTGAGGCGCTGGCTGTAGGCGGTGGCAGATGCCATGACGGGGAGGGTTCAGGTGCCATTATTTTGTGATTTGGGAAAAAAAATCTAATTTTGAAAGTCTTCGGCTAAAAGAAATAAAAATAAAATTGGAAAAAGGGCACAATTTTTTGACAATGAAGAAGGACGTGTGGTGTCCTTCTCAGGATATGTGAAACAAGAGGCAAGACAAATCTCAACAAATACAACAAGTGTTTCAAAACAGTAAACAATTATTTTCCAAAAAGTGTATACCATCTGAATATATATTAAGTATACAACAAATATATGTGAATTTTATTCATTTCAAATACAACTTAAGTTAATTTCTAAAATCAAAATTCAAATCTAAATAAAGTAAAATAAATTCTAAAGATACATTGGAAAACAAAAATTTAGAATTCTCTAACAAAATTTTAAAATATCGCTAATGTTTAATTTAACAAAATATTTAAATTGAAAGAAAATTTTAATTTATACTTATAATATTAATTAAACCAAAATAAAATAGATTAAATTTCAAATTTAAAATCACATATTAAGTATAAACATAAATTTCCGACGCTAAACTCTAAAATTTAAATGCCGAAAATTCTGGTTCGTTACAACTAGATTTTGATTGGCAAAATTTGATTTTTGACCATATTCTATTATATGCGTAAATATACTCTTGTTTTTTCCACATTGCCAATACAAGAAAGTTGTACTGGATAATTCATTTTTAGCAATTATTAGAGCCAAATCCTAGATCCCGGGGCCAAATAATAAAAGAAGCAGTAATAAGCTAGACTCAATTACATGCTAGTTTACTGGATCAATTTTCATCACCTGACAAACGCATGCTACTGTGGTGACCTTATTGAATTCATAGTTGAGGCATCAAACATAATTTTCAACTTCCAATATTACCAAAAACCCTAAATTCAAAAACTTCATGCATTATTTAGAAGAATAACTGATGTAAAGGAAAATAACAGATGATAATTGATCAGTCAATGCATGCAATAAAACAAACACAAGGATCAAATTGATCTTTTGAAACATACCAATAAATAAATAAACATTTCAATCTGAATGCAAATATGAAAATATGCTAAATACACAGATAAAAGAATACAAATTAACAATTTTCATTATTACCTTGCCACCAATCACAAGGCAACAATCGTTGTTAATGTTGTGTTTAGATACTTCTTCCAAACTCATGACTTTTGCAACACTGCCTACTATCTCAGTTTTTAATTATGTTCCTTTTTAAAGGGCGACTCTAAATTGGGAATTTGAGAGCGAGAAAATTGAGGTGGACATTTGAAACGACCCACTTTTTAGTACAGTTTAAGCCGATATTTATCAGACCATGTCAACTCAGATTATACAGAAAAGCAGATAACTATTATAAAGAAATCAGAGGATGAGATAAGAAAGAAATATTAGAATAGTAGAAGAAGAAAACACATAAGAAATAAAGTCTCACATCGCAGTGGAATAAAATACAATATAGAAATGATTTTTACTGAGAGCTTGAAAATTTAAACTTACAGTCATCAGAGTACATCAACACATCTGGACAGTTATAATAATCTGTCCTCTTATACAACCACATAGCAGAAAAATATATTATGTAATATCATACGTCTAAACACATCCAGCTCGTCTCTGGACCTCGCAGCATCCGATAACCTAGACCTGTACACCTCGGTCTAACCCAAGCATTACAAACGATGGGTCATTCTGGTGAACCAAAGTGAGAAAAACACACCAAATTTATAGGTATCACACAAGTTGATTCTGAAGTCAAAATCCTTTTGAAAGAAAAGGATAATCGTAAGACCAAATCCACACATAAATACGTATGGTTTTTACCTTACGATAACCCAAACCATTTTTGGAAACGATGTTATTCTGATATTATGATAGTGTCTAAATACAAATAAATATCAATCTAGCAGAACGCTTGCATCTCATGCTCCACATATATAGTATACGATCAAAAACGCGGGATCTTATGAGAGAATTTATTTCCTAGCAAGGCATGGGACCGCCTTCCCGACAATGTACCTCTGGAGATGAATACATTTGGGTTCAAAAAGAACATCTTGCAACCCAGGCTAAACATAAACAACCCCTCACTATACTTTGAGAGTACCAAATATATCATTACCACGGTTGGGGGCCAGCCAGCCGAACCAATAGCATACATACATAAATAAAAAGGGACAACCGAAGACATTTGAATTCACCAGATCAGGTAATGAATATACCCTTTTGATGGGTGCGACCCACATAGCCATGCGACCTACCCGATTTTATGCCATTTCCCGGTTGATGAGGCTTCAGTCAAAATTAATTAATTAATTAATCATTATTATATTATTTTGTAATTCATGTTTTATAACATTTGTCCACCATTCACTTTAAATGCCACAACATTAGATCCGCCAGAACTCACTAATTGATTTCCATAAAAATACTCAAGTTGTTAAATTAAGAGAAGGTGTCTTCTCCGCCGCCACAGAAATACGTTTGAGGAAATCAACGTACATAACTCCTTTGGAAATACTCTGTTAGACATCTGTCCATACAATTTGTCCTGGGACTGGACAAATCGAAGGCACCCTCTTACGACATCCTAGGTATCACCCTATGGATTAATAGCGAGAAGTACTTGCAATCCGCTGATTTCAACCATGACAGAATCCAGTATTTTTCTGGCCACTAAACCAGAGATTATTAGTAGTTCTTCTGTTTATGAAGATTTACGGTCTTCAATGTTCTATCTCGATTATCTCATGATATCTTCACGTATTTGTTGGTCGGAATGGTTTCCGAATATAAATTAGATCCCGATCTTTCCATACCAATAATAATATTGGCCAGATTTGATAGTCGGTTATTTAACTATCAAAATAAAACAATTTTTCAATCATGGAAATAAAATGAGTTCATTGGTTCAATATTCAGCATCACTTGGCATTTTATTTAAAAATAATTAACGTACGGTTAATTAAAAACTCTGGCACATGCTTCGCACACGACATATTTTGGTACAAAAATGGTTATTGATGGTTAAACCAATCAATATATATATATATACACACACACACACACACACACATATGGGGTTAAAATCCTGTATTTACTTCTTATTTTAACATACTAATGATTCTCAAGACCATTTCATTTTAATACTTAAGAAAAATATCTTACAACCGTATTCAATTTCCATTTAACTCTCTTTCAAACATTTGGTCCATCATTTTTCATTATCTTTAATTGGGAAATTAATTTAACTTATTTCTCATAAATAACGTTACGAAATTCCTTTTGTTTTATTACTGAATAATAACCAATGCTTATTCTTATCGAATAATCCCATTTCAACCTTAACATTTCATTTCCTTTTAACCGGAAAATATCGTTATATTTTCGTGCAATTCTCTTTTTATTTTCTTAACTTTGGAATATTTTTTATATCATCAAATCCTTTTAATTTCCTTTACTTCGGAATCATTATTATATATTTTTCAAATCTTCGCCAATAACATCGCGTTATTATTTCTCTAATTGAGATGATAAATTATCATTCCTCTTTACCATTACAACTAATATCATCTCATATAATCCTAAAGTCGTTCTAATTGGGGTATTTTAATTACCTCTCAGACCTAGATCAACAACATTCTTATCTTAAGATAGAACTGAGTTGTAATTTCAAAATTTGATATTTCAATTACCAAAACAAATCCCATCTAGCTATTCTATTTAAAATATGATCTTAAAAAAAACCTACTTACTTTTGAAAAATCCCTCTCGAATATAAACATTGTTCCTTAATTCATTTATTTAGAAATAGCTTACTAAACGTCACTCTTTATACTTCCACTCCTTTAACAATTTGTTTTACAACACGATTTTTTGTCAAAAATCCTATTTTTTTACTCCTTCACCAAATTCACTTTTAGCAAACCCTTTCCTAATCCATTTCACCCAAATTCCACTTTGAAAATCTTATTTCAAATCCCTATTTTACTTATTTACATTACTAAATAATGCTAATTTAAAATTAACATTTTAACAACTCAATTCCTTTTATAAATTTCGTATCTAAATCTGGGGTTTAATATAAACCCTTTAAATTTCAATTCCCTTTAACTTAATTCAAAGATTAAGTAAATAATTAATTTGAGTTGTCATATTCGCTCAGAATTCCTTTTATAACTTTGTTATAAAAACTTGGGTTTAAAATATAAAACCCACTCATAACTCTTTTCACAATTTAATTCATTTCCATTTTAACCTCGATTACTTTTTATATGAATTTCAAATAAAAGTAACCTCCCAAATTATCAGTAACTAAAATAGTAATTTACTTTAATCATTAACTACTGTAGAATTAGTTAATTCTTTATTAACTAAAATAAATAGTAAATTCCCCTTTTAAAATCTTATTAAAATTTAAAACAAATATTCCATAAACCATTTCCCTAGATTAATTCAAAACAAACTAATTAATATTCACTTTCACTTTAAACGGTTGACTTAGCCAAACCAAAACATAGTTATTTCATTAGCTGATTCCAGTTACTCCTTCCTTTAAATTAATTAATAATATAATTAATTAAATAATTTCAATTAATTGTTTTCTTAAAAACAATTATTCAACTCTTTACCGTTGGGTAAATTTTTTTGCTCTCTTGCTTATAAATCTGGCTAAAATTAGAATTTGCCTAATAATATCATTTAATTGTTAACTAAAAATTTAACTAATAAATAATAACTATTTATTTTTCATTAACAACTTCTATTCAAAATAATAGATTTCAAAATCTATTTCAGTTATAAAATATCTCTTTATAACTTCACTTTTATCGATTCACTTGACGGAAAAAATGCACAATTAGAAAACGATTGATTTATAGGCCATATACTGCCAATTACTCAACCAATATCACCCATTGGCTTAAACGAAATAAATGTTGTATTCAGATCAAGGTCAACAAATCAAAGCAATCATTCAACCAATCAGTTCATATAATGATAATATGGGAATGAATAATATCTAATATGACTGAGGAATCCTGTTGGATCCCTCCAACCTATTCTTCCCTGTATCCAAATCGGTTATCTCAAATCAAATCATTCAATTCCATTTAACTGATAATTTCCATAACGGTAAAACCACTATTTAGCATCAATTAATTAACACAACAATTCAAACAATTAAACAGGTTTATATTAAATAAATATGACCAACAAGGTAAGTTACCTTCATTGGGACCAATCGTTAAAATAACGATTTGGTATTTACTGAAATTAAACAACGTTTAATTTCAGAAATTAAATCAATATATAAATAACAAAAAATCAATCATTAACAACTATTAGCAACCATAACACATAAAATAAAAAAATCCCGACTTATATGAAATATAAGTGGGAAGAAGTGAGTGAGTTTAACTCACCTTGATTTGATTCCGCTGTTAATGACTTGTTTTAATTAAATTAAACAGTCGTTTAATTTAATTAAAAATTCCGGGTGGTTCCAATTCCGTCCAGTACTGTTCCATGGCATAGAGCTCGTCAATGCGAGTCCAACACAACCTAGTTTGTCCAATTCTGATCACATATGAATGAGTTATCAATATTTATAGTTATACGTTTTTAAATATAATTAATTAATTCTTCTTAATTATAAATCTTTTCGCTAATCAGATTAATTAATTACACGGATGTCAATGTTGCACATCGACGTTTGTTCCCAAAGAATAGCTCGCCTCCGACACCGCTTTTCCCTTTCCCAAAGAATAGCTCGCCTTCGGTTCCCCTTTTCCCTTTCACCGCATTGTGCCAACCTGCATCAATAATTACAGATTTGATTCATTAACCTATCTTAATAAAAAAATAATTAAATTAATTACGTTTGGGTTAAAATAAATCTGACGAACTTTGTTTTGAAATGAATTGTCCGACTTCCTATGTTCACGTTTAACTCAAACAGTCCACATATTTCTTAATCTATATTATAAATTTCACTGCTTCATAATACATACGGCCAATTAATATATGTTCCCTCTTTCCAAACAGGGTGCTCCTTTTTCGTTTTAGCCTTCTACCTTCTACATTGTTCCATTTTCACTCAGTTCGAAGTTAACCTGTCATCAGGCACCCATATCACTAATTTAATTACAAATATTAAATTAACCATAATTAAACTAATTAATTAACTAACTAATTTATTTACGTTTAGCCTAACCTCATTCCTTTACCCAGTTATCTCGTGTTCTTCTGTTAGCCTACTTTGTGAACTAGGCAACACAAAGTCAAGAAACCAACCGTTGAAGAGTATTTCAAGTTATGCGACTCCGGTTCGGATCGGAAGGAAACACCACAATTCAGATTGATAGCAGCGTATCGGTTCGGATCGGGTAAAATTCTCTGTTCGGATCGGATATCTCTTACTGGATAAATTGGCAGAGCATACCTGATCGGGTCGGAAGGCCAATGAATCTCAGGTGGATCGGAAAGCCGTCTGCTTGCCACGACTTCGGAGCGGAGCGGAGTATGATTAGAGAAGAAGAGACGTCCAAGCTACTCCAGTTCGGATCGGGTATTCCGATCCGAGCCCCCAACCTGCACGTCTCCGACCCGCACCCTTGATCCAGGAAAATCTCCTATAAAGTCGCCTGGAGAACCGGACCGGATATGACTAATTCCTACCCCTAACGTCCATCTCATGGATGCGTTGTCCGCCTGATAGCCCATCCGAACCCGAAGAGAGTGCGATGGATGACACGTGTTCCGACCCGGATTGAATCTCAGGCAAATTCACACCTATAAATACCCCATCTAGAGACAAAGAGAAGGATCTTTTTCAGCACTTTGGAGAATCCAAGTACCTCCATCGTCCGAATTCCTTTACTCCCGGAAAATCCAAACCATCTTTCATTTCCTGTTTTTATCATTTTGAGTGAATAAAAGTGAGTTGTGAGCGAATCTTACACTGCATTTGTAACTGAATTACTGAATATAGTGAAAACTAAGTGGACGTAGGCATTTCTTCGCCGAACCACTATAAACCTTGTGTGTCCCTTTTTATTTCTGCCTTACTTTATCTTGTTTCTAATCAATTTGGGTGTTAGAACCATATTTGGGTCTAACATTTTGGTGCTTTCACTGGGAATCCTCATCTAAATTCTTTATTTTCCGGGATCTCTTTCTACTTTTTGGACCGTTGAGTTCAAAGAAGTGAATCCATAAGTTTCTCCACTTTCTTACATTCGTTGAAGTAATTGTCAAAGACTCATGGCCAGAGGAAAAGGCAAGGAAGTCCAGTCTGTTCAAGGAAATGGAGCTGGTGAAGATCAGCAACATGCTGTTGTAACAAGGTCTAGGGGGCAGAGTTCAGCAGCAGGGAGAATCAATGCAGGAAATCCGAACCGACAGCAAGGGGAAAGTTCCGATCCGATCCGGGTTGGAGACTCTGAAGCAGTGCACTCCCCCAGTCTGAACCGACCCGACTTGCTCGCTGCACACCGATCCGACCAGGCACCCCAGCTCCGATCCGACCCGACTTCCTACCTCCGATCCGACCCGATGCTTGGTGAAGCTGGAACATCTACTCGAGTCCCCGCGAATGCTCCAATTCCAGCTGCCAGGGTTGGAGACCAGGTCAATCCATCTGCTCCCATCACTCAAGGAGATTTCTCGCGCTTGCTTGATATGCTTGAGAGCACGAGGGAAGCTATGAGAGTTCATGAGCGCACTAATCTCATGATGCAGGAAAATATGAGGCTCATGAGTCGGGAGATCAATGAGCTCCGCCGGCAGAGAACTCCGTCACCGGTTCGTCACACACCCGTAGATCAATCTTCATCTTCCGAGGAAGAGAGGCCCCGTGAGCGAAGGCCACTCGAACGACCTCAGAACGTGGAGCAGCTAACGTTTGGATCTTTGGGATCTCGCGAGGATATCGCACGAGCATTGGGAAACGATAGCCCAACTCGGGGGCAAAGACTCCAATCCCCTCTTCCCGAGATCGACCGGGAACACAGGGAAAGGAATCGAGTAGAGGCAGCTCGAAGAAGAAGGGCATCTCCAGAACAGGAGCCCCGAAGGAACTCGGACACTAGGGCCAGGGAACCTGAGCAGCCCCTAACTAGTGCCGATGTACAGGCAATGGTTCGCCGAATTATGTCCGAGAGCCGGAATTATACAAATGAAGACTATGGCATCGAACGAAGCCATACCCCGTTCACTGACGATATTCTAGACTTCCAGTTTCCCCGACGCTTTAACTTGCCACAGATGGACAAGTATAACGGAAGGACTGATCCAGGACAGCACTTGATGCGGTATTCGTGGCTTATGAATGCCGCTGCTGCCCCCGATGAAGTAAAGTGCAAAGCGTTCCCAATCTACCTAGAAGATGTGGCTTTATTTTGGTTTACCCGACTTCCTCCTCGTTCAATTTCTAATTACAAAGAACTAAGCGAGCGTTTCATGAACCAGTTTCGACTACATGCCCGCAAGTCCAAGAGTGTTATTGAATTGTCGAGGATCAAACAGGCACCCGGAGAGTCTTTAAGGGCATATTTAGATCGTTTTAACCAAGCTGTAACTGAGGTCAGTGACCCGCATGAGCCCACTATTCTGATGGCATTGAAGGAAGGAGTCGATCCTGAATCTGAGTTTGGAGACTACCTTTCTGGGAAGACACCCCCCACAAGGGCGATATTCTACGAAAAAGCCGATATTTATCTAAGACGAGAGGAGGCCCGGGCAAACCGGAAGAGAAAGTCTGAGACAGCTTCAAAGGAGAATGTGCAGAGTAATATTGCAGTGAAGCAGTCTGGGGAAAGTTCTGGCAAGGTTGAAGTAAATGTAGGAAACAAGGGTGGAAACAGCAATACTGGAAGCGGGGGAAACAACAACAACCGTAATTCGAACGGTAACAGGAGAAACAGAAATAGGGGAAGCGACCCAAACAAAAGGCCCCGATTCCAGAATTACGAGAACTACACACCATTGAATGACACATTGGAAAATATTTACCTGGACACGTATAATGTGTTGCAGTACAAAAGACCGCCACCTCGTGATTCGACCGAGAAAGAAATGGCGACAGGGAAATTTTGCTTGTTTCACGGAACACATGGACATTCGACCAATGAGTGTCGACATTTGAGGGATGTAATTGAAAAGCTGCTGCGTGAAGGAAAGTTGGATGAGTACAAGGTTGCCCCGAGGGACAGGGGGCAAGGAGAGCAGGCTCCAAAGCAAATCCTACCTGCTCCTAAGCCTACCGCGCAGCAGAAAGGTAAAGGGATCGTCATCAACTCCATAGTAGGCGGACCTCACCCGGCAATCCGAAGCTTTAGGTCAATGGACCAATATGTGAATGCTGCCAAGCATCTAGATGTGAATGAAGGTGACGAGTTGGAAGATGTCACCCCCATCAAACAACAAAAAACCATGTTCGATGACGTGGTGTTTCGCAGCCGAGACAACACGGGAATACAATCTCCCACCAATGATCCGTTGGTTATTACTACCACTATTGGGCCGGCTTTGGTCCATAAGGTACTAGTAGACAACGGAAGTTCCGTTAACATTTTGTTCAAGAAGTCATTTGATCAGATGAAGCTTGAGCCTGAAGATCTGAAACCTTGTGAAGGATGGATTAGAGGTTTCAACGGAGCGACGACAGCTCCTATGGGATATATAGAGTTGCCTGTGACCCTAGGGCAAGGAGAACGTAGAAGAGTGCGAATGCTTCAGTTTGTAGTACTGGACGTAGATTCGCCATATAACGCATTTTTAGGGAGGCCTGCCCTCGCTGAGTTTAGAATTTGTATCGCCCCTTGGTGCTTGTTACTAAAGTTCCCAACCGAAGCCGGGACTGGAGTAATAAGAGGGGATCAGGTTTCTGGACGGGCCTGCTATGTGGCCGAACTGAAGATGTTGATGAAAGGAGTTAATGCTGAGAGTAAGGATGCCTCATCTCCCTCAAAGGGGGACTCGGCATAGCAATTAGAGAGGTTGAACCCAAGGGAGTTGCGAAAAGGAACGCCTGAAGACCTGGATCCTAGAAAAGACGAGGAACCAGAGGCTAGAAATGCAACTCCTAATGAAGCAACAGTGGAAATTCCTGTTGATAAAGCTGATCTGACAAAAGTTTTGAAGATCGGTTCCCAATTGGATCCACGTCGTGCTAAAGACCTGACGAACTTCTTGAAGGCGAACTTAGATGTGTTCGCCTGGACCCATGCTGACATGTGTGGGATATCGCCTTCCGTTATCAGTCACAAATTGAATGTAAATCCGAAGCATCCGCCTGTGAAGCAAAAGAGACGCATGCTGGGCCCAGAGAGGTCGGTTGCTCTCAAAGAAGAAGTAGAGAAATTGAAGCAAAATGGATTTGTTCGAGATTCGACTTATCCCGACTGGATATCGAATCCTGTCTTGGTAAAGAAGCCAAACGGAAAGTGGCGAACTTGTATTGACTTTTCAGATTTAAATAAGGCTTGCCCAAAGGATAGTTTCCCACTTCCCAGAATTGACCAGCTTGTAGACTCGACAGCAGGTCATGAACTTCTCTCTTTCATGGATGCGTATTCTGGATACAATCAAATTCCTATGCATGTGCCAGACCAAGAGCATACGAGTTTCATTACGAATTTGGGATTATATTGTTATGTTGTAATGCCGTTCGGATTAAAAAACGCTGGAGCTACTTATCAGCGATTGGTAAATAGAATGTTTTACGATCAGATAGGAAAAACTATGGAAGTTTATGTGGATGATATGCTGGTTAAATCAAAGCAGTCCTCCAGTCATACGCAAGACTTAGCAGAAATGTTTGGTATCTTGCGAAAATACCGTATGAAATTGAATCCTTTAAAATGTTCATTTGGAGTGGCATCGGGAAAGTTCCTTGGCTTCATTGTGAGTTCCCGAGGAATTGAGATCAACCCTAGCCAGATAGCGGCGATTAGAAATATCAAAGAACCAAGGAAAATTAAAGACGTCCAAAGTCTGGCAGGGAAGGTAGCGGCGCTAAGTAGATTCATCTCCAAAGCCACCGATAAATGTGTTCCATTTTTTGATTTGATAAAAAGGGGAAAGAAGAACTTCCAGTGGACTCCCGATTGTGTCGAGGCTTTTCAAAATCTGTTAGAACTGTTAGAAAAACCGCCAATCTTATCAAAGCCCGTAGACCATGAAGAACTATTTGTTTATCTAGCAGTCTCGGCTCACGCTGTCAGCACAGTTCTGGTTCGAGAAGAAGACAAAGTACAAAGGCCAGTATACTATGTGAGTAAGAAATTAGCAGCGGCAGAGCGCAACTACCCAAAGATCGAGAAGCTTGCTTACAGCCTCCTGATTGCATCCCGAAAGCTTCGTCACTACTTCCAAGCCCATCCAATAACCATATACACCGATCAGCCGTTAAGACAAGTGCTGCAGAGAACCGAAGCGTCGGGAAGGTTGATTAAATGGAACATAGAACTAAGCCAGTTTGATTTGAATTTTCAACCACGAAAGTCAATCAGGGGGCAAGCTCTAGCAGACTTTATTGCGGAGTTCACCATTCCAGAGGAAGAAATAATCAATGACCAAGTGGTCAAATCTGAGGATAAGCTAGAGATGAATCCGTGGAGACTATATACAGATGGAGCTAAAAATGACCGAAGATCCGGAGCTGGAATTGTCTTAGTCACTCCGGAGGGACGGTCGTTATATTACGCCCTACGGTTAGAATTTTCGGCCACTAACAACGACTCTGAGTATGAAGCCCTGATTGCCGGGCTGAAACTTGCTAAAGACCTCGGAGTAAAAATGATGGACATATTTTGTGACTCTAAGATTGTTGTTTGTCAAGTGCGAGAGGAATTCGCGGCTCGAGGACCTCGACTTATCACATACCTCAAGAAAGTGAAAGAGCTATTGAATAGCTTAGAACGGTACAACATAACACATATTCCCAGAGCAGAAAACCAGAAAGTGGATAGATAAGCAAAGTTGGCTAGTTCCGACAATCCAGAAGGGACTGAGGTAATTCCAATTGAAACATTGGAATCGCCAAGCTTCGAATCAATGGAAATTGAATTCGTTCTTGAAGCGGAACCAGAGAAGGAGTCATGGATGACTCCAATCAAGAGTTTTCTTAAGAATGGGACTCTCCCATCGAAGAAAAGTGAGAAAAGAGCTGTAGTTCGCAAAGCTGCCAGATATGTTATGCAAGACGATACCCTCTATAGGCAAGGATTTTCTATGCCCCTGTTACGATGTATCGCACACGACGACATCAAGCGTGTACTGAGAGAAGTACACGAAGGTGAGTGTGGAGATCATACAGGAGGTCAAACTTTAGCAAAGAAAATATTGCGGTACGGATACTTCTGGCCTACGATCAACAAGGATGCAGCTGATTATTCACGACGCTGCGATAAGTGCCAGAGATTCGCCAAAATCCCCAGGGCACCATCAACCCAGCTTAAATCGATGGTGAGTCCTTGGCCATTTGCCACATGGGGAATCGATATCATTGGAGTTTTACCGATTGCTAAAGGGGGAGCTAAGTATGCCATAGTAGCCGTGGATTATTTCACGAAGTGGGTGGAAGCTGAACCCTTGACTAAGATCACCACAAGAAAGGTGATAAGTTTTGTGGTCCGAAATATTATATGCCGATTCGGAATCCCAAGGACAATTATTACCGACAACGGGACCCAATTTGATAGCACTGAATTCAGAAACTTTTGCCAGAAATATAAGATAGACAAACGATATACTGCAGTTGCCTATCCACAATCTAATGGGCAAGTAGAGGCAATAAACAAGGTAATAAAATCCATCCTCAAAAAGCGATTAGAGCGTGCAAAGGCAAAATGGGTTGATGAATTGCCCCTAGCTTTGTGGGCATATCGAACAACGTTTAAAACGGCTACTGGTCATACCCCTTTCTCCCTCTCCTTTGGTTCAGAAGCAGTAATTCCAGTTGAACTGGAAGTTCCTTCCCACAGGGTGACATATTATGACCCGATGACGAATCGGGCACTTTTACTTGAGTCTCTTGATGAAGTCGAAGAGAAAAGAGACGAAGCAGACTTGCGTGCAGCAAGACATCGGCGTCAGATGGCGCGCTATTATGACAAAAAAGTTCGCCTCAGAACTTTTGAACCCGGAGATTTGGTGCTCAAGAGAGTTTTTCCATCCCTTCCTCACCTCGGCCCAAAATGGGAGGGACCCTTTGTCATCCAACGGAAACTTGATAAAGGAACATTCAAGTTAACGACCGTAGATGGCGAAGAAGTCCCTCGAGCATGGAATGCCCAACACTTAATGCGATATTTGGATTAGAAATGCTATACTTTTTGCTGTTCTTCCTGTAAACTCTGTAATAAGGCACGACTTGCCTTTGGAAAATATGACGATATGAATAAAGGACTATAAAGTGGACGTAGGCTATGACTTAGCTGAACCACTATAAAATATTGTGTGTTATTTACTTTTATGCATTTACATTCGTTAGTTATTCTGTTGTGATTATAAAATACAGGACAACTTAGAGCCTAAAAAGGTTGAAACAGTTTGGGCATAAAAAGAAGCACAATGATTATTTGTGCAATAAGACATAAAAGAATGAGAAAACGACATTCTTAACTCTAACTCTCCAGAGAAAGAGAGAGAGTATAAAAGCGTCTCAGACTGAGCGCTGAAAAAGAAATTCTATTCTGAACTCTAACTCTCCAGAGAAAGAGAGAGAGTATAAAAGCGTCTCCGACTGAGCGCCGAGAAAGAAATCTTTTCCCGTTGAACGACCGGGGGATAAACAAATAACTGAACTCGAACTCTAACTCTCAAGAGAGTGAGAAAGAGTATAAAAGAAATGCCAGGAAAAACAACAGATATTGATGATACAGGAAATGCTATCCCGTTAGAGAATCGGGAGCATCCAGATTGCATAGTTAGGCACTGAATAACTTACGGAGATTGACTGGGGACACATACCCATACACATATCTCCCCTCTTCACAACTTTGTTTCATAACTATAGATATGCATTTTTACATAAGTGCAGAGCTGCTAACAGATAAACATTGCAAAAAGTGAATTATTTTTATTTACAAATGAATAAATTTGTACAGGGAAATGACTAAAAAAGAAAGTGCGGGAGCTGCTGTTGTGGCAGCACTTATTGATTTACAAAGATGCTAAAAGGACACAGGAGAACCCACTATTTGGGTTTGGGATGAGCCTTCGATTTCTTGGCAGCTTTTTCCGCATCCTTTGCTTCCCTCTCTGCTTTAGTCAAAATTCGCTTTGATTTCTTTTTCCCTGAAGGTGTAGCACTGGAGCCGGCAGACTTCTTCCCGGAGGGCTGGGCACTGGAATCAAAAGAAGATTTTTTAGCAAGTTCTTCGGTGATAGATCTAGTTGAGAGCTTAACCACTAACCTTGAACCTGCATCCACAACTGCAAGGGGCTTGAGGACCTCAGGGTCTAATTCTTCAGCCTTTAATTGCAAGCGCTTGTCTTGATCAGCCTTCATGGCAGCCAAGGTAATGTCCTCAGCGCTTTTCGACTCCCCGGTTATTGTAACTTCTGGTTCCTCATCATGCCCCTCGTCTCCTCCGTCGTCTTTTAAAGCTGCAATCATTTCTTCGTCATGGGGAGTAGTCACCTTAGTTGATTCACTTCTTTCCCCCAAGTCTGTGGAAGCAGCCTTGTCTTCTCCTTCTTTGACCCTATCAGCGGGCTTTGTCCCAGTGGTAGCTCCTTGAACTACATCTGTCTTCGCGGAGGATTCAACGCCTACAAAATGAGAAACATCGGTTATCAACTCAGGCGAGAGCAAAGGATTTCTCATTGAACGTTCAATCATGTAGCCAAAGGTAGTAGTAGCCTTGACAAGTTGAGGAGAAAAGACAGGGATACCTTCTGAAGACTTCTCAGCGGGGGTGACTACTACCTCTGGAGTTATTTCAGGAATGGGAGATAGTAAAGTTGATCGGGGAATTCCCGGGTTTTCGGGATCATACCCTTCCACTTCAGGAGTTACAGGAGCAGAAGAAGAGGAGCCAGCTTCAGGAATGGTTTTCTGTTTAGACTTCCGCCTCTCTTCTTCCATGGCCTCAGCAATTAGACGGCGACCTTCAGCTAGGCGCTCCGGTTCGTCGTCTCTCAAGTACTTCTCCATCAACTTATCTTCATCGAGGGAATCGACCTTAAGCTCTTCTTTTTCCCACTCAACGATTTGATTCCACACATGAACCAAAGTGGATGGATAGTCCTCGATCCAGGAAATGTTTCGACGACGAATAATGTGCGCGAAGAATTCGATCATTAGCTCCCCGAAGCCCTGAATATCGGCCTCCGCCTCTGATAGCTGTTTGCGGGTTTCCTCCGCAGATTTAATAGCGCATTCAATGTTGCCCTCAGCCAAAGCAGCCCTGTTTTCCGCCTCTAACAATTTTGAAGCCAAATCAGCGTTTTTCTTTTCTAACTCAGCACTCCTTTTCGCTAACTCGGCATTTTTCTGCTCAAGCTCAGCATAAGCGAGACGTGTCTTAGCAGCCTCTGACTTGGCTTCGTCAGCTTGCTTCTTCAACTCGGAACGTTCCTGAGTGTGGGATTCTAGCAAATCATGATAGCGCTTTTGCATGTCCTCAAACTGTTGTTTGAAGTTAGAAGCGTTCTTCTGAGCGATAGCTAGTTGAGCTTGAGTATCTTCTAAATTTTTTCCTAAGGTTTTTAGGGCCTTAGCATCTTCCTCTGCAGTTTTGTGCATTGAGTCAGCATTTGTCATTAGCGTGCGGATGATTCTAGAAAGAGTGCGGGAATACTTGAACATCTCGGTATATTGTTTTTCCACCAAATCAATCTTTGCTCTGGCCTCCTCTGCCCAATTAGAAGAAATAGGTTCAAGGGAAGGTAGAAAGGTCAGAGTCTCGAAGTAGTGCTCGGGAAATTGCTCCTTTAAATATGCCAGCCTTACTGCGGTTCCCGCATCTGGTGGAGGAGGGGCGAGGATGGTTAGTTCAGTGTCCCTTCCTGAAGAAGATTCTGTAGAACCCTTGTCTGTCCGAGGTCGCTTAGTAGCAGGGACTT
Organism: Allium sativum; assembly: GCA_030737875.1. NCBI lineage: Eukaryota > Viridiplantae > Streptophyta > Magnoliopsida > Asparagales > Amaryllidaceae > Allium > Allium sativum. Next base: position 140,511,910 of record CM060912.1, read on the forward strand.
TTTGCTTACTTCTAGACCCAGTTTCCTTTGGAGGTGTCTTCTCTCTACCCCGCTTTTCATAGGAGGAAGTGGAATCCCTAGATTGTGGTCTATCCTCCTCTCTACGACCTTGATAGCTTTTGTATTTTTCCTGTTCCGGTCGAACTGGTGAGCGGGAGCGTGAGGATCGAGATCGATAAGGATCATAGGGTCTCCTTTCCTCCCTGCCGCGGTCATCCCGGCGGTTATATTCGGCATCCTGGGGAGGATTAGACATGCTGCGGCGAAGCTTTCTTATGTCATAAGAGGATCGAGACATTGTACCTGCACGATAAGTTAAACGAAGTTTAGAATCGACGGATCCATGGAAAAAGAAGTGCAATGAATGCTAGTGCTACGGTGCAAAGTGCATCCTATGTGGTGTATGTGTCCCCCCAACCAACCCGAGTCTGAAGTTAGACTGGTGCGGGCAGGCTCTTTGGCCTTAGCAGGAGTAGTCTCTTCAGAAGAAGTGAAGACTAGAGGGTCCTTTCTGAAATCTTCCGAAGTGTATTTAGTCTCGGGTAAAGGGAGATCCCCCAAACCCTGAAATATGTGCTCGTCGGCGCTAGGAACATCCCCTTCGGAAGCGTGAAGTGGCGACCCTTGGGGAGATTTTGATTTGTCTACCGAGGTAGTTTCCTCGGGGGCAATATATCCTTCACGATGTTTTTTGGCCAGATTAGCCAGTTCATCATCTTGAGTGGAAGAGGGAGAGGGTGAAGTTTGAAGAGAAGCTGCGGGAATTCCCGAGCCTTCTCCTATTTCTGGAACTGTTTCCACTGGAGGAATATATGCATAAGGGACCGTCCCATGACCAATGCTACGGGAGACGGATAGCAGCCCATGAAAATGAAGATACTCATCTTTAAGAACCTCGTCAATAGTAAGGAATTTTTGGTCGCCATTGAGGAGACGGTGCATTCGATCAAAGAACGCTTGGTCTGATACCTGTTTGGGATTATCGACTGCAAATAAAAAGGAAAACAGGTCAGGGTGATGATTCAAGTGTATAGAGTCCAGGGTCAGAAAATCAGTGCTTTACTTGATTTTGTCCATCTTCTGGCGCATCCAGACTGTTGCTTTATATAGAACCACTCCAGTCTGGAATCTCCAGCCTTGCTGCTAAACGGCGTAGAGATTATCTTCCTCTTTGGGACCGACTCAAAGTAACAGAAAGAAGGGGTTTCTCTAGTCCGATGTTTGAAATTATAGAAGAAATGAACGTCGTCAAACGTAAGCTCCACGCCTAGAATTTCACGATATGCTATGAATAAGGTATGCAGATAGGCATATGAATTGGGATGCAGCTGCATGGGGGCAATCCGCATTTGTCTTAAGAAGTCGACGATGAAAGGCGAGAAAGGAGGAATAGCGCCAACCATGCACATCAGACGAGTGACCGTCATATATCCTTCTGGAGGGTTATGTGGACGATCAGAGCGTGAGGGCACTAGAGTGTCTCTCTTCATTATTCCATACTTCAAGCAAATTCTCACGAGTCGGTCATTGTCAATTGTTGATTCTACGGAATCTGGAGGTGATTCCAATATAATGGCTGAGTCAAATTCATCGGGTGCTCGGTTGTCACCAATCCCTCCTTCCTCCTCAAAGCCTAGGGAAACTTCATTTTCTGAAGACATTTCATCGTTTTCCCGATGACCAACTCCGTAATCCGGACCCTCGCTATCCCATTCTGGGTCAGATGAAGAAGATATATCCTCGAGAGTGGTTTTGTTGGAAGTTTCTGGAGCTTCTTTCCTCTCAGCTAAACGAGAAGAGCGTCTGGGCCTCATTGTCGTGAAACTATTGAAGAAGCAATAGCACGGATTAGAGTGAATTATCCCGTGTCCCCTTTTTTGTGTATGTGTGTGAACTAAAGTGTGTGCAACAAATGCGGGAAGTGCAAAATAAGAGTACAGCAATGTAAGACGAAGCTTTAAAGAGAAAGTAATAGTCCGAGTTGTCCTTGATTCTCATTTATGTTCACAAGGCACTATCCTAACTGTCCGCGAGGCATATTCGTCTAGAATAAGTGTTAGTTGAGTTAGTTGGGTGGTCTTTATGTGTCAAGTTCAATATGTTCGGGTCGGTTCGGATATGCATATGATGACTAGCTCGACGCAGGCACAGATAACAGTCGGTTCGGGTGCCTCACTAAAGCATGGTCAGTTCAAGACAAGGAAAGCAATGAGTTCGGAAGCAGGACTGATCTGTTCGGATCGGGTAGCCCGATCCGAACCGAACCAGCACCACCTAACCGATCCGTTTACTTCAACCTCTTATCCCATTTACTTTTCCGACCCGAACCGACTTTTTCTTTCCTTTTCATCTTTCCAAAGAACGAAACCCGAGCCGATTCCCTTTCCCTCCTTTTCCTCTTTGCTCCTTCGTCTTCTACCCGAACCGACTCCAGCTTGTCACCCCATTCTTCATCTCTTTCCTCTTTTCCCATCTACTCACAGACGAGTCCGCTTTATCACCGAAGCCGCCGTTAAGAACAAATATTCGCCCTCTTCAGCCTCGCAACGCCTCGAAGCAATGGCGCATCCACCAGCAGCGGCGGAGGGTTCGAGTGATGCTTATGGCCAAACCATCCTAACCCAACGCTAATTGAAATCGAGAACGGTTACAACAAAATTATTTGAGATTAGAAAAGCTACCTATATGTTTGATTCGGGAAATCTACAGGAAATTGTTTTAGAATTTTCGAGTTTCTGGCGTTTCAATATTAAGGTCGGGAGCGGCAGCAAAAAAGAAGAAGGAAGGAATGAAGGCAGTAACGAGTTTATAAAGGGAATGTTGTTGACTCCTCGTCTTCCTATTTTGTCTCACCCGCTCGGACCGGAATGAAGGCCCAGAAGCACAACTCCCTCTGAAGGCCCAACGTCCAAGAACCTAACTCAAGAAAAGGCACTCGGATCGGACGCCGAACCGAATAGAAATCAATGCATTACTCTTGACAATTCTGGTTAAACGACATCAAAGGACGCTTTGTACAACGAAAGCATCCTTTGAGGGGGCAAAATGTTAGCCTACTTTGTGAACTAGGCAACACAAAGTCAAGAAACCAACCGTTGAAGAGTATTTCAAGTTATGCGACTCCGGTTCGGATCGGAAGGAAACACCACAATTCAGATTGATAGCAGCGTATCGGTTCGGATCGGGTAAAATTCTCTGTTCGGATCGGATATCTCTTACTGGATAAATTGGCAGAGCATACCTGATCGGGTCGGAAGGCCAATGAATCTCAGGTGGATCGGAAAGCCGTCTGCTTGCCACGACTTCGGAGCGGAGCGGAGTATGATTAGAGAAGAAGAGACGTCCAAGCTACTCCAGTTCGGATCGGGTATTCCGATCCGAGCCCCCAACCTGCACGTCTCCGACCCGCACCCTTGATCCAGGAAAATCTCCTATAAAGTCGCCTGGAGAACCGGACCGGATATGACTAATTCCTACCCCTAACGTCCATCTCATGGATGCGTTGTCCGCCTGATAGCCCATCCGAACCCGAAGAGAGTGCGATGGATGACACGTGTTCCGACCCGGATTGAATCTCAGGCAAATTCACACCTATAAATACCCCATCTAGAGACAAAGAGAAGGATCTTTTTCAGCACTTTGGAGAATCCAAGTACCTCCATCGTCCGAATTCCTTTACTCCCGGAAAATCCAAACCATCTTTCATTTCCTGTTTTTATCATTTTGAGTGAATAAAAGTGAGTTGTGAGCGAATCTTACACTGCATTTGTAACTGAATTACTGAATATAGTGAAAACTAAGTGGACGTAGGCATTTCTTCGCCGAACCACTATAAACCTTATGTGTCCCTTTTTATTTCTGCCTTACTTTATCTTGTTTCTAATCAATTTGGGTGTTAGAACCATATTTGGGTCTAACATCTTCATTCAGCAAAACCAATACCTACGCATGATTTAGAATTAAGATATTATAGTTATAGGGTTTAACAAATACTTTAAATTATATTTAAATGACTAATACACTGTATAATTACTTCACTTCACTGATTAACAGGCCGAGGGCCCATTGTATACTGCTCGAAATGCCAACAGCACGTCCCCTGTTCCGCTGGGTTTATTCATTCGGGCTGATCTTCAAAACTCATATCCACGCTGACCCTCATTATCCAACCACCGCGGCTCCATCTGACAGTGGAAACCCGATCTGACGTTCTCGAGAGGCGCACCCAAGCCTCCTCTACTCACGCTGTGACCCTCGACCTACCCAATACCGCCTCCATCAAGATAACATCCTCCAAACTCAGCTACTTCCAAACCGAATTACGACCAGTGTGATGCAGTAAATCCAATCGTGACCGACCAGTTTGAGGATCTCGATAAGATTAATAGAATTGCGGTTGGGATTTTCGTAGATTATTGAGGGGAATTCAAGATTTAGGAGGAAACGAGTTCGATCAAGTGTAGTCATTCATTTCAGTAGTTGGCGGCTACAGACTTTGTTGACCACGCAATCAGGTTTTGACCACAAAAGAAGGGTTACGGGATGCTTTATATATAGGGATGAACCAAAATAATATTATTAAATTATATTAGAAACTTCAATGAAAAATAACACTCAAAACCACCACATACAACCTCTGTTTTTGACAAAATAACGTAATCCTAGCATAAAAAAATATTCAGGACCCAATGGGACAGGTTTCGTCGAATTCTGATGTCGTTTGTGAAAAGTTCTTATCAATATCGATGAAAAATCAAGCATTTAAAATTCATTTAATTACAGAAAAATTTCAATAAATTTGCGGCCTTGACCTTTTACTTGACCTCTTCCTAACAGATCCAATGAATCTTGTTTCGTCAAATTTGGTGTTCGTTTTACCATTCATTTATTCATTAAAAGTTACCTATGTTTAAATAATCTAAACAATTCAATAGGAACAGAGGCATTTTTGGCCACCGAAGTCACATACAACACCAGTTTACCACAAAATTTGATTTTCCTCCAATAATTTGACGATACGGTTCTAATGAAACTAATTTCACTGAAAATGGAGACCGTTTGCAAAAATGACTATTTCTAACGCTCAAATAATATCAAATAAAATGATATTTAAATTCCAAATTAATTTAAATAAATCATAATAAATTCTTTTCATCATATATATCCAAACAGAATCTATTAACAATTCCAAATATACTTTACACTACTCAATATCGTCAATTTTGACTTAAACAATTTAAATTTCCCTTTTAAATATATTAAATAAACGTTTTTTTAATAACAATTTCCATAGCGACTATTTTAAAATTTAAATTGATCATAAATAACAATCTATTACACGAAATATGAATTTTTTCTCTTTCATATGAAAATTATCATAAACACGATCCCAATGTTTCTTGTTTCACAGAAATCTGACTTATATTGGATCTTATATATTCAATAAATGTTCAAAACTCCATATTATGAACTGCAGCGCCATTTCGAGCTCGTTTTATTTTATATATAAATTTAACGTTTAAACTTCGTTATATAATATATATATATATATTAACCATTTAAAATTCAAATAAAATATTTAAAATAATAAAATAAATTAAATATTTGATCATCAAAAATACGGGACATTACAATCTTCCTCCTTAAAAGACTTTCGTCGCCGAAATTACTAAGCTAGAAAAAATGTCATAAACCCATTATATTTTAAAATCCAATTTATTATAAATCAAAAACCAACTCAATATTGTTAAATAAAAATTTTGAAAATTTTCTAACACTTCCCGAAAAAATTTGCCAGAGTCTCCCCTGTACGGATTGACAACTGCCATATCGCAGGAACAAATAATATTTATACATCGACCCACCTGGTCGGAAAACAAAATTCAAAATCCAAAAAATATGTTTTCGCGTAGGCATACCTTTTACGAGCGCAATTGAGCATACTGCTCAATTTATGTGTAATATCCGCAACCAAAACAATCCTTATGGCCATCTGGAACCTGTATTAACTCAATTTATCATGTAAGTGACATACACATGAAATATTTAAATAACACTTCATAAATCAACAGTTTAACTAACAAATTTCCAAAATTCAACATATACCATCATTCATGCACAAACACAAGGCTAAATCTTTAATTTCACATCATATTCGATTCATTCACATTATTATACTGGAATTTAGTTTTTTTACTTCATTCAACCCTTACTAAATTATTGATGAATTTATATCCAATCAATATAACAATCAACAAACAATGCACAATCAACTCAATCAAATCATTCCATTGAATTTATATTCAACATCAATATTTACTTGATTATTTTCACTTGGGTTTCCATATTTAAATATCAATCAATTAATACCAAATTGATTTCCATTTAATGATTATTAATTAAATTTTCAAAATTTTCTATTCAATTCCAAGTCATAATTCTCATTCACAAATTCCATATGTGAAATCTTTATATTAAATCATTCAATTTCTAAATCCAATTTGAACTCTAATCAAATCAACCAAACACGCCAGTATCTCAATAATTTAATAGAATTATTTTTTTTCTATACAAAATATATTTTGGGTAAAATTATTTTATTTACCCTCTTTACAAAATAATATCATGTCCGTTGCCAGTTCTAAATTGAACCGATCAAATAACACAATACAGACCATTTGTATATAAAATTTTCAAATACGCTCTCATAAATATACACACTTAACTCAATCTAGGATATTACTAATCTCATCTCTATCGAGTTACACAACAGAGCCAAGGTTATTGCTAAACCAATAGCTTTGATACCAAGTGTAACGACCCGCTTTTTAGTACAGTTTCAGCCGATATTTATCAGACAATGTCAACTCAAATTATACAGAAAAGCAGATAGCTATTAGAAATAAATCAGCGGATGAGATAAGAAAGAAAGAAATATTAGAATAGTAGAAGAAGAAAAAACATCAGAAACAGAGTCTCACATCGTAGTGGAATAAAACATAATATAGAAATGATTTTTAATGAGAGCTTGAAAACTTAAACATACAATCATCAGAGTACATCAACACATCTGGACAGTTATAATAATCTGTCCTCATATACAACCCCATAGCGGAAAAATATATTATATAATATCATACGTCTGGACACATCCAGCTCGTCTTTGGACTTCACAGCATCTGATAACCCAGACCTGCACACCTCGGTCTAACCCAAGCAGTACAAATGACGGGTCAGTCAAGTGAACTAGAGTGAGAAAAACACAAGTTGATTTTAAAGTAAAAATCCTTTTGAAAGAAAGGATAATCGTAAGAACAAATCCACGCATAAATATGGACGGTTTTTACCTTACGGTAACCCAAACCATTTTTGAAAACAATATTATTCTGATATTATGATAGTGTCTAAGTACAAATAAATATCAATCTAGCAGAACGCTTGCATCTCACGCTCCACATATATGGTATATAATCAAAACCGCAGGATCTTATTGGAGAATGGATTTCCTAGCAAGTTATGGGACCACCTTCCCGACAATGTGCCTCTGGAGATGAATACATTGTGGTTCAACAAGAACATCTTGCAACCCAGGCTAAACATGACCGGGCCCTCCCTATACTTTGAGAGTACCGAATATATCATTACCACAGTTTGGGCCAGCCAACCGAACCGATAGCATAAATATATAAATAAAAAGGGAACCAGATCAGGTAATGAATATACCCATTTGATGGGTGCGACCCACATAGCCTTGCGACCTACCTGATTTTATGTCATTTCCCGGCTGATGAGGCTTGAGTCAAAATAAATAAATAAATTAATCATTATTATATTATTATGTAATTCATGTTTTATAACATCTGTCCACCATTCACTTTGAATGCCACATCGTCAGATCCGCCAGAACTCACTAATTGATTTCCATAAAAATACTCGAGTTGTTAAATTAAGAGAAGATGTCTTCTCCGCCGCCACAAAAATATGTTTGAGGAAATCAACGTACGTAACTCCTTTGGAAATATTCTGTCAGACATCCATCCATACAAGTTGTCCTGGGACTGGACAAACCAAAGGCACCCTCCTACCACATCCTAGGTATCACCCTATGGATTAATAGCGAGAAGCCCTTGCAATCCGTAGATTTCAACCGTGACAGAATCCAGTATATCTCTAGCTGCTAAACCAGGGATTACTAATAACTCTTCCGTTTATGAAGATCTACGGTCTTGAATGATCTATCTCGATCATCTCCTTATATCTTCGCGTGTTTGTTGGTTGGAATGGTTTTCGAATATAAATTCGATCCTGGTCTTTCCATACCAACAATCGTATTGGCTAGATTTGATAGTCGGTTATTTAACTATCACAATAAAACAGTTTTTCAATCATGGAAATAAAATGATTTCACTGATTCAGTATTCAACATCACATGGCCTTTTTATTTAAAAATAATTAACTTACGGTTAATTAAAAACTAAGGCACGTGCTTCACACACAGCAGATTTTGGTACAAAAATGGTGAGTGATGGTTAAACCAATCAATATATATATATATATATATATATATGGTGGTTAAAATCCTATATTTACTTCTTATTTTAACATACTAATGATTCTCAAGACCATTTCATTTTAATACTTAAGAAAAATATCTTATAACCGTATTCAATTTCCATTTAACTCTCTTTCAAACATTTGCTCCATCATTCCTCATTATCTTGAATTAGGAAATTAATTTAACTTATTTCTCGTAAATAATATTACGAAATTCCTTTTGTTTTATTACTTTGAACAATAACCAATGCTTATTCTTGTAGAATAATCCCATTTCAACCTTAACATTTCATTTCCTTTTAACTCGAAAATATCGTTATATTTTCTTGCAATTCTCTTTTTATTTTTCTTAACTTTGGAATATTTTTTTATATCATCAAATCCTTTTAATTTCCTTTACTTCGGAATCATCATTATATATATTTCAAATCTTCGCCAATAACATCACATTATTATTTCTCTAGTTGAGATAATAAATTATCATTCCTCTTTACCATTACAACTAATATCATCTTAGATAATCCTGAAATCGTTCTAGTTGGGGGTATGTTAATTACCTCTTAGACCTAAATCAACAACATTCTTTTGTTAAGATAGATATGAGTTGTAATTTCAAAATCTGATATTTCATTTATCAAAATAAATCCCATCTACTTAAAATATGATCTTAAAAAAAACCTACTTACTTTTGAAAAATCCCTCTCGAATATAACCATTATGCCTTAATTCATTTATTTAGAAATAACTTACTAAACGTCACTCTTTATACTTCCACTCCTTTAACAATTTGTTTTACAACACGAATTTTTGTCAAAAATCCTATTTCTCACTCCTTTATCAAATTCACTAACAAACCTTTTCTAATCCATTTTACCCAAATTCCACTTTGAAAATCTAATTTCAAATCCCCATTTTACTTAATTACATTATAAGTAATGTTAATTTAAAATTAACATTTTAACACCTCATTTCCTTTTATAAATTTTGTATCTACAACTGGGTTTAATATAAACCCTTTTAATTTCAATTCCCTTTTACTTAATTCGAAGATTAAGTAAATAATTAATTTGAACTTGCATATTCGCTCAAAATTCCTTTTATAACTTTGTTATAAAAACTTGGATTTAAAATATAAAACCGACTCATAACTCTTTTCACAATTCAATTCATTTCCACTTTAACCTCGATTACTTTTTATAAGAATTTCAAATAAAAGTAACCTCCTAAATTATTATTAATTAAAATAATAATTTACTTTAATCATTAATTACTGTAGAATTAGTTAATTCTTTAAACTAAAATAAATAGTAAATTCCCCTTTTAAAATCTTATTAAAATTTAAAACAAATATTCGTTAAACCATTCCCTAGATTAATTCAAACAAACTAATTACTATTCACTTTCACTTTAAACGGTTGACTTAGTCAAACCAAAACACAGTTATTTCATTAACTGATTCCAATTACTTATTCCATCAAATTAATTAATAATATAATTAATTTAAATAATTTCATATAATTGTTTTCTTAAAAACAATTATTCAAATCTTTACCATTGGGTAAATTTTTTTGTTCTCTTGCTTATAAATCTGGTTAATATTAGAATTTTGCTTAATAATATCATTTAATTGTTAACTAAAAATTTAACTAATATACTATTTATTTTTCATTAATAACTTCTATTCAAAATAATAGATTTCAAAATCTACTTCAGTTATAAAATAATTCTTTATAACTTCACTTTTATCGATTCACTTGACGGAAAAATCCACAATTGAAAAATGATTGATTTATAGGCCATATACTGCCAATTACTCAACCAATATCACCCATTAGTTTAAACGAAATAAATGTTGAATTCAGATCAACGGTCAACAAATCAAATCAATCATTCAACCAATCAGTTCATATAATGATAATATGGGAATAAATAATACCTAATATAATTGAGGAATCCCGTTGGATCCCTCCAACCTGTTCTTCCCAGTATCTGAATCGGTTATCTCAAATCAGATCATTCAATTCCATTTAACTGATAATTTCTTTAATGGTAAATAACCACTATTTAACATCAACCAATTAACACAACAATTCAAACAATTAAACATGTTTATTTTAAATAAATGTGACCAATAAGGTAAGTTACCTTCATTGGGACCAATCATTAAAATAACGATTTGGTATTTACTGAAATTAAACAACGTTTAATTTCAGAAATTCAAACAATATATAAATTACAAAGAATCAATCATTAACAACCATTAGCAACCATAACACATAAAATAATAAAAAACCCAACTAATATGAAATATAAGTGGGAAGAATTGAGCGAGTTTAACTCACCCTTATTTGATTCTGTTGTTAATGGCTTGTTTTAATTAAATTAAACGGTCGTTTAATTTAATTAAAAACTCTGGTTGATTCCAATTCCGTCCAGTTCTGTTCCATGGCATAGAGCTCGTCAATGCAAGTCCAACGCATCCTAGTTTGTCCAATTCTGATCACATTAGAATTAGTTATCAATAGGAAAAATGTTAATAGTTGTCAATAGTTGTTCAAAAACAAGCCTATTTCTGCAAATAGTTTCAAAACTAGCCTAAATCTGCTATTAATTTTAAAAACATGCCAATTTTGAAAATTCGTCCCTTATACTTTTATAAGTGGCGCACTTCACAAGTGCGCCCATGTGTATTTTTTTAAAACAACTAGCCACCTCAGCGTTGAGGTGGACAAAACAAGCCTATTTCTACAAAGAGTTTAAAACTAGCCTAAAATCTGCTATTTGTTTTTAAAAAAGGTTATTTTGAAAAAAAATTCCCTATCAATATTTATAATCATAGGCTTTTAAATATTAATTAATTCTTCTTAATTATAAATCTTTTCGCTAATCAGATTAATTAATTACATGGATGTCAATGTTTAACAGCGACGTCTGTTCCCAAAGAATAGCTCACCTCCGACTCCCCTTTTCCCTTTCCCAAAGAATAGCTCGCCTCCGACTCCCCATTCCCCTTTCACTGCTTTGTGCCCATCTGCATCAATAATTACAGATTTGATTCATTAACCTATCTTAATAAAAATTAATTAAATTAATTACATTTGGGTTAAAATAAATTGGTCGAACTTTGTCTTGAAATGAATTGTCCGGCTTCCTATGTTCACGCTTAACTCAAACAGCTCAAATAGTCCACATATTTCTTAATCTATATTATAAATTTCACTGCTTCATAATACATACAACCAATCAATATATGTGCCTTCTTTCCAAACAGGGCGCTCCTTTTTTTTTAGCCTTCTACCTTTTGCATTGTTCCATTTTCACTCAGTTCGAAGTTAACCTGTCATTAGGCACCCATATCACTAATTTAATTACAAATATTAAACTAACCATAATTAAACTAATTAATTAACTAACTAAGTTATTTACGTTTGGCCAACCCTCATTCCTTTACCCAGTTATCCCGTGTTCTTCATTCAGCAAAACCAATACCTACGCATGATTTAGAATTAAGATATTATAGTTATAGGGTTTAACAAATACTTTAAATTATAATTAAATGACTAATACACTGTATAATTACTTCAGTTCACTGATTGACAGGCCGATGGCCCACTGTATATTGCTCGAAATGCCAACAGCGCGTCCCCTGTTCCATTGGGTTCATTCGTTTAGGCTGATCTTTGAAACTCACATCCATGCTGACCGCCATGATCCAACCACCGCGGCTCCATATGACAGTGGAAACCCGATCTGACGTGCTCGAGAGGCGCGCCCAAGCCTCCCTACTCACGCCGTGACCCTCGACCTACCCAGTACCGCCTCCATCACGTTATCATCCTCCAAACTCAGCTACTTCGAAACCGAATTACGGCCAGTGTGATGCGGTAAATCTAATTGTGACCGACTAGTTTGAGGATCTCGATAAGATGAATAGAATTGCAGTTGGGATTTCCATAGATTGCTGAGAGGAATTCAAGATTTAGGAGGAAAAGAGTTCAATCAAGTGTAGCCATTCATTTCAGTAGTTGGCGGCCATAGGCTTTGTTGACCACACAATAAGGTTTTGATCGCAAAAGAAGGGTTACGAGATGCTTTGTATATAGGGATGGACCAAAATAATAATATTAAATTATATTAGAAACTTCAATGAGAAATAACACTCAAAACCACCACATACAACCTCTGTTTTTGACAAAATAAGGTAATCCCAGCATGAAAAATATTACGGACCCAATGGGACAGGTTTCGTCGAATTCCGAGGTCGTTTGTGAAAAGTCCTTTATAAATATCGATGAAAAATCAAGCATTTAAAATTCCTATAATTACAAAAAAATTCAGTAAATATGAGGCCTTGACCTTTTACTAGACCTCTTTCTAACAGATCTAATGAATCTTGTTTCATCAAATTTGGAGTTCGTTTTACCACTCATTTATTCGTTAAGAGTTACTCCTGTTTAAATAATCTAAACAATTCAATAGGAACAGAGGCATTTTTGGCCATCGAAGTCACATACAACATCGGTTTACCATGAAATTTGATTTTCCTATAATAATTGGAAGATACAGTTCCAATGAAACTGATTTCACTAAAAATGGAGACCGTTTTCAAAAATGACTATATTTAACGCTCAAATAATATCGAATAAATTATTATTTAAATTCCAAATTAATTCAAATAAATCATAATAAATTATTTTTATGATATATATCCAAACAGAATACATATACAATTCCAAATATAATTTACACTACTCAGTATGGTCAATTTTGAGTTAAACAATTTAAATTTCCCTTTTAAATATATTAAATAAAGGTTATATTTTGATAATGAGTTCCATAGTGACTATTTTAAAATTTGAATTGGACATAACTAACAATCTATAACATGAAATCTGAATTTTTCTCTTTCATATGAAAATTATCATCAACACGATCCTAACGTTTCTTGTTTCACAGAAATCTGACTTATGTTGGATCATGTATATTCAATCAAAGCTCAAAACTCCATATTACGAACTATAGCGTCATTTCGAGCTCGTTTTTTATATATATAAATTTGACGTTTAAACTTCATTATTTAATATATATATATATATATATTTTAAAACCATTTAAAGTTCAAATAAAATATTTAAAATAATAAATTAAATTAAATATTTGATCACCAAAAATACGGGACATTACAACATTGGTTGGTTTTGAATTGCTTGTTTCATAGACATTTAAATTGAAACCGAACTCAAAATTTTAACTACAACAATTTGGAAAATATGATGCATATGGCGGAGAAGAAAGTAGAGCGTAGGGTACCTTCAATCGACTGATCAAAATGGAACTTCTACTTGCAGCAAGTTGGTAGGTATCAAGTGAATAACTGAGGCATAAAATAGCAGTTCCAAAGCTAAATCCATAAGTTGATGCTTACTGTTTAACCACAGTCTGTTAAATTCCACAACAATAAAACGTAGTCAACTGGTGAAGAAATTAAGGTAATTTAGAAGAAAAAGATTATGCAAGGTTGAAACTGAGATGGAGGATTGGTTTCAAAAGACGAGAATTTGAGGGATAATTTGAGGATTTGTATGGTAATACATGGATTGAGGCGGCTGGTATTAGAGTACTTACATCAGTGGCAAGGTGGGGGAAAAACAGGGAGAATCACTGCTTTTTTCCTCCCCTTGCGTTGTAGCAGCCCAAATTCGCGTATGGGGAATGTTGAGAAGTGGAAGCTCCCCATGCTTTTTTGAGTGGGGATTCCTAAACGACAAACTAAAAACTATTTAGGGCCTAGTAGGAAAAACATCATTAAATGGGAAATTGATTTCTGTTTAATGTCTTTTTCCCTTTTTATTTCTTTCTCCACCCACTGCCGGGCGAGTGGGAATTTCTCACTCTTTTTTTTCTTCTCCTCATTTTGTTTTCCCCCTTTTGCTAGGAATGATCTTATGATTATTTCGAAAGTAAGTGGGGAGAGTGATGAAAGGAGTTTGTAGTTTTCACAGAGATAATGAGGGAAATTTCAATTGCATTTAAAAAAAAGGAACAAAGGACAGAGTCGTATTTTCAAACGGATGAGGAAAATTGCATTCATGTCAGATAAGGTTACCTCCGGGTTTAAGTTTTAAGTAATATATATTATAAATAAGATGTTTCTCGCAAAATTTCATGGATATAATCCTACCTTCTATATATTCTATACAAAATCGTTCATGTACCTTTTTAGGGTCATACATCCAATTAAAATATCAAAATCATACTATTCGGTACTAAACATAAAATAAAGGCTATAAAGAACAAGACAAATAACTGAACCAAAACTGAAGGGACTTAAGCTCTTATGACTTCCTTCTCTTGTTATCCAAAGGGAAGTAAAGTGAAAGATTATTGTTGTACATGAATGATCCACATCGAAACTAGAAGAAATATCTAAACAAAACCCATAGAAAACATATTCAAATAAAATCCTTGACATGAAATATATGTTCTGCATGAGGAAAGAAAATCATGGGTTTAAGATATATAATCTAAAAATGTGCAAAAAGAAAGGAAAGCTCCAATTACTCCCACAATAAGGCACAATAGTTTAACAAACGTGTTTAATTTGCCTAAAGCAATTGAAAACTCCCAAAATCGTGTTCTTGTTAAACATCAACCTTTGACCAACAACTTCCCAATCTAATACATCTCCACAACAATCGCAAAGAAAAATTTATTACAAGTTTCTACCATGAACTTTTCTACTAAAACCAAAATCCGATCACCCACAATATAAACCATCATATCCGCCTCCTACTCCTCCATGACATACACAAATCTGAATATACTACCCTACAAAGCCTTGTTGCTTCAATCTTCCTTGCATGCCACTTTCTTTACCAAGAACAAATGTAATGTCTCGAATTTTTAGCGATCAATTAATTAATTTAATTATTTAAATGGTGACTTTGAGATTTAAATGAGTTGAATTCAATTATTTTTAATATTTAATTAATGAATAATGGAATAATATATTTTTTTCCAAAATAGTTGGAGATAAGTTGAATTTGCAATATTGAGTGAATTTGATATTTTAAGAGATTTAATTCAGGTTCGAATTGAATTATAATAACGAATTGGTTTATAAAACGAAATTTGAATGTATAATTTATAATATAATTATAAATGAGCTCATAACGTCGCGTTAATTCGTAATTTAATGTTTTGAACTTCATTTGAATATACAAAATCCAATATAAGTCGAATTTCCTTGAAAAAAGAAATGTTTGAATCTACTTAACTGTATCTTTCTAATAAAAGTGAAAAATAAAGATTTCGTCTTATAGATCGTAAGTTATTTCTGATCAAATTTTCAGAAAGTCATTGTGGAGTCATGTATAAGCCATTACGGTTTATTTAACATAACTAAATATTGGTTTCAAATTTGGACAAGATTTTTTAGATGTAGTTATAATTTAATTTATAGAATTTTTCCATAATTTTTATTTGGAAAAATAAGCAACTTTTTATTTGAAGTATTTACACCCTATGTCAGCGTTTTGGGATATCACAGTATAAGTTACCTCGTCTATATTATTATATTTTTGGGATCATGGCACATCGCTTGACATGATCATACTTTTATTTTTGTCTATAGCAGCTCATACAGGAACAAAATTTTATACGATTGGGTACACTATACTACACTTTACAACTTCAAATATGTCTCCCTTCTTCTCTTCTATACAAATTTGATACAACTACTCAGAATGCAATAAGTTAGACAACAAAACAGTTTACTTCTTTGTATTATTTTATGGATACCCACCTCTACTACAAACTTGTTATATATAACTAAATATGCTAGAATAAACTAGCATTGTGTACACAACGTTTAAATTTCCTCATGTTCTTGATTGTTTGAATCATGTAGTAAATGGATATAGCAACTAGTAAATTAATTGAAATAACTCATTCAAATACTAAAGCATCCATATTTACAAGTGGAAGTTGCCTTTGGTAAAAGAAATGACTTGGTCCTAATATGGAACAATCACCCTGTACCTAAATATACATGAATATTTTACATTAAAAAAAAGAGGATACATCATTATGCCTTAGTAGACTGTGAACAATATCTTTATAAAAAAATCACTTCAAATGAAATTATTAGTAACTAGAAATATTTTAGACATCAGCAAAGACAGAAATGAAAGGCACTAGAATGGTTTGAAGTTTCTCAGTGAAAACTCTACTGTCACAATTCCTACGTTGAATGCATAACATGAATATATGCATGTTCCTATGCCTGTTCTCTGCACCTCGCATGCTATCCTATTCGTTCAAACTAACAAAGAACGGAAAGGGAACACGCTAATTAAATAAAATAAAATAAATGCTACCTTACTATAAACAATTCAAAACCGCGTTATCCAAACTTTCAGAACAATGTGATCTCTTGGTATCTCAATTCCGTGTTCCCCAAGCCAACTAGTTCCGTAAACAACAAGCGTCGTAACCGTGCCTACCAAACTGTTTCCCTTTATATGTACTAGCACCCTCACCTTTGATTGTCAGACAGAAAACGAAATAAGAGAAACAAATATTTGAATAAAAATCAACATAAAGTCAAATATCAAACAAAACTGAGTGTATTTAGATTCATTCGAATCCTATCGTCTCGAGCTTCCACTTCATACCAATTGTTTGTAACTCGATGCGATTCTCATGATCTCGAAAAATCCAGTGAGGAAGGATAGGGGTGCACGGCGACTGGGAGCAATCGGAAGGGGAGTCGGTGTTGGCATTGCGATCAGGGGCATAGGCGTGCATATTGGGGTGTTTGGTTGGGATACACTGTCGAAAGGATTTGCTGATACTGTATCACCTGTACACAGCGGTGGTAGTTGCAATATGGAGGGGTTGCTCAATTCTGACGTAAAGGTTATGGATGCACAGGAAGTTGGATGCTGAGTGTTATGGCGGTGGTTTCATGAAGATTTGTGGTATATGGTGTGAGCTATAGCATTGAAAAGGTTTGTTGAACCACTATAAAAGGCTACATAAATAACTGTGGGTGTGCGAATTGAAATGGCTGTTCGAGTTTAGTAAACAGGTACTGGAGGAAGGGGAAGCTGAAGAGGAAGCTAACAGTATTTTTGTTGGACATTTTCGTGAAAGTATGAAGGAGGAGGGTGAATTGTAATATCGGCCTTAAGATAATTATATGGGAGCAGGTGGTTTGAATTATTTTGGAAGAAGGAGAAGAAACAATATGCGGTCAAGGATTTTATAAGTTTGTTGGGTGGGCTATGTGGGCTACGAGGGTATGACCCAAAACCAAGTTAATTAGGATTTTTAATTAATTAATGTAGTCAAGCTTATAATAATCATGTCATTTCCATACGTGGTCAAAATTTGATGTCGTCAGTTGCATTGGGTCCGTATAGACAGAAGCTACGTGATGGAGGCGGTTTAAAGTAATTTCGAGCTCGCTGCAATTTATGGTAAAATAAACGGCTGATCAAATCAATCAGACATTAATCGTTATTCAACGATTAATAACAAGGTGAGTAAACTCACTAACTCTGGCTCGTTTGTATTTTTATATAAACGAGTTTCAAATTTATATATAGTAAATTTATACTGTGTGATGATTGTTGTTTGAATAGTTGATAAAATTGGTTGAAATCATTGATATAGTTATATCGTTAATTGATTATTAGTTCTGTTTACTACAATATTTCACATTGATGTGAAATTAATATTATTGAGGTTGATTAACATCTCTTGATGCAGGGAAACATGTTGGCGGGATCCAACTGGATTCCTCAACATTTATATTACTGTTTTTCATTTATTGTGATATATTGTGTGATATATATTTTGTGGTTGATCTTGTCATGTTTAGTTATCCCCGGCCCTAAAATTTTGGTATTTAATTACCGTAGAATATTTTCGAATATAGAAAAGGAAACTAAAGTTTTAAAAAGGAAATTTAATTTTAAAAATAGGAATTTAATTTTGAATAGAGTTGAAAATATATAGAAAACCCGTTCAAATGAATGAATCAAGAATTTTTTTATGAATGAGAATATATATTAATTGAATTATTTATCATTGGATACATTGAAATATAAATTCAAATTTGAATTTATATATAGAAGTGGAAATGGGTTTTCAAGCTAATATTTGAAATGAGATTTAAACTTAGCAATTATTAAGGAAATGGTAAATGACATATTAAATGATTAAAATAAAAATAAATGAGACTTATATGAATAATTCTGGATAGAAGTTATAAATAAAATTTGGGTTTAAGATAGTATTTATAAGTATGAAATCAAACTGTATATAAAAGTAATATATTCACGATTAAAGGGAATAATGTGTTCAAGCAAAGATTTTGCAGATGAAATATCTATAAAGGAAATTTAGATTGGAAATATGAATCCAAATTGGAACTTGAATGAGAAAGGGAAATAGATAATCGTTTTAAAAGAAATGATGAGTTTTATTCCAAATTTTCGAATATAAAATAAAGTGTGATAACTTTTTGTAGACTGGAATGATTATAAAGGAATTGGGTAATGATTTGGAAAGGATAAATTCAAAAGTGAATTTGGAATTTGAATTAACCTGAAATGGTAGGTAAATTCCGAAGTTCGGAATATGAATCAAATATAGATTTTTCGAGAGAGAGTGATTTATTGGAATTCGATTATATCGAATTTAGGGAAGTTGTTATTTTCACTTTCCGTTTTGAATCAAATTTAATTATTTAATTATTTAATTATTTATTTATTTACTTATTAATTTATTTATTGAAATTAATAAGTACAAGTTATATTTTTATAAACCAAATATTTGGAAACAATAATTATAACGCTACCGTTATAATAAATATTTTATAAATCTAAACAGCGATTTTAACGCTAGCATTATAATAAATGTTTTATAAATCAAATATTTGGAAACAGTGATTTATAATGCTATCGTTATAATCAATGTTTTTCGTAAAAGAAGTGGATTGTTAGATTGAATCTGAGAGTCACATAAGCGATGTTTTGTTCGAAATTTGAACTTTGACTATTTCAAAGTTGAGAAGGTTGTTCAATAAAATGTCCAAGAGGTAATTATACCCCAACTTGATTGACTTCATGATTGATAGGGAATGCTTAATGTTCGATAGTGAAGATTGGTTAGCAATACGGTTAGAAAATAAATGATTAATGGTTTGAGTTATAATAACGATCTTTTGTAACATTGCATTAATTCAAAGGATTTTGAAATGTTTCCCAAATAAAATGAGAGCTATTTTCTATGCATAGAAAATGAAATGAATTGGTTAACAAGGAATCAAGAAATGGAAAATGGAAATATTTTTCTTTATTAATAAGGTATATTTTCTGAATATAGAAAATAAGGATTTATGAATATTTAGAAATGCTTTCTAACTGAAATAAGAGATAATTTCTCGAATAAAGAAATTAGGATATTGGAAATGTTTTCCCGAAAACCGAGAGAGAAAATAGAACTTTGAAAGGATACGAAAGATGGGAAATGGGAATTGGAAATGATAATATAATAAGGAATTGATTTAAAAAGGGGCCATTTTTTTTTTATGGTTGATCGATAATATTTCCATTTGGAAATAGGATCGTTGGTTGTATGGATGTTTTCTTTGATAGTTAAACCCCCAGCTATCAAAGTCTTAATTTATTTTATACCTCCACTTTCAATATGGAGAGAACGGGATCAAATTTATTATCTGAAAACCACTCCATATTGGCATAAGCGTTACAAATCAACTTATGCGAAAGATAATTGAAGATGGAGTAAAATGTAAGGACAATTCTGTTAACCCTAGCTAGAAATTTCCTAAGATGGATTAATACAATGGTGCCTTCGGTTTGTCCAATCCCAGGACAACGTAAATGGACGAATGGATGATGATGTGACATTCAAAGTAAATGATGGCAAGATGTGCTAAAAGATAATCATGACCTCAAGCCTCATCACCTAGGAAATGACAGAAATCAGGCAGGCAACATGGCCAAGTGGGTTATTCCCATTAGGGGTATTATCATCTGATCTAGCGAAATTTCAATTTTGCTTCTTATTTTATTCATTGTTGTATGCTTTAGGTAACGGTTGCTGATCACAATCATTGGTGATAATGTGCTTGGTACACTCAAGTTAAATGAGTGCCCAGCCATGTGTGGCCGGGTTGCAAGACGTTCTTGTTGAACCCCTGTGTATCCTCTCGAGAGTACACTGATCGGAAGGTGGTTCCATACCTTGTCATAGTCGGAATCCAATCTCCAATAAGCACCCTGTAGTTTTTGATTTAATATTATATATGGAGCGTTAGGTGCAAGCGTTCCACTAGATTCCGTTTAATTGATGTAGATACTATCATAATATCACTGGATTTTGATATTTAAAATATTTTTGTTTATCGTAAGGTAAAAATCATCCGTGTTTATGTGTGGATCGGTCTTACGATTATCATTTCTTTCGAAAAGATTTTTGAAAGTTAAATCAAATGGTTGGAGTTTACTCACACCGTCCCATGACTGACCTAGAGTTTATTTTGTTTTTTATACCCTAAACTCTTGGGTGCCTGAATTTGTATGGGCAGTTCAAGTAGTCTGGATTTTTCAATTTCGCTTGGTGGAGCTTGTAGCAGGAGGCTTCACCAGTTAGCTATAGACTATCATATTTTCCACTGTATACTATGTTGTATTTGGAAACAGGTGTTTATGAATTTTCCAAGAATAATTGTTGTGCTCTGATGATGGTATGTATATCCAGTTACTGATTTGTATTTCAGGAATTATGTTATTTAATTATTTTATCCATTCCCCCGTGAGATTCGTATGCTTCGTTTTCTTCTATTCCAATTTTTCTTTCTTTCTATTTCTCATCCTTTAACTTCTTTCTTCTGATGTCGTATTTCAATGCGATTTGGGTTGAACATATGGTGTTATTAGTCAACTCAAAGGGTATGGAAATTCGGGCCATTACATTTCGTATCAGAGCTAAAGGTTGAATAGTAGTCTTGGCTCTGTGGCGTAACTCAATAAAGATGGGATTAGTAACTAAAACCCTAGATTAGGTTTGAGTGTATATGTATGAGCGCGTATTTGTAGATTTGATATAAAATGGTTTTATATTGTGTTGATTGGTTTGTTGAGTGGTTTATAAATTCTGGTCGATATAGGATGTACAACCTTATCGATAGATGTTTCTAAATTCTCGAACAAAGCAATTCTATATAGTATTATTTTAGAAAAAATAGGTAAATGCAATAATTTTGCCTAAAAATTATTTTGATATAAAAGTCGTAATTTCTGAAATATTATAGTATATGAATGTGCTGATTGTTATAACAACCAAATGAAAGTATAAAATATTGAAAGGTTTATATATAACCAAATATAGCCTGTATATGGATAATATATACAAATAAGCTAAACTAGAATTGGATTCAGATCAGAATTGTGGATTTAAATCCTGGATATTTTGAAAATATTTCTTGAAATATTTCAAAGGTAATTTAGCGTTGTTTTGAAAGATTTTCGAATAAAAATGGTTATAAATCGATTTTGAAAGTGATTAAGCATTGAAATCACTTCCATGGCAAGAAATTTATTCTGATAATCTATTGCGACATTATTGGTGTTCATTTTCGAGTTTCTAAGTGACAAATTGCTACCATAATAGAATTATTAATGGAAATTGATTAAGAGAAATAAAGTTGTTTTAGAAATTCAATGGTTTTAAATTGAGTGGATTATAAATATATGTATATAAATATATATGATCTCAAACTAATTTGAAATAAAACCCAGGAATTTGAATTCTGAAATTAAATTTTAACTTGTATAAGTTGAATAAATTGAAACGGTAAAAATGTATCGAATGAATTGGAATTTAACTTAAGTTAAGTAAAATTGGATTGGATTAGAAATAATTTAGAATAAAATTAAATAAATAGAAATGTTGAGATTCGAATTATTAATATGATATATATTGGATGTTGTTAATTGAAATTGAATTATGATATATTTTTGTTCAAGTATAATAAGTGGATTGACTTAAATAAAAATTATATTTGAATTGATAGAATGGAAGTGAACTAATCAGAATTTGATTAGAGATTTAAAAACTGGAAGTTGGATTAATTTTAAACCAATTGGAAACGGACATGTGTATGCTGAGCAGATATTGAATGGAAGCAAATGCAAGATATAGAATTTATACCCGACAAAAAGGTACGTGTTTACAATATTACTTTGGTTTGATGGTTTTATGAGCCTATGGAGAAAGGTGCTTGGCTTTTTGATTTTCTTTTGGATTGAAGAAGGCAAAGAAAGGCGAATTGTGGTTGCATCAATTGAGCTGCGCAAAGGAGATGGTGCCGAAATTTTCTGAAAATTTAAAGAGTTAGAAAATTTTCAAGAAATCTTTTATAATTTAAAATCAAGTTGTTAATTATATTTGAAATTAAAAAAAACCAAAATTAGTTTATAAAAATTCAAGTAGAATAATGAAATTGATAAATGGATTTAAAATCAATTGGAACGGGTGTGGATACGCAGAAGAGCATATGGATAGAAGACAAGAATGTAATGATGGACTGTCCAAAAATGGTGGATAAATCATTTGGAAAGAATTATGAATGGCCGAGTATGGGTATGAGAATTCGAAGGTTGGGTAAGAACCAGGTTATGGAGATATGGAATATAAGATTTCAACAAGTAGGTTATGAGGAGTTGGAGTTATAGCATTTTTACTGCTTAATAATTTCGAGGATGAAATTAATTTATGGGGGAAGGAATGTAACATCCCGGACTTTTTAGCGATCATATAATTAATTAATTTAATTATTTAAATGGTGATTTTGAGATTTAAATGACTTAAATTCAAATATTTTGAATATTTAATTAATGAATAATGTAATAATATATTTAATTCTGAAATAGTTGGAGATAAGTTGAATTTGCAATATTGAGTGAATTTGATAATTTAAGTGATTTAATTCAGAAAGTCGTTGTGGAGTCGGGTATAAGCCATAACGGTTTATTTAATATAATTAAATATTGGTTTCAAATTTAGACGAGATTTTTGATACATAGTTATAATTTAATTTGTAAAAATTTTCTGTAATTTTTATTTTGAAAAATAAGTAACTTTTTATTTGATGTATTTTACACCCTATATCAGCGTTTTGGGATACCACAGTATAAGCTAACTTGTCTATATTATTATATTTTTGGGATTATGGAACATCGCTTGACACCATCATGCTTTTAGTTTTGTCCGTAGCAACTCATACATGAACAAAATTTTATACGATTGGGTACACTACACTTTATAACTTCAAACATATCTCCTTTCTTCTCTTCTGTACAAATTTGATACAACTACTCAGAATGCAATAAGTTAGACAAAAAACAGTTCATTTCTATGCATTATTTTATGGATACCCACCTCTGTTATAAACTTGTTATATATAACTAAATATGTTAGAATAAACTAGCATTGCGTACACAACGTTTGAATTTCATCATGTTCTAGATTGTTTGAATCATGTAGTAAATGAATATAACAACCAGTAAATTAATTGAAATAACTCATTCACAGACTAAAGCATCCATTTTTACAAGTGGAAGTTGCGTTTGGTAAAAGAAATGACGTGGCCTTAATGTGGAACAATCACCTTGTACCTGAATATACATGAATATTTTACATTGAAGAAAAAGAGGATACATCGTTATGCCTCAGTATCATGACTGTGAACAATATCTTTATAAAAAAATCACTTCAAATGAAATTATTAGTAACTAGAAATATTTTAGACATCAGCAAAGACAAAAATGAAAGGCACTAGAATGGTTCGAAGTTTCTCAATGAAAACTCTACTGTCACAATTCCTACGGTGAATGCATAACATGAATATATGCATGTTCCTATGCCTGTTCTCTGCACCTCGCACGCTATCCTCGTCATTCAAACTAACATGGAACTGAAAGGGAACACACTAATTAAATAAAATAAAATAAATGCTACCTTACCGTAAATAATTCAAAACCGTGTTATCCAAACTTTCAGAACAGCGTGTTCTCCAGTTATCTTAATTCCTTGTTCCCTAAAACATCCAGTTCCATGAACAACAAGCTTCGTAATCGTGCCTACCAAGCTATTTCACTTTGTATATATTAGCACCCTCACCTTTGATTGTCAGATAGAGAAAGAAACGAGAGAAAAGGAAATTTAAATAAAAATCAATATAAAAACAAATATCAAACAAAAACGAGTGTATTTTGATTCATTCGAATCCTATCATCTCGAGCTTCCACTTCGTACCGATTTTTTGCAACTCGATGCGATTCTCAAGATCTCAAAAAATCCAGTGAGGAAGGCTAGGGGTGCACAACGACTAGGAGCGATCGAAAGCTGAGTGGGTGTTGGTGTTGCAATCAGGGGCATAGGCATGCATATCGAGGTGTTTTGGTGGGATATGCTATCGAAAGGAATTGCTGATACTGTAGCACCTGTACACAACGGTGGAACTTGCGATATGTAGGGGTTGCTCAGATCTGACGTAAAGGGAATGGTTGCTTAGAGAGTTGGATGCTGAGTTCTATGGCGGTGGTTTCATGATGACTTGTAGTATATGGTATGAGCTGTGGCATCGAAAAGGTTCGCTGAACCACTGTAGAAGGTTGCGCAAATAACTTGGGGTATGCGAATTGAAATGGTGATTCTAGTTTAGTAAAATAGGTACCGGATGAAGGAGAAGCTGAATAGGAAGCTAACAGTATTTTCGTTGGACATTTTCGTGAAGTATGAAGGAGGAGGGAGAATTGGAATATCGACCTTAAGATAATTACACAGGAGCAGGTGGTTTGAATTATTTTGGGAGAAAGGGAAGAAACAGTATGCGGTCATGGATTTCATAAGGTTGTCGGGTGGGCTACGTGGTATACAACAGTTGGCCAAAAAACAAGGTAATTAAGATTTTAATTAATTAATTAATGTAGTCAAACTTATAATAATTGTATCATTTCTGTAACAACCCGAAAATCTGGGCCAGTTTAAAAATTTTATTTTGGCAATTTTAGCGAATTTTGAATATTTAAAATAGATTATTTTAAATAATATCGACGAAAATTTATTTTGAATATATTAAGAACGTATATATTTATACGCATCGTCGTTAGAATATAAATAATTATATATAATTATAAAAGGAATTGAAAATGGCGCGGTAGTTCGATAATTCGATTTCAAACTTCAATTGAATGTACCGGGTGCAAATCAAACTGGATTTTACTGAAACCAAAAACATTAGGATCTAATTGAAGATATCTTTCCAACGAATCTGAAAAATCAAAATTTCATAGCGGGAATCAAAAGATATGTCCAGTTGAAAATTCTGAATAGTCGCTATGGAATTCAGGCCCTTAAAAATAGAAATTTTGCAAACGACCTCGGATTTCGGCGAAACCAGTTTTGTTGGGTCCGTGATGTCAAATTATTGCTAGATTTCAAATTTCATAATTTTTCGAATCAATATGTGAGCGTGGCAAAGGAAAATGCGTTTGACCAGTTTCAGTTGATTTTAATCGACTGGAAAATGGCCATTTTTCCAACGGTCTCAGAATTCGACGAAACTAGTTTTGTTAAGACCGTATCGTCAATACGAAGCTAGAAAATATTTTTCGAGAATTTTTAGAGTTAGTATGTGACCCCGGTAATTCGAAATGTACGTTTAAAATTCAATATAGTGATTTAAATGTAAATTAAAAGGAAACTAATTCAAATGATCGAATCAACCTACGATACATATCCCATTGTGTTCGGAATGGAGGTAAAACGCTATGGACGACAGGCGGTGGACCTCGTTCAGGGGTCATATGTTAAGTCAACTTTTTGGAAATAAAATAATTAAAAAACTAAAACCCTCTCCTCCCCTATACGTTCTGCCCCCCCCCCCCCCCCCCCGTTCAAAATGAAAGTCAGAAAAAAAAAGGCGACTGCGAAAACCCGCCGCCACCCTCGGAGGACCACCGCCGCCTCGAGAAGACCCCCCCCCCCCTCGTCGGATCGAGAGCCCCCCCCCTCTGAAGCCCGACGAACCCTCCTCCTTGTCCGATCGTGCACCCCCCCTTAACCCGAAACCCACCACCGCCCCTCCAGAAGCTCCACCCCCTAGCCTCCACCGCCTGCTCCCCTCTTCTCCCAAACCCCGATAGCGCCAATCCCCTCAGCCCCAAATCCGACGCACGTGAACCCCAAGGCCCCCTTTCTTCTTCCAGTGACGATCGCAGCTAGGGGTTCGAAGCTCAAGGGTTGGTCAACGGTGAGATGGGGGCATCGTTCAGCGGTCTTGGGTGCGACTCCGATCAGCAGAGGAAGCAGCGATGAATTGGTGCCATTAATCCCTGGAACGGTTGCGGATAGAAGAAAGGTGAGATTTTATTTAATTTAAATGATTATATAATCTGTTTTAAAAAAAAATTAATAACAAGGATTTTAATTTTAGTTTTGAAAATAGAATAGCATTAATTTTGTGAAATAGAAAAGTTGAAATCTTTAAAATGAAAAAGGCGAAATCTATATTTTTGAAATGGAATTTTTATCTATATGACATCAAAGTAAAAATTCGATTTTTATATATTGAATAACAAAGTAAAAATTCGATTTTTATATATTGAATAGCAAAGTAAAAATTCGATTTTTATATATTGAATAGCATAGCAAAAATTCGATTTTTATATACTGAATAGCGAAGTAAAAATTCGATTTTTACATATGTAGTGGCTACAGCAACGAAGCTGACGAAGATGCGATAGCGATGAAGATTTCTATCAATGAAGTGCCGTGGAGCTAGGATAGCTATAGGTGAGAATTTCTCACCTTTCAATTTCTTTTTCTAGTTATATATATACTAGGATGCAGACGGTGCTTAGTAGCACCCGACACAATCGTCCACAGACCATGGACTTGTTTGTTTGGTTGCATAGATTAGTTGGATATTTGACTTGAATTTGGTTGTTTGGTGAATTTGATTGATGTGTGAATGGCGTGGGCCTTCACTAGACCGGGGATAAGGCTAGGCCTCGTCCCGTTTCTAGTATCGTGCCGTTATGCCGCCGAAATTTTCTAAAATATGTTAGAAAAATAAAAATATCAATTTTATTGAATAAATGAACTGAATAGAAATTCATATGTTAAAATAAAATATTTTATCGTTAAAAATATAATTTTTAACGTGAATGTGAATAAATAGATATTTATAGACAAATCTGCCGATTTGTTTATATGCACTGATTTGACGGATATTGATTGGGTCGATAAATTTTACACATCGCCCAACTGCACGAATAAAAATCTGTTTTGATTGTTTGAAACCCCACACGGGTGTTGGGATGAAATTTGAATTTCACTCATCCTGATTGATTAAATATGTCGATCGATTGATTGACAGGCTGTTATAAGCGTTAGATATCTATATTTGATGCTTATACAGTGTAGTGCACTTTGGTTGATGGTTGATTATTTTTCAATGCTATTATATGTGTGTAATGTATGAAAATCCATATAATTAACATTATATGGTGATTGATTGGGCCTCATTCCAATTTAGAAAATAAAGAATAATATAAAGGTTCATGTGTTGACAGTACTCACCCATTTAGATTGGTCATGTGTTGAACGAAATATTTTAGTAATAAAATTTATATCTTTATCAATATAAAATAAAGGTTCATGTGTTGACAGTACTCATCCATTGAGATTGGTCATGTGTTGAACGAAATATTTTAGTAATAAAATTTATATCTTTATCAATATAAAATAAAGGTTCATGTGTTGACAGTACTCACCCATTGTGATTGGTCATGTGTTGAACGAAATATTTTGATAATAACAACTATTTTGAAAAAGAAATATTTGAAATAGAATATTTGAAAATAGAAATTTATGAAGCCGTGTTGATTAGATTGACGCCATTTTGACGTGAACGATATTTATATCGATTTTATTCATTTTGAAATGAATTGAATTAAAAACGATTTCGAAATGAATTGAATTAAAAACGATTTCGAAATGAATTGAATTAAAAACGACTTCGAAATGAATTGAATTAAAAACGATTTCGAAATGAATTGAATTAAAAACAATTTCGAAATGAATTGAATTGAAAACGATTTCGAAATGAATTGAATTAAAAACGATTTCGAAATGAATTGAATTGAAAACGATTTCGAAATGAATTGAATTGAAAACGATTTCGAAATGAATTGAATTCAAAACGATTTCGAAATGAATTGAATTAAAAACGATTTCGAAATGAATTGAATTAAAAACGATTTCGAAATGAATTGAATTGAAAACGATTTCGAAATGAATTGAATTAAAAACGATTTCGAAATGAATTGAATTGAAAACGATTTCGAAATGAATTGAATTAAAAACGATTTCGAAATGAATTGAATTAAAAACGATTTCGAAATGAATTGAATTGAAAACGATTTCGAAATGAATCGAATAGAAAACCAATCTTAATTGAATCGAATAGAAAACCAATTTGAATTGAATCGAATAGAAAACGACTTTGAAATTGGATTGAATTGAAAACGAATTCAAATTGAATCGAAAGCGAATTGAAATGAATTCAAATTGAATTGAAATTTGAATTGAATAGAAATGAATTTTAAAACGAATTTATAAAGAAGAATTCAATTTTGATTTAAATTGAAATGGAAGTTGAAATGGTTCTTGAAACGAATTCAAAACTATTTATATAATTCATTTTAAATAGTAATCGACGAAATATATATTATATATATTATATATATAATATAATGGCCTGATTAGAACGCGCCGCGCCGCGGCAGTTCGTGAATTTCGGCCATTTATTTCAAACGGACATTACGGGAGATCCGATCGTCGGATTCTCCTAAAACAGGAACCGTTGGGTTCGTATCGAAAAGAGCTTTCTAACGAATATTAGAAATTCAAAATCTAACGGTTGGATTTGGAGATACGTCCAAATCAAATTTGAAAAAGGTCGCTGTAAGTGCAGTTCGATGGTCATTGTTGGAAATCGACTGTACGGGCCTTGATAAAATTATTAAAAATAGTAATAATTTGTGTAAAATCATAAGAAATGATTTGGGAAAAATTGGGGTGAAAAACTCCATATTTGAAAAGATAAAAATAGATTTTTATCGAAATGAACTAGTTTGAACTCAATTTAAAACCCGGGTTTTTATTTTTAAATAAATAAATTAGATTTAAAAAGGGGTTTTAAATAATCAGAATTCCTAATATATTTGATTTGAATTGAACTAGAATTGATTTGTGGGTTTATCGTGAACTGTGTTTTAAATAACACTAGTTCTTTAACCCGATAATAAATAGAATGTGATTTGGGTTTGTCGTGAACTGTGTTTTAAATAACACCTAGTTCTTTAACCCAGTAAAAGGAGTTTTAACGAATCCGCAATTAGATTGAAATGTAAATCTATAATCTAAATTATCAAATTTAGAAATGAGCGAGAATGGAGTATCGCCAGTTTTGCTCCAAAGCGATAGTTAAATCTTTAATTAGATTTGAACGTGTAATGGTAATTAATCTTACCGATAACACCATAGTTAGATGTGGAGTATTACCAGTTTTGGTTCATGGGATGAATAGGTTGGGATTGGGAAATAAAATAAATAATTACTTCGGTGTGGTTCGCTAATCTCGACTAGTTTGGAAAACCATAATTTGGTTTGAAATGACATCCAAAGGAAGATTTAAGGATAAATTTTAAAGAATTTATCTTGGATAAAATTAATGGGAACCTTCCCCTAAAAATGTGATTTTGTGAATAAAAGAATATTCAGAATTGGAATGAGGCGTATGTTGTGTTTGTGTAACATTTGTTTTAATATACGCGGGTTGTTCGGAAAGTCCGGGTTTATACCCATTCTGAATAACCGATTCGACGATAAGTCGAAAATGAAGACGGTGGTCGAAGACCGGAAGTTTTCACATCGTTTGGATAATTACTGACGATCCTGATTGGGCTGTACACCCAGGAGGATGAAAATAGTTGGTGGTCGTCCAAACGTACTTGGAGACGGATGGATATGCGAGGAAAGTGCCTCCGGTTTCGTTCAGACCCAGAACGGACTTGTAAATGGATTGTGTGTCTAACATTGGATTTTATTCTATGTTGATTGATTTCTATTAAATATACATCTGTTTGGCGGCGGAGAATTTATTCTTTTGCTTAACGCCCTTCTCTGAGACGTACGAGCTCAGAGGTTGTATATCGATGGACATCAGTCGCATGGCATGAATTGCATGTGTGGCACGCTGAGATGCAAAGATCAAGGCTTCTGTTGAAAAGCAAAGTCTTGTGGTTGATGATCAAAGCACAGCCTACGTGGCAGCTTTGTGTATAGCGTGAATTCGCGAGCCTCACACCTCGGTATGAGTTAAAAACGGGATACGGACTGCAGGGAGAGCACGACGTTTCTTCCTAGCTTTGGTGGTGTCAATGACTTACCAGCCCTGACATTTATATACTTTTCACCTATGTGGTTTTTTGAATGCGAGGCGCCTCGATTATAGGTCTGTAAGGACCGGGAAACGTGTGTTCAGGCATAATTAATCCTCTAACGTAAGTGAGGATCGGCCCTGAAGATCCAGGATTACCCAGAGTGCGTAGTCCTGAGGCATTTGCTAGAGTGTCTCGAACGCGGAGAGGAGCTTGCCCCTTGCCTCGACTCATGACGGAAATCCAATTTCCAATACGTGTATTGCGGTTTTAATTGTAGAGCCTAGTATGGCGACATAGTAGCATGGGATACTATGCCGTCTATGATTTATATTTATGATTGAAATTGTCTTGACACTATACACTTATTATAGTATCAAATGATTTGTTTTAAACATACCAAGCATGTTTGGCTATTATAAGGGAAAACCCTATCCTCCGGCTTGCGTTGCATTGTGTGATGGGACCTGGGTCTTATAATAGCTTCATTTTTCGAAAAAGCATTGCGCTGTTTATTATATGCACTGGTATTCTTGAGAGGAAACTCGTTCCGTGTTATACGACGTGGTCCCTTGAATTACTCTCTTTTAAAGAAAAGTTTTAAATAACTGTTTTAGTTCTCACACCAGTCACATGACTGACCTGGAGTTTATTGTTTTAACCTAAACTTTGGGTGCCCCTATTTTCCGCACGGGCAGCTAGTAGTTTTGGTTTTGCAGATTTATATTCACAGGATCCTGGTTTACAGCTGGAATGGTATCCGGAAAGCTCTGTATCCGTATATCACCTTCAGTTGTGCTTTATATTATTTTCCGCTGCTATGTAATTTATTGTAATCTCTGATATTTACCGAATGTAATTTATTCATTTATACTCTGTATATTCTTGTATCTGATGGTATTGTTGTAATAGCAATGAAATGTTCTTCCGTCTGCGTTCTATTTTGTCCTGTTCTCAACGATCAGGTGTTTCGAACGGTCTAGATCGGTTTAACGACTGATTCGGATCGAGTGAAATTCACGGCCGTCACATTTGGTATCAGAGCTTTGGTTTACAGAGCTCGAGAACAAGACACATTAGAACCATACGAAAGAATTCATCAGATATTGGATTAGTAGTATCCAATTAGAATGACTCGTTAGAGATAGGATCAGTAGTATCCTAGAACGAGGGTGAAGAGTATATTTTTCAAATGAAAACAATTTTGTTTTAAAATTTAAACCATTTTATACGTATTTGAATATTTATATTGAATTTGGACAATCGAGTATATAAAGGTTTTGCATATACGCGTCATGAACGTATATTCGAAGTTTTAATATATTAGATAGATATAGAATCACGCTTTAGTCGCTCGGAGATGATTTTGATGATGGCGCGCCATCACCAGTATTTATTTTCGTGTTTCGAAGGTGTGATATCTATATATTTCCATTAGACTGGTGTGAGAACCAAAACTTATATATAGCTAGAACACATTGTTGTGAATTGACATCAAAAACATGATTTTTGTATATATATCAAATTATGAATTTGAAACGTTAATCCACTAATTGATTGATGTTTGTGTTGTTTGTTTATTTGTTTGATAATTTTGAAACATTTATGCCTAATTGAATCAAATATTGAACTGTATTGATAATTGGTCACATTTGCTTGCATATACATATACTTACATTGAACAGGTCATAGCAAGGAGGCTAGAGCAGAGAATAAAATTTGTTTGCCTGACAAATAGGTACATTTTACTGCATAATTTACTGTTTTGTTTGGGTGATGATGATTTTATGAGCCTATTGGCAAGTCGCTTGGCTTTTTCTTTTTCTTTTTGAGATTAGAAGGACCGGGGAAGCTATTTGAAATTCCCCGATGCTCCCGGTGCAGGGGAGGTTATGGCGAAATTTTTCGAAAATTTAGGGTGTTAGCCAAATTTTTGAAATTTTAGAAAATTCTCAGAAACTGAAAAGTTGGAGAATGGAAGCCGGATCGAACGTAGAGTTGAATGATCAAACCACTTTCGACTTTGTTCCTTTTCGGGGACGAAAAGTTTTAAGTGGGGGAGATTGTAACAACCCGAAAATCTGGGCCAGTTTAAAATTTTTATTTTGGCAATTTTAGCGAATTTTGAATATTTAAAATAGATTATTTTAAATAATATCGACGAAAATTTATTTTAAATATATTAAGAATGTATATATTTATACGCATCGTCGTTAAAATATAAATAATTATATATAATTATAAAAGGAATTGAAAATGGCGCGGTAGTTCGATAATTCGATTTCAAACTTCAATTGAATGTACCGGGTGCAAATCAAACTGGATTTTACTGAAACCAAAAACATTAGGATCTAATTGAAGATATCTTTCCAACGAATCTGAAAAATCAAAATTTCATAGCGGGAATCAAAAGATATGTCCAGTTGAAAATTCTGAATAGTCGCTATCGAATTCAGGCCCTTAAAAATGGAAATTTTGCAAACGACCTCGGATTTCGGCGAAACCAGTTTTGTTGGGTCCGTGATGTTAAATTATTGCTAGATTTCAAATTTCATAATTTTTCGAATCAATATGTGAGCGTGGCAAAGGAAAACGCATTTGACCAGTTTCATTTGATTTTAATCGACTAGAAAATGGCCATTTTTCCAACGGTCTCAGAATTCGACGAAACTAGTTTTGTTAAGACCGTATCGTTAATACGAAGCTAGAAAATATTTTTTGAGAATTTTTAGAGTTAGTATGTGACCCCGGTAATTTGAAATGTACGTTTAAAATTCAATATAGTGATTTAAATGTAAATTAAAAGGAAACTGATTCAAATGATCGAATCAACCTACGATACATATCCCATTGTGTTCGGAATGGGGGTAAAACGCTATGGACGACAGGCGGTGGACCTCGTTCAGGGGTCGTATGTTAAAGTCAACTTTTTGGAAATAAAATAATTAAAATAATTAAAAAACTAAAACCCTCTCCTCCCCTATACGTTCTGGCCCCCCCCGTTCAAAATGAAAGTCAGAAAAAAAAGGCGACTGCGAAAACCCGCCGCCACCCTCGGAGGACCACCGCCGCCTCGAGAAGACCCCCCCCCTCGTCGGATCGAGAGCCCCCCCTCTGAAGCCCGACGAACCCTCCTCCCTGTCCGATCGTGCACCCCCCCTTAACCCGAAACCCACCACCGCCCCTCCAGAAGCTCCACCCCCTAGCCTCCACCGCCTGCTCCCCTCTTCTCCCAAACCCCGATAGCGCCAATCCCCTCAGCCCCAAATCCGACGCACGTGAACCCCAAGGCCCCCTTTCTTCTTCCAGTGACGATCGTAGCTAGGGGTTCGAGGCTCAAGGGTTGGTCAACGGTGAGATGGGGGCATCGTTCAGCGGTCTTGGGTGCGACTCCGATCAGCAGAGGAAGCAGCGATGAATTAGTGCCGTTAATCCCTGGAACGGTTGCGGATAGAAGAAAGGTGAGATTTTATTTAATTTAAATGATTATATAATCTGTTTTAAAAAAAAAAAATTTAATAACAAGGATTTTAATTTTAGTTTTGAAAATAGAATAGCATTAATTTTGTGAAATAGAAAAGTTGAAATCTTTAAAATGAAAAAGGCGAAATCTATATTTTTGAAATGGAATTTTTATCTATATGACATCAAAGTAAAAATTTGATTTTTATATATTGAATAACAAAGTAAAAATTCGATTTTTATATATTGAATAGCAAAGTAAAAATTCGATTTTTATATATTGAATAACAAAGTACAAATTCGATTTTTATATATTGAATAGCAAAGTAAAAATTCGATTTTTATATATTGAATAACAAAGTAAAAATTCGATTTTTATATATTGAATAGCATAGCAAAAATTCGATTTTTATATATTGAATAGCATAGCAAAAATTCGATTTTTATATACTGAATAGCGAAGTAAAAATTCGATTTTTACATATGTAGTGGCTACAGCAACGAAGCTGACGAAGATGCGATAGCGATGAAGATTTCTATCAATGAAGTGCCGTGGAGCTAGGATAGCTATAGGTGAGAATTTCTCACCTTTCAATTTCTTTTTCTAGTTATATATATACTAGGATGCAGACGGTGCTTAGTAGCACCCGACACAATCGTCCACAGACCATGGACTTGTTTGTTTGGTTGCATAGATTAGTGGGATATTTGATTTGAATTTGCTTGTTTGGTGAATTTGATTGATGTGTGAATGGCGTGGGCCTTCACTAGACCGGGGATAAGGCTAGGCCTCGTCCCGTTTCTAGTATCGTGCCGTTATGCCGCCGAAATTTTCTAAAATATGTTAGAAAAATAAAAATATCAATTTTATTGAATAAATGAACTGAATAGAAATTCATATGTTAAAATAAAATATTTTATCGTTAAAAATATAATTTTTAACGTGAAAGTGAATAAATAGATATTTATAGACAAATCGGCCGATTTGTTTATATGCACTGATTTGACGGATATTGATTGGGTCGATAAATTTTACACATCGCCCAACTGCACGAATAAAAATCTGTGTTTGATTGTTTGAAACCCCACACGGGTGTTGGGATGAAATTTGAAGTTCACTCATCCTGATTGATTAAATATGTCGATCGATTGATTGACAGGCTGTTATAAGCGTTAGATATCTATATTTGATGCTTATACAGTGTAGTGCACTTTGGTTGATGGTTGATTATTTTTCAATGCTATTATATGTGTGTAATGTATGAAAATCCATATAATTAACATTATATGGTGATTGATTGGGCCTCATTCCAATTTAGAAAATAAAGAATAATATAAAGGTTCATGTGTTGACAGTACTCACCCATTTAGATTGGTCATGTGTTGAACGAAATATTTTAGTAATAAAATTTATATCTTTATCAATATAAAATAAAGGTTCATGTGTTGACAGTACTCATCCATTGAGATTGGTCATGTGTTGAACGAAATATTTTAGTAATAAAATTTATATCTTTATCAATATAAAATAAAGGTTCATGTGTTGACAGTACTCACCCATTGAGATTGGTCATGTGTTGAACGAAATATTTTGATAATAACAACTATTTTGAAAAAGAAATATTTGAAATAGAATATTTGAAAATAGAAATTTATGAAGCCGTGTTGATTAGATTGACGCCATTTTGACGTGAACGATATTTATATCGATTTTATTCATTTTGAAATGAATTGAATTAAAAACGATTTCGAAATGAATTGGATTAAAAACGATTTCGAAATGAATTGAATTAAAAACGATTTCGAAATGAATTGAATTGAAAACGATTTCGAAATGAATTGAATTAAAAACGATTTCGAAATGAATTGAAATAAAAACGATTTCGAAATGAATTGAATTGAAAACGATTTCGAAATGAATTGAATTGAAAACGATTTCGAAATGAATTGAATTAAAAACGATTTCGAAATGAATTGAATTAAAAAGGATTTCGAAATGAATTGAATTGAAAACGATTTCGAAATGAATTGAATTAAAAACGATTTCGAAAATGAATTGAATTGAAAACGATTTCGAAATGAATTGAATTGAAAACGATTTCGAAATGAATTGAATTAAAAACGATTTCGAAATGAATTGAATTAAAAACGATTTCGAATTGAATTGAATTGAAAACGATTTCGAAATGAATCGAATAGAAAACCAATATGAATTGAATCGAATAGAAAACCAATTTGAATTGAATCGAATAGAAAACGACTTTGAAATTGGATTGAATTGAAAACGAATTCAAATTGAATCGAAAGCGAATTGAAATGAATTCAAATTGAATTGAAATTTGAATTGAATAGAAATGAATTTTAAAACGAATTTATAAAGAAAAATTCAATTTTGATTTAAATTGAAATGGAAGTTGAAATGGTTCTTGAAACGAATTCAAAACTATTTATATAATTCGTTTTAAATAGCAATCGACGAAATATATATTATATATAATATAATGGCCTGATTAGAACGCGCCGCGCCGCGGCAGTTCGTGAATTTCGGCCATTTATTTCAAACGGACATTACGGGAGATCCGACCGTCGGATTCTCCTAAAACCGGAACCGTTGGGTTCGTATCGAAAAGAGCTTTCTAACGAATATTAGAAATTCAAAATCTAACGGTTGGATTTGGAGATACGTCCAAATCAAATTTGAAAAAGGTCGCTGTAAGTGCAGTTCGATGGCCATTGTTGGAAATCGACTGTACGGGCCTTGATAAAATTATTAAAAATAGTAATAATTTGTGTAAAATCATAAGAAATAATTTGGGAAAAATTGGGGTGAAAAACTCCATATTTGAAAAGATAAAAATAGATTTTTATCGAAATGAACTAGTTTGAACTCAATTTAAAACCCGGGTTTTTATTTTTAAATAAATAAATTAGATTTAAAAAGGGGTTTTAAATAATCGGAATTCCTAATATATTTGATTTGAATTGAACTAGAATTGATTTGTGGGTTTATCGTGAACTGTGTTTTAAATAACACTAGTTCTTTAACCCGATAATAAATAGAATGTGATTTGGGTTTGTCGTGAACTGTGTTTTAAATAACACCTAGTTCTTTAACCCAGTAAAAGGAGTTTTAACGAATCCGCAATTAGATTGAAATGTAAATCTATAATCTAAATTATCAAATTTAGAAATGAGCGAGAATGGAGTATCGCCAGTTTTGCTCCAAAGCGATAGTTAAATCTTTAATTAGATTTGAACGTGTAATGGTAATTAATCTTACCGATAACACCATAGTTAGATGTGGAGTATTACCAGTTTTGCTTCATGGGATGAATAGGTTGGGATTGGGAAATAAAATAAATAATTACTTCGGTGTGGTTCGCTAATCTCGACTAGTTTGGAAAACCATAATTTGGTTTGAAATGACATCCAAAGGAAGATTTAAGGATAAATTTTAAAGAATTTATCTTGGATTAAATTAATGGGAACCTTCCCCTAAAAATGTGATTTTGTGAATAAAAGAATATTCAGAATTGGAATGAGGCGTATGTTGTGTTTGTGTAACATTTGTTTTAATATACGCGGGTTGTTCGGAAAGTCCGGGTTTATACCCATTCTGAATAACCGATTCGACGATAAGTCGAAGATGAAGACGGTGGTCGAAGACCGGAAGTCTTCACATCGTTTGGATAATTACTGACGATCCTGATTGGGCTGTACACCCAGGAGGATGGAAATAGTTGGTGGTCGTCCAGACGTACTTGGAGACGGATGGATATGCGAGGAAAGTGCCTCCGGTTTCGTTCAGACCCAGAACGGACTTGTAAATGGATTGTGTGTCTGACATTGGATTTTATTCTATGTTGATTGATTTCTATTAAATATACATCTGTTTGGCGGCGGAGAATTTATTCTTTTGCTTAACGCCCTTCTCTGAGACGTACGAGCTCAAAGGTTGTATATCGATGGACATCAGTCGCATGGCATGAATTGCCTGTGTGGCACGCTGAGATGCAAAGATCAAGGCTTCTGTTGAAAAGCAAAGTCTTATGGTTGATGATCAAAGCACAGCCTACGTGGCAGCTTTGTGTATAGCATGAATTCGCGAGCCTTACACCTCGGTATGAGTTAAAAACGGGATACGGATTGCAGGGAGAGCACGACGTTTCTTTCTAGCTTTGGTGGTGTCATTGACTTACCAGCCCTGACATTTATATACTTTTCACCTATGTGGTTGTTGGAATGCGAGGCGCCTCGATTATAGGTCTGTAAGGACCGGGAAACGTGTGTTCAGGCATAATTAATCCTCTAACGTAAGTGAGGACCGGCCCTGAAGATCCAGGATTACCCAGAGTGCGTAATCCTGAGGCATTTGCTAGAGTGTCTCGAACGCGGAGAGGAGCTTGCCCCTTGCCTCGACTCATGACGGAAATCCAATTTCCAATACGTGTATTGCGGTTTTAATTGTAGAGCCTAGTATGGCGACATAGTAGCATGGGATACTATGCCGTCTATGATTTATATTTATGATTGAAATTGTCTTGACACTATACACTTATTATAGTATCAAATGATTTGTTTTAAACGTACCAAGCATGTTTGGCTATTATAAGGGAAAACCCTATCCTCCGGCTTGCGTTGCATTGTGTGATGGGACCTGGGTCTTATAATAGCTTCATTTTTCGAAAAAGCATTGCGTTGTTTATTATATGCACTTGTATTCTTGGGAGGAAACCCGTTCCGTGTTATACGGCGTGGTCCCTTGAATTACTCTCTTTTAAAGAAAAGTTTTAAATAACTGTTTTAGTTCTCACACCAGTCACATGACTGACCTGGAGTTTATTGTTTTAACCTAAACTCTGGGTGCCCCTATTTTCCGCACGGGCAGCTAGTAGTTTTGGTTTTGCAGATTTATATTCACAGGATCCTGGTTTACAGCTGGAATGGTATCCGGAAAGCTCTGTATCCGTATATCACCTTCAGTTGTGCTTTATATTATTTTCCGCTGCTATGTAATTTATTGTAATCTCTGATATTTACCGAATGTAATTTATTCATTTATACTCCGTATATTCTTGTATCTGATGGTATTGTTGTAATAGCAATGAAATGTTCTTCCGTCTGCGTTCTATTTTGTCCTGTTCTCAACG
This sequence comes from Allium sativum, assembly GCA_030737875.1. Classification (NCBI taxonomy): domain Eukaryota; kingdom Viridiplantae; phylum Streptophyta; class Magnoliopsida; order Asparagales; family Amaryllidaceae; genus Allium; species Allium sativum. The sequence continues at coordinate 140,551,619 of CM060912.1, forward strand.
ATCAGGTGTTTCGAACAGTCTAGATCGGTTTAACGACTGATTCGGATCGAGCGAAATTCACGGCCGTCACAATTTCCATATGTGGTCAGAATTTGACGCCATCAGTTGCGTTGGGTCGGTATAGATAGAGGTTACACGAGGGAGTTGGTTTGTAGTAATTTGGAGCTCGTTGCAATTTATGGTAAAATAAAACGGCTGATAAAATCAATCAGACATTAATCGTTATTCAACAATAAATAACAAGGTGAGTAAACACACTAACTCTGGCTCGTTTATATTTTATATAAACGAGTTTTAAATTTATATATAGTAGTTTTATACCGTGTGATGATTGTAGGTTGAATAGTTGTTAAAATTGGTTGAAATGGTTGATATAGTTATATCGTTAATCGATTATTTGTTTTGATTACTATGATATTTCATATTGATGTGAAATTAATATTATTGAGGTTGATTAACATCTGTGGATGCAGGAAAATAGGTTGGAGGGATCCAACTGGATTCCTTAACATTTATATTATTGTTTTTCATTTATTATGATATATGTTGAGATATATATTCTTTGATTGACATTGTCGTATTTTGGTATCACTGGCCTTATAATTTTGGAGATAAGTTATGTCCAAATCAAATTAATAAGTACAAGTTATATTTTATTGATATTGTTGTTGAAATTTATTTATTTACTTATTAATTTATTTGTTGAAATTAATAAGTACAAGTTATATTTTTATAAACCAAATATTTGGAAACAATAAGTATAATGCTACTGTTATAATAAATGTTTTATAAATCTAAATGGTGATTTTAACGCTAGCGTTGTAATAAATGTTTTATAAATCAAATATTTGGAAATAGTGGTTTATAATGCTACCGTTATAATCAATGTCTTTCATAAAAAAAGTGGATTGTTAGATTAAATCTGAGAGTCGCATAAGCGATGTTTTGTTTGAAGTTTGAGCTTTGACTATTTCAAAGTTGAGAATATTTTTCAATAAAATGTCTGAGAGGTAATTATAACCTAACTTCATTGACTTCATGATTAATAGAGGAATGGTTAAGGTTCGATAGTGAAGATTGGTTTGCAATACGGTTAGAAAATAAATGATTAATGGTTTGAGTTATAATAACAATGTTTTATAACATCGCGTTAATTTAAAGGATTTTGAAATGTTTCCCAAATAAAATGAGAGACATTTTCTATGCATAGAAAATGAAACAAATTGGTTAATGAGGAATTAAGAAATATAAGATGGAAATATTTTTTGAATATAGAAAATAAGGATTCGTGAATACTTAGAAATGTTTAATAACTGGAATAAGAGATATTTTCTCGAATAAATAAATTAGGATATTGGAAATGTTTTTCCAAAAATCGGGAGAGAAAATAGAACTTTGAAAGGATACGAAAGATGGAAATGGGAATTGGAAATGATAATATAATAAGGAATTGATTTTAAAAAGGGCCAGTGTTGTTTGATGGTTGGTCGATAAAATTTCCATTTGGAAATAGGATCGTTGGTTGTATGGATGTTTTCTTTGATAGTTAAACCCCCGACTATCAAAGTCTTAATTTATTTTATACCTCCACTGTCAAAATGGAGATATCGGGATTAGATTTATTATCTGAAAACCACTCCGTATTGGCATAAGCATTACAAATCGACTTATGCTGAAAATAATTAAAGACGGAGTAAAATGCAAGGACTGTTCTATTAACCCTAGGTAGAAATTGCCCAAGATGGATTAATAGAATGGTAACTTCGGTTTGTCCAGTCCCAGGACAACGTGTATAGATGAATGGCCGATGACGTGACATTCAAAGTAAATGACGGCAAGATGTGCTGAAAGATAATCATGGCCTCAAGCCTCATCACCTAGGAAATGACAGAAATCGGGCAGGCAACATGGCTAAGTGGTTCATTCCCATTAGGGGTATTATCACATGATCTAGAGAAATTCCATTTTTTCTTCTCATTCTATTCGATGTTATATGCTTCCTGTAATGGTTGCTGATCACAATCATTGGTGATAATATGCTTGGTACTGTAACATCCCGTTATTTTGAAACCTGTCCTAAGAGATAATTAAAGAATAATTAATTTGTAAAAGAAGAATTAGGTGAAATGGGTTACGTCATTGCGTTTGTGGCTATTTTCTAGTCAATTCAGACTTATGGTTTGCAGAAAACCGATTTAGGATGAAAAAGATATCTTTTAATTAAATATTGCAACAAAACATGGAAAAAAGAGGAATGAGAACAAATAATGGATACCATTGTCCTAAGTCTTGTTACAAAGAGACTAAGTAGCCCAGTTAGTTAGAGCATGTGACTTGCATAAAAGAAGTACAGAGTTCGATCCCCGCCAGCGCCATATTTTTGTTTTAGGGGGATGGCTATAAAATGGCTTAGTGTGAACGCAGTTCAATTAAGAAGAGTTTTAGTGTGAAAAGGGTTAATTGGAGGATTAATTGGAAAAATGGTTAAAAAGAAATATATATATATATGTATGTATGTATGTATGACATGGGGTGTCAACACCCTGCTGATGCGCATCATGTTGCACACATGGTGCTTTTTTATTGGTTAATGATCGTTTTTTCGCAACATGGCTATTTTCTATTGGTCGGATGACATGGATGATTCCTATGGCTGCTAATATAATCTAATGGCCCTAATTTACTCACTACACATATATAAACATACCTGGACCTAAACATAATTTCACTACACTAATTCATGTCACCTTCATGCTGCCTCAACCAAAACTAGTCCTTCTTCTTCAACAAATCAAGGTAAAGGAATTCTGTAAAGGGGATCGAATCTACAACAATTACAACACCTACTTCTCTTCCTTAATCCAATCTTTGTGAGTTCATTGATTATTTTTAGATTAAAATAATGCTATAGCAATTCTGATATGTTGTAAATTGGATTTGGGAATTATACATGATAATAAGATTGAATCTCATCAATTTTATCTTAGCCTATAAAATCAGATTCATGATTCTTATATGCCCATGTTGATATTATCATCAGTTTTATCAGTTTTACCATATCTTTATGATCAGTTCATACTTATGCCTATTGTTATTATTATGCCTGTTCTTTATCTTATCCCTTCATCCTTCCCTTTTTGGTTTTTATAGCCGGGCTACTTCGAGCCTAGGCCAAATCACATAGAGATGAACATACGAACGGTATTTTAGGGAACGATGGGAAATTTGGCATAATATACGTTGGGTTGGTTTGGGCATGACAAATGTTAAATTTGGCATAACATATGTTAATTGCTGGGCATGATATGAAACTGGGAATTTTGAGTAACTGACATAATTAACGTAAATTTGGCATAAACTGCAAATGATTAAATTGGCTAAGATAAGCATGCTGAGACACGAGGGTAGAGTCTGTTTGCAGTAGAAGCCTGCCCGGAACCAACCGGCCTAACCAGCAACCACTGTAACGACCCGGGGAATTCGTGATCCTGAGTAATCGACATAAACTCAATGTCGACTATCCAAGCATCGAAAAAACAGGATAGTCCATGAAAGAAATTAAAGGGTGAGAATAGATAAGATAGAAACTTTGAATAGAAGAAGAAGAACATACATCATCATCAGAGCAACACGAAACTCACAGCGGAACGAACGATATATAATAGATACATAACTTTTAAATAAAACTAGTATATGTATACAGTAACATTATCATAGTACAACACTTAAAACACAGCGGAAATAACAATAGCTATATAATCCTGAAGCCTCCTTCTCCAAGCTCTCAGTATCTGTAAAATCCCAATTACTTGACTGTCCGTACAAAATTGGGCACCCAAGAGTTTAGGGAAAACAACATAAAATAAACTCCGGGTCAGTCATGGGACCAGTATGAGTAAACAATTTAAAACAGTTTGAGCAATTTAACGATATCTCATAAGATCACGCCGTAAAACGGAGTGGGTTTTTCCCTTATGAGAATCGAAAACATTTGATTCAGCTTTCAAATGAAATCCTTTCAAAAGAAATGTTAAGTTTTATATCGAACTCATATGATATTATAATATTTCTATCAATCACAATATAATAATCATCTAGTAGAACGCTTTCATCTCACGTTCCACATACGTAATATATAATCAAAAACCACGGCCGCTTATTGGTTAATGAATTCCAACTGGCAAGGTATGGGACCACCTTCCGACAGTGTATCTCTGGAGAGGAATACACCGGGTTCAACAAGAACATCTTGCAACCCAGGCTAAACATGACCGGTCACTCATTCGCTTGAGTGTATTGAATGTATTATCTCCAACGGTTAGGATCAGCAACCGTTTCCCAAAAGGGACAACATCGAAACAGATTATAGAAGTAAATGGAATTTCTCTAGATCAGGTGACAATACACCCTAACTGGCAGCTAACCACTTAGCTATGCGACCTACTCGATTTTATACCATTTCCGATTGTGAGGTTAGATGCCATAACGTTTCCTTTACAAACCACATCTTCATTCACTTTGAATGTCACATCGTCATACCCGCCAAATCACAAATTTATTTTCCCAAAAAATATCACGGGTATGCAGCTAAGAGAAACGAATTCCTCCGCGACCAAACGTAAATACGTTTGACGAGATCATCTTACACGATCCATTAAATATACTATGTCAGACATTCTTCCATACAGGTTGTCCTAGGACTGGGAAAACCGAAGGCACTATTCTGTAAATAGGACAGCCCTTGCATAACTTCGTCTTCAATTATCTTCATCATATTTGATTCGCAACGCTAATGTCATCCGGAGTGGTTTTCAGATAATATATCTGATCCCGGTCTCTCCGTATTAACAACGGAAATAGTCAAAAAATTTGATAGTCAGTGATTTAACTATCAAAGAAAAACATGTGTGCAAACAGCGATATTATTTCCAGATGGAAATTCTATCGTTCAATCATCAATCAACATTTATTCATTTCCCCATTTATCGTTTCCATATATTCATCAAGTACTTATTTTCAAATTTTAGAAAATATACATTATTAACTTTGGAAAACGTTTCCATTTCTTATTCACGCATCACTATCTTCTCACATATATCAGTCTCTAACTGTAAACTAGTAAGAGAACAACCCCCTACGTATTAACCCCGAAGGCCGAAACCAACATTAGATCAACAAACGGAAAGCTATTCAGCTCGACTAATTTCCATTCGGTTTTTAATTCATTTAACTCCATTTTAAATTCCTACTTCAAAAACCCAATTTCCTTCATAAATGTTTTAATTTCAAATACTTACTTTAATCCATTATTCACATTGAATGTGAACAATATTTCTTTATATACTCCTGTAACACCCCAGAAATTTCGACAGCTGGAATGTTTGATTAATTTAAAAACTTAACTATTAATGATCAATTTTATATTGATATTGGAAGTAGAAATTTAAAATCAAATTTATTTTATGAATTGAATCCGATAATTTAGGATAATTGGTTGGTAATCAAATATTATTGAATATTTGAATTGAATTGGAATTCGATTGGAAATATAAACGATTGAATTTGAAATTTAACGTTGGTGATGTTAAATAAATTAGAGTTTTATTTGTCGAAATATATGAAATTTTGATGTGAATATCTATGTATTTATAAAGAAACTAAAATTTAACGTTTCAAATTGGTTATCGAACGGAGTTGTTTTAGGAACAACGGAATAAAACCAGCGAACAGATAAATAATTTGAATTTGTTGTACACAAACGAAGTCGGATTACAATGAAATTAATTTTGTCAAATTCAAAATATCGAAACAAAGGGGCACGTATGATTTTATGGTAATTGGAACCGTGGTTATGTTGCGGATACTGAGCATTCAACATCAATTACGATACTGTTAAATATTTAATTAAACCATATATAACCTCCCTCAGTAAAATTTGAGCCGACCTACCCTTGGAAATTTTCATACCCTAAACCCAATATGATGTAACACCGTTCTTATCCCTGAGCTCCTTTTCTATAAATCAATACCTTTTCCATATTTCTTCAGCACAAAAGCAAATCCAATTTTCCCCAAAATTTATCACCAGTGGCCGCCGAATGAAATCCCTTCTCTAAAAATCGATTCTTCCCCAAATTAAATCATTCCCCCTAAAACCTAATCGCCATCGAGGCATCTCCATGACACTGCTCCAAACCCATAGCTAAGTTTCCACCTTTTCCAAAAAAATTATACATACTACTATCTGATCGAACCCGCACCTCCAGTCAATCGCAGTTTCTGCCAGTCAGGCTACCTACTTAGGGCGAGACCGACGCTTCACTGCTGCCAACGGCTCGTTCTTTTACCACCGTTTAAAGGTGAGTATAAACTCTTGATTTAATTTTTTTTCCCAAGTTTGTTAACTTCAATAGAAACTAGTGTTTAATTTTAATTACTGATTTAAACTGGTCAAAAATGCGGGACGTTACAACTCCAAACAATCTGATTCCATATTTGAAAATAATATCCAAATTCCAAATTCTACTTAATCTCTATTTATAGAATTATTTGTACAATGTCCATTCTTTAACTTCTAACACTTAAATCTCATTTATAACTCCCTTTATATAATTGTATTCATTCTATATAAATCCTTTTATATAATTCTATTCATTCTACGTAAATCCTTTTATATAATTCTATTCATTCTATATAAATTCCTTTTATACAATTCTATTCATTCTATGTAAATCCTTTTATATAATTCTATTCATTCTATATAAATATTTCATTTTCAATACTCACTTTGAAAATTTCCTTTTTACATTCCACTATTTCATATGGTATTTAAAATACCAATTAACAATGATCGATATCATTCAAACACACATAATCAACAACATATTTAAATCACATCATATATTACAATATATGAAAAACAGTAAAATAAATGTTGAGGAATCCAGTTGGATTCATCTGACTTGTTTCCCTGCATCCACAGATGTTAAACAATATAATAGCATCAATTTCATTTCGATATGAAATATTCTGATAAACAGAATCAATATTTGATTAACGATTTATATATATATACATATATATATATATATATATATATATATATCGTTATTTATAATTTTAACCAATACATCCGCAATTCAACCAAACAATCATCACACATCAGTAAATTATCATTTATCATTACTAGATTATATTTATAAAAATATAAATTGATCAGAGTTAGTGAGAATTACCCACATTGGACGATCATCGTTAAATAACGATAACCATCGGTTGATTCAGATCGACAATTTATTTCACTATAAATTGTAATGAGCTTCAATTCACTCCCAGTCAGTTCCATTGTGTAGCCCTCTTCCGTACGATCCCAACAGATCCTGTTTCATCCAATTTTGATAACGTATGATAAAGTTATATAATTTACAAGTTATTATACCATATTGAATTTAATTAAAACTTAGTTAATTGAACTATTTGGGTTTTAACCTTATTTTATCCAGCCCACTCCTTCCAAAATACCCACCCGCATCCTCTAGAACATAAAAATCCCGTTCCTCCTTCTTGTGGCCATTGTGGCATCTTTGCTCCACTCAAACTCCTTCAATCTTCCACGATTTAATCCCCAATCATCACCAACATTTACCCCATCTCACTCTCTTCATCGAACCATCGCACAATGCCACAAACTCATCACCCAAATTCCTCACATAGCAAGCTACATCAGCCCCTTACCTTCTTGTCGAGCTCGAAGTCCCCCCTACTCTTGCGTTCCAGATCGACGCAACTCCATCACAAAAACCCAACGAACCACTTTAACGTGTAATACCCGCAAAACATGTCCATCGATCTTCCTTTGTTGCATGATCGTCACTGCACCACCAAAAAGGTCCTCCGATCACCTTTATATTGGATCGCGGTCAGCCCTAGACCGGCGATGAAGAACTCGAGCGCTAGAAATATGAATCGCACACAATAAATTTGGTGCCGACTTGGAGCTCTGTGCTAAAAGATTCCATATATATTCATCTCGGAATTTATAAGATTTTATTTTGATTTTATTTGAATTTAAGAAGATGAAATCTTTTTATTGGTAGAAAGAAATCAACGGCGCATTTTCTAGTTGACCGGTGAATGTAGAGAATTAGGTTTTAAGGAGTAATTAGGGTATATATATATGAGAAAAATATTTTTTTTATATTTGATTATTGTACTAACTTTTATTGAAAGGCTATTTATTTTAGTCATTAAAAATCCCTGTGATCACATACAATATCCAAATTCGACGAAAATGGGCAAGTAGCTACAATTCGACAATACGGACCCAATAAAACTAGTTTTGTCGAATTTCGACTCCGTTTGCTCACATAGCATATTTTTAACCATCAAAATACTAACCGTTTTTTACATTAAAAATCCATACAGCCACACATTGAATCCGAAAATCACGAAAATTGAAATCTAACAATAATTTAATATTATGGATCCAACAAAATTAGTTTTGTCGAAAACGGAAGTCGTTTGCTAAACTGGCTATTTTTAAAGCTCTAAATAAACCCGTTTAAATATTAAATATATTTAATAAAATTAAATTTAACATTTACAAATAAATATTATCGTATATATTCACATAGAATATTACGCAGCTTCAAAATAAACATATCTGAATTTATAACTCGACATTTCAAATCCAGATTAAATCAGTATTCAATTTATATTGAAAATTATTTTATAATATAAATAAATTGTTATAAATTATAAAGGAATTCCATAGCGACTTTTCAAAAATTTGATTTGGACATAACTCAAAATCTACACGACGAATTCCTGATTTTTCTCTTCCATTAGAAAAATATACTTCACCTGCTTCGAACTCTTGTTTCACAGAAATCCGGCTTAAAACGGATTCTATATGTTCGTTTAAAGTTCGAATCGCCGAATTAGGAACTGCCGCGCCATTTCGAGCTCGATTATAATTATAATATAACTATACGTTCAACCATTGTTAATTAAATATATTCGTTATCGTAATTCAATTTTAAACTGAAATATATATTTTGAATTGTCCAGTTCACATTATATTGCCAATTCACTATTTCCGACTATTTCAGAATTAAATATATTATCTAATTATTAATATTAATTAAATATTCAATATAATTAAATTGAACAACGATTTAATTCTCTAAATCACTAATTAAATAATTAAATAAATTAATTATTATACTGTAAAAATACGGGTCGTTACATTCTTCCCCTCTTAAAATAATTTCGTCCTCGAAATTGCTAAGGAAAAAAACAAACCCTATTGACTGGGTTAAAAATTATTTGTTCACTTCTTTACTTCAGTTTTAACCGAACCAATTTAATTTCAATTAAATATTTATTCATTCCTACTAACGAAAATTTTCAAAAAATCCTGAAATTTTTCTAAAACCTTAACTTTTCGAAAAATTTCGCCAGCACCTCCTTTGTACGGCTCAATCAATACAACAACAACTCGCCTCTTTGGGCCTTCTCCAACCCAAAAGAAAATAAAACAGCAAAGAGGCTTGCCAATTCGGATCATAAATCCCATGCTTATAAAAAATATAAACTTGTACCTTTTTGTCGGGCATATCATTATATCCTTTGCATCTATTACCAATTCAACATATATCAATGTCATTCCATTCGTTCGCTTATACCCAAGCCAAATCCTGTTCTCAACTCAGATTCTATTATTAATTTCAACTCTTAACTTACCAGTCCAACTCCATTTCGGATTATCTCTAATCCAATCTAATTCGATATTCTCTATCTCAATTCATTTTCCACTTAACTAGTTTCAATTCAATTTCTATGTCTATTTGCTTTTACAAATTCTAATTTTATTTGTTTTAATTCAAACAATCTTCCCTTGGAAATTTTAAACAATTTAGCTTTTTTAATACCAGATATCCCTTTTTAGTATTCAAAACAACTTGCTTTCCACAAAACAATTCAAGAACAAAATCTTTGGTAGTAATATGTCACTTACAACTCTAAAATGAACACTGATGATGCAGCTATCATCATTAGAATTTGTTTTCCAGTGATCGAAGTGAGTTCAATACTATATCACTTTTAAAACCATTTCTAAACACTTCCATCTGAAATGCATTTCAAAATACCATTCACAATGCTTTGTAAACAATTTAAAACCTCCCAGGATTTTAAAATTCTCATATATTTAATTCAATTCCATTTACAAATACCTTTCCGAACCCCAGAGTTTTAAATTTCAATTCTGTTTAAATTCAGTTTTAATTCATTTCGTAAAACTTACACGAATTTTAATTGGTTATTTACATAACCGTTTCAATTATAATCTTATCTGATTATAAATACAACCAACACATCCAATATTATAATATTTCCAATATATATATTTTCTTTATATCAAAATATGTTTAGGTAAAATTATTTCATTACCCTCTTTTTAGAACATACTATGTCGGTTCATCGTATTCAAGCGTTTATAAACCCCTACCGATATAGCGGATCAAACTGATCGATCAGAACCCATAAACAAGTCAACCAATAAAACTCCACAACATAAATCAATTTTTTTAAAATCTACAAATACGTTCACTCGTATATATATATACTCAACTCAATCTGGAGTATTACTAACCCTATCTCTACTGAGTTACACCACAGAGCCAAGGTAATTACTTCACCTTAAGCTCTGATACCACTGTAATGATCTGGGGAATTCGCAATCCTGAGTAATCGACATAAACTCAATGTCGACTATCCAGGCATCGGAAACACCGGATAGTCCATGAAATAAATTAGAGGGTGAGAATATATAAGATAGAAACTTAGAATAGAAGAAGAAAAAAAACATACATCATCATCAGAGTAACACGAAACTCACAGCGGAATGAACAATATATAATAGATACATAATTTTGAAATAAAACTAGTATATGTATACAGTAACATTATCAGAGTACAACACTTACAACACAACGGAAATAACAATTGCTATATAATCCTTAAGCCCCTGCTCTAAGCTCTCAGTATCTGCAAAATCGCGATTACTTGACTGGCCGTACAAAATTGGGCACCCAAGAGTTTAGGGGAAAAACACAAAATAAACTCTGGGTCAGTCATGGGATTGGTATGAGTGAACAATTTAAAACAGTCTGAGTAATTTAACGATATCTCATATGACCACGCCGTATAACAGAACGAGTTTTTCCCTTATCAAAATCGAAAACATTTGATTTAGCTTTCAAATAAAACCCTTTTGAAAGAAACGATAAATTTTATATCGAACTCATATGATATTATAATAGTTTCTATCAATCACAATATATAATCATCTAGCAGAATGCTTTCATCTCATGTTCCACATACATAATATATAATCCAAAACCGCGGCTGCTTATTGGTTAATGAATTCCTATTGGAAAGGTATGGGACCACCTTCCAACAGTGTATCTCTAGAGAGGAATACACCGGGTTCAACAAGAACGTCTTGCAACCCAGTCTAAACATGACCGATCACTCATTTCGCTTGAGTGTACCGAATGTATTATCACCAACGGTTGGGATCAATAACCATTTCCCGAAAGGGACAGCATCGAAACAAATTATAGAAGTAAATGAAATTTCTCTAGATCAGGTGACGATACACCCTAATTGGCAGCTAACCACTTAGCCATGCGACCTACCTGATTTTATACCTTTTCCGATTGTGAGGCTAGAGGCCATAACATATCCTTTACAAACCACATCTTCATTCACTTTAAATGTCACATCATCATACCCGCCAAATCACGAATTGATTTCCCAAAAAATATCACGGGTATACAGCTAAGAGAAACGAATTCATCCGCAACCAAACGTAAATACATTTGACAAGATCAAGTTACGCGATCTATTAAAAATATTCCATCAGACATTCTTCCATACAGGTTATCCTCGGACTGGACAAACCGAAGGCACTATTCTGTAAACAGGACAACCCTTCTATAACTCTGTGTTAAATTATCTTCATCATCTTTGATTCGCAATGATAATGTCATATGGAGTGGGTTTCAGATAATATATCTAATCCCGGTCTCTCCGTATTGACAACGGAAATGGTCAAAAACTTTGACAGTCAGTGATTTAACTATCAAAGAAAAACATGTATGCAAACACCGATATTATTTCCAGATGGAAATTCTATCGATCAATCATCAATCAACATTTATTCATTTCCCCATTTCTCGTTTCCATATATTCATCAAATCCTTATTTTCAAATTTTAGAAAATATACGTTATTAACTTTGGAAAACGTTTCCATTTCTGATTCATGCATCACTATCTTCTTACATATATCAGTCTCTAACTGTAAACTAGTAAGAGAACAACCCCCTACGTATTAACCCCGAAGGACAAAACCAACATCAGATCAACACACAGAAAGCTATTCAACTCAACTAATTTCCATTCGATTTCTAATTCATTTAACTCCATTTTAAATCCCTATTTAAAAACCCAATTTCCTTCATAAATATTTTAATTTAAAATATTTACTTTAATCCATTATTCACATTGAATGTGAAAAATATTTATTTATATACTCCAAACAATCTGATTTCATATTTGAAAAAAATGTCCATCCAAATTCTATTTAATCTCTATTTATAGAATTATTTATACAAAATCCTATCTTTAACTTCTAACACTTAAATCTCACTTATAATTCCCTTTATATAATTTTATTCATTCTATATAAATCCTTTTACATAATTATATTCATTCTATACAAATCCTTTTATATAATTCTATTCATTCTATATAAATTCCTTTTATATAATTTTATTCATTCTATGTAAAACCTTTTATATAATTCTATTCGTTCTATATAAATATTTCATTTTCAATATTCACTTTGAAAATTTCCTTTTTACATTCCAATATTTCATTTGGTATTTAAAATACCAAATAACAATGATCAATATCATTCAAACCCACATAATCAACAACATATTATATATCACATCATATATTACAATATATAAAAAACAGAAAAATAAATGTTGAGGAATCCAGTTGGATTCCTCCGACATGTTTCCCTGCATCCACAGATGTTAAACAATATAAAACATCGATTTCATTCCGATATGAAATATTCTGATAAACAGAATCAATATTTGATTAACGATTTATATATATATACATATATATATCGTTATCTATAATTTTAACCGATACATCAGCAATTCAACCAGACAATCATCACACAACAGTCAATTATCATTTATCATTACTAGATTATATTTATAAAAATATAAATTGACCAGAGTTAGTGAGATTTACTCACATTGGACGATCATCCTTAAATAACGATAACCATCTATTGGTTCAGACTAACAATTTATTTCACTTTAAGTTGTAACGAGCTTCAATTCACTCCCCGTCAGTTCCATTGTGTAGCCCTCTTCCATACGATCCCAATGGATCCCGTTTCGTCTAATTTCGATAACGTATGATAAAGTTATGTAATTTACAAGTTATTATACCATATTGAATTTAATTAAAACTTAATTAATTGAACTATTTGGGCTTTAACCTTATTTTATCCGGCCCACTCCTCCCAAAATACCCACCCGCATCCAATAAAATCTTTGTCTTCCTCCAGAACAAAAAAATCCTGTTCCTCCTTCTTATGGCCATTACGGCATCTTTGCTCCACTCAAACTCCTTCAATATTCCATGATTTAATCCCCAAACATCACCAACATTTACCCCATCTCACTCTCTTCATCGAACCACCGCACAACGCCACGATCATCACCCAACTTCCTCTCATCGCAAGCTACATCAGCCCCTCACCTTCTTGTCGAGCTCGAAGTCCCCCTACTTTTGTGTTCCAGATTGACGCAGCTCCATCAGAAAAACCAACGAACCAATTTAACATGAAATACCCACAAAACAGGTCCATCGATCTTCCTTTTCTCCATGATCGTCACTGCACCACCAAAAAGGTCCTCCGATCATCTTTATATTGGATCGCGGTCAGCCCTAGACTGGCGATGAAGAACTCAAGCTCCAGAAATATGAATCGTACACAATAAATCTGGTGCCAACTTGGAGCTCTGTGCTAAATGATTCCATATATATTCATCTCGGATTTTATAATATTTTATTTTTATTTTATTTGAATTTAAGAAGATGAAATCTTTTTATTGAAAGAAAGAAATCAACAACGCATTTTCTAGTTGACCGGTGGATGAAGAGAATTAGGTTTTAAGGAGTAAGTAGGGTATATATATAGGAGAAAATATTATTTTTATATTTGATTATTAAACTAACTTATATTGAAATGCTATTTATTTTAGTCGTTAAAAATCCATCTGACAAATTCGACGAAAAGGGACATGCGGCTATAGTTCGACATTACGGACCCAATGAAATTGGTTTCGTCGAATTCCGACTCCGTTTGCTCACACAGTGTATTTTTAACCGTCAAAATACTAACTGTTTTTCACATTAAAAATCCGTACGGCCACACACTGACTCCAAAAATCACGAATATTGAAATCTAACAATAATTTAATGTTACGAATCCAACAAAATTAGTTTCGTCGAAAACGGAGGTCGTTTGCAAAACTGGCTATTTTTATAGCTCTAAATAAACCCATTTAAATATTAAATATATTTAAAAACAATTAAATTTAATATTTATAAATAAATATTATCATATATATTCACATAGAATATTACGGTCAGTCTAATGTGAGAGGTCATATGCATAACTAAAAGATTCTTAGACACGAGGTTAAGTCTGGCTTGTGGCAGAAGTCCGCCCGGAACCGCCCGGCACATCCAGTGGCCACAAACCATCGACTTAATGTGATAGTTCTGTGCATTAATAACTAATTAATGCTGATCAAAGATGAATATGATACCTAAAACATGTTATGTGGGTGGGTTTAAGTTAACCTGTGTAAGATGACAACTTAACCGATAATACATGAACAAAGTGGATAGGGTTAAGGCAAGCTTAAAAAATAATGCACATTGATTTGATAAGTGGATGGGGTTACTTCAACTTGGCTGATAGACAACACTTAACCAATATAAGATTGGGTTAGGATAAACCCTGGGGAAAACCTAGTAGCGGTAGGGAACCATTTCAGATAGTAACCCACTTAGTGGTATTGGGAAGCCTGAGCTAGGCAGGGTTGGGGCACGCTTATTGGGCTGATTATAAGTGGTCAAATAAGAGAAAGGGTGTAGCAGTGCAGGTTCCGTCGAGTTCATTAAGCGTGTACAAGGTGTTCCCAGTATTGGAAGATTTAGCCAATGTACATCAGTAGGTATAAAGCTGTGCACCCACGGGTTGCCACTTAGAGAGTGATACACCCTAAGCTGGGACCCGCAGAGATGTCTACAAGTTAAGGAGCCGATCGATTAGTGGTAGTGTGGCGACATATATTATGGGCAAGTGGACTTTCAAGGATTGTATGGGGTGGATACCTCTTACTAGATGTTACGCATGAGTGTTACCTATTGCGGGGTTGGGATCATTTCATTAAGAATTACTAGTAGGTGGTTCAGTGAATTAAATTAAGTAAGAAATCTGGGAAGCGCACTAGACATTCCTTTATATTCATCCTGTTATCCAACTTTACCTTATGACATGGTTATACTTTCCATCCTGTTTATTCCTATCATATTTCTTTACTTATTTTCATGCTAAAAGTAGCTGGACTTGGTAGGCTTTATGTCTGACCTTTTCGTTTTTGCCTCTTTTTCTTCCGTTTCCCCCCAGGTTCTTAGGGAGAAAACACTGAAGCTTGACTTGGATTTCTTTCTACTTGAAGTGCTTAGAAGTGTTGAGAGCAATGCTCAGCTTTATCTCTTTACATTATGGCTATTTGGAGTGGGATTATGATTTTACTTATATGTTCTCTGATAATAATTTTGTTCAAGATGGATACTTATGTACTTGACTCTAGTATGTGGTTTTGATGTTGTAATCAAACATTTTTTGCTTTTCCGCTGCAATGAAGTTTGAATTTTCTTAATTACCATTTATATATCTATCTTGTGATATTCTGTTCTATAATCTTATAATACTCCATGGAAGTTAATGCATTCCCTTAGTGAGTGACATTAATGGACGTGGGGTGTTACAGGTACACTCAAGTTAAATGAGTGGTCAGTCATGTGCGGCCGGGTTGCAAGACGTTCTTGTTGAACCCCAGTGTATCTCCTCTAGAGTAAACTGATCGGAAGGTGGTTCAATACGTTGTCATAGTCGGAATCTAATCTCCAATAAGCACCCTATAGTTTTTGATTTAATATTATATATGGAGCATGAGATGCAAGCGTTCCGCTAGATTCGATTTAGTTGATGTAGACAATATTATAATATCAATGGATTTTGATATCAAAAACATTTTTGGTTATCGTAAGGTAAAAACCATCCGTGTTTATGTGTGGATCGGTCTTACGATTATCATTTATTTCAAAAAAAAAATTGAAAGTTAAATTAAATGGTTGGACTTTACTCAGAGTTGTCCCATGACCGACCCAGAGTTTATTTTGTTTGTTCTACCCTAAACTCTTGGGTGTTGGAATTTGTACAAACAGTTCAAGTAGTCCGGATTTTTCAGGTTCGTTTGGTGGAGCTTGAAGTAAGAGGCTTCACCAGTTAGCTATAGACTATCATATTTTCCGCTGTGTACTATGTTATATCTGGAAATATGTGTTTATAACTTTTCCAAGAATAACCTTTGTGCTCTGATGATGGTATGCATATCCAGTTATTGACTTGTATTTCAAGAATTATGTTATTTATATATTTATCCGTTCCGCTATAAGATTTCTGTTCTTCTTTTTCTTCTGTTCTAACTTTTCTTTCTTTCTATTTCTCATCCTCTAACTTCTTTCTTCTGATGTCGTATTTCTGTGCGATTTGGGTTGAACATGTGGTGTTATTAGTTGACTCAAAGGGTATGGAAATTCGAGCCATTACATTTCGTATCAGAGCTGGAGGTTAAATAGTAACCTTGGCTCTGTAGTGTAACTCAATAAAGATGGGGTTTGTAATTAATACCCTTGATTGGGTTTGAGTGTATATGTATGAGCACATATCTGTAGTTTTGATATAAAATGGTTTTATATTGTGTTAATTGGTTTGTTGAGTGGTTTATAAATTCTGTTCGATATAGGATGTACAATTGTATCGATAGATGTTTCTAAATTCTCGAACAAAGCAATTCTATACAGTGTTTAGAAAAAGGGGTAAATGCAATAATTTTGCCCAAAAATTATTTTGATATAAAAGGAATAATCTCTGAGATATCATAGCATATGAATATGTCAATTGATATTACAATCAGATGAAAGTATAAAATATTGAAAGGGTTATATATAACCAAATATAACCTGTATATGGATAATATATATAAATAAGCTAAATCAGAATTGGATTCAAATTAGAATGTGGATTTAAATCCCGAATATTTGTGCACGTGGGCGATGTGTAAAAATTATCGTCCCAATCGATATCACCAAAAATAGGGAAGCATAAACAGGTCGTCCGACTTGTAAATGGATGTGTAAACTTATTTTTTTCGTTACCTAATAATTATTTTATTTATCATAGTTATAAGCTCAAAATAATATTTTCAACTAACTAAATTTTTCTAACACTTCTTAGAAAATTTTGGCAGCATAACGACACAATACTAGAACCGGAATAAGGTCTAGCCTTACCCCTTGCCTAATACTGGCTCGCGCCATACACAAACCAATTCACATCCAAATCAAATCCTAACACATAAATCAATTTTCGAAACCATAATCAAATCACGCAGAACATCCGAATAAATAAATACTCAACTACCCCAATGCCATTTATGGCGCCATAAGTGGCTATTCGCGGAGTATGAAATCAGTGTGTCGGTAATATCTATACATCGCTTTCAATTTATGTGATTGTGTGAATTCTAGTATTGAACTCCATATAATTCAAATAAACAACATGGTTTGTAAATAAATAGTGTCGGGGGCTTCTAAGCCCCGTTTGCATCCTAGAATATTTTTAATTGTAAAATAAATAGAGTGAGAAGGAGTTCTCACCTTTGGTTTCCACCCCGTCAGTCTTTAATTTAACGGTTTGGATTTGCTTTGTGACGACCCCAAAACCCCGTACGACGGTGGCAAGAGTAATCTTTGGAATATAACACATAAACAGATAACAGCAGAATAGAAATAAATAAATGCACCAGATAATGTACAAATAATACACTGGATAAACATAATCATCAGAGTTACACAGTATACAGGATCATACTTAGTACAAAATACAGTTCAGCTATACATAAACGTTGACAGCGGAATCAAAACATAATATGTACAATAGGAGCTAAACAACATAAAAAGAGATAAATGATAGAATCCATCTTCAACTCTAGCTATCCAGAGAGAGCCTGCTAAAACCTGAATATAAGGCTTCCCGTGTAGAAAAAGGGGCACCTGAGTTTGCAAGTGAAACAAACTACGAGTCAGTCACGGGACTGGTATGAAAAATCTACTTAACATATTTTAAAATATGGCCAATCGCAGGACCACGCCACTTTCGCGTAACGGGTTTACTCCATTGGATTGCCAGTGCTTTAAAACAAGTAAACCTTTTAAACATCGTAATGCTTTTTATAAAAATAAATCCATTATAAGACTCAGTTGCCATCACACAATGCAACGCAAACCGGAGGATAAAGTTTTACCTTATAATGGCCAAAATATGCTTGATACGAATAAAACAAAAGCATTTCGTATTATTACTAGTTTTTATATGTTTCAAAAACAATTTCAATCATAACTATCAATCATAGACGACATGGTTACCATATATCATGTCGCCCTATATAGGTATACAATCAAAACTGCATGGTGTCGTATTTGGAAATTGGATTTCCATCATGAACCAAGGCAAAAGATATTCCTTACTGACTACGAGACTGTTTAGCCCAAGTCTCAGGATCAGAGATCGAGTGACCCTTAGAGCGACAGGGCCGGTCCACCGATGTGGATTAAAATACCTGAACACTTCGTTTCCCCGCCCTTTGGGGCGTGAATGATTCCTATGACTCCATCGGCTCCACATAGTCAACGATATATCCGAGGCGCCTCGCAACAGCAACAACCACACAGGTGAAATAATATAAATGTCAGGGCTGGTAGGTCACTCACACCACCCTAGCTAGAATGAAATGCATGTCCTCCATGAGGTCCGCTCCCGTTTCTGGTTCATAGTGGGGCGTCAGGCTCGCGAATCAACGTTATACACAAAGCTATGCCACACAGGCCGTGCTTTGATCATCAACCACAAGACTTTTCTTTTCAACAAAAGCCTTGATCATCTGCCATTTAGGCATGCCACACAGGCAATTCACTCCATGCGACTGATTTCTATCGATATATAACCTCTGAGCTCGTACGTCTCAGAGAAGGGCGTTAAGCAAGAGAATAAATTCTCCGCTGCCAAACAGATATATATATATATACTTATTTAATAGAGATCAATCAGCACTGAACAAAATCCAATGTTAGACACACAGTCCATTTGCAAGTTCGTTCTGGGTCTGAACGAACTGGAGGCACCTTATACCTCGCATATCCATCGATCTCCAAGTACGTCTAGACGATCACCAATTATTATCTATATTTTGGGATGCCTCCCAATCAAGACATTAGTTATCATCCAACCGAGGTGAAGATCTCCGGTCTTCAACCGCCGTCTTCATTATCGATTTCTTATCGCCGATCAATTATTTGAAATGAGATTTAACTTGGCCTTTTCAAATAATTCACGTATATTTAGAATTTAAATCAATTCATTTCAATGGTTAAATTATTCGACATCAATAATTCTGTTTTTAAATGTAATTTTCATGCCAAGCACATTCAACCATCAAATATCCAATAAACCGGGTAAATTCGGTTTATTTCCATTCCATATCATTTATGATATTTTATAACGATTTATCGCTATTTTTATTCACTTAAAAATAGCCAATTCATTCAATCGACGCTTCAGGCCATAACGCGTCTGGGGCGCTGTTTTTCTTCAAATTTGAATTATCTTCACAAATTTTATATCATTAGAAAGATCTTTTCAAAACGAATCCAACGGTTTCAGTTTCGGGAAAATCCGACGGTCGGATCTCCCGGTACAATCGTTTGAAGTTACGATTTCAAAATACGAACTACAGCGTCGTTTTTCGATTTAATTTAATTATATATATATATATATATATATATATATATATATATATATATATATCGATACTGGCGCTGTTTTTCTTCAGATTTGAATTAAACAATCCAGACAATCCAACCGTTGGATCTTTACAAAGTTGGTGTCGTTGGAAAGATATTTCCAAAGCGAACCCAACGGTTTCGGTTTCGGGAAAATCCCACGGTCGGATATCCCGCACTAATTGTTTGAAATCATGGTTTCAAAACATGAACTGCAGCTTCGTTATTCGATTTATTTCAATTATATATATATATATATGTATATATATAATTCATTCTTCGATTTCAAAACCGTATTCATTTCACACATTTGATAAAAATAGTATTTTTATCCAACAACTATTTATTTCCACTCATCACTATTTTAACAGTTCATATATATCATAAAAATGTGATTTTTATTATAAAACAATTTATTTTAAAACACGATTATTTTATACAATTCATACACAAGGTAAAAATGTTATTTTTGGTGTTAAAACAATTTATTTAAAACATTAGTATTTTATATAATCTATATATATATATATATATGATAAAAACGTTATTTTTATCTTTCAAAGAATTTATTCAATACAAGAACTTCATTCAACACATGAATTTTATTCAACACATGAATAAATGTTCAACACATGAATTTTATTCAACACATGAATTCTATTTCAACACATGAATTTTATTTCAACACATGAATTATATTTCAACACATGATTATATTCAACACATGAATTTTATTCAACACATGAATTTTGTTTCAACACATGAATTTTATTTCAACACATGAATTTTATTCAACACATGAATATAAATCAAACACAGAAATATTTCAGAAAATTTCGGCAGCATAACGGCAGGGTAGTTAAAACTGGCACCATCCCTAGTACAGCTCCTCGCTCTACCTTAAAGCCTCGCAGCTTTTGACAATGGGGATTTTCAATATCTAGTTCGTATGCAGACGAATTTTCCCATATACTAAACCTATTAGGATTTCAACCACAATCAATCATTTCAAATCAACCATTCATGATATTCACCAAATTTTCACATCAACCAATAATCCTAACAATTTCACAACCAATGTATATCGTCCATGGTCTGTGGACGAGGGGAGTGTGTGTGTGTGTGTGTATATATATATATATATATATATATATATATATATATATATATATAGACATACGTATATAACAATATTTCGATTTCATTTCAATATCATTTCAATTTATCAACGCATATATCATTTTTACAACGCATATATAACTTATACATCGAACATACAACTTATACAACGCTTATACCTAAGGTGTATAATGCTTATATAACTCATACTTCGACTATATAATTTATACATCGTTGTTTCCATATAGTTTATAATTCAGAAATCTCACATTGGGTTCCACTCCACCAAAAATTGTAGAAGGCTCAGAAAAATATCTGGTCTCTTCTAGAATGTAGAAGACATCCACATGGTCCCAGCGTCTGTTGTTTCACTGAATTTCGACCACAAAGTAAAAAGATTTGATTTTTAGAAGTTTGCAACACTTAAAAGTGTAAAAATCAGATCAAATTAGAACAAGCCGTTACCTCAGCAAAATCTTCAAATCTTGGTTTGGATTTTTCGTGCAAACGGTGAAGTGATTCGACAATCGCTCTTCGCAGCGACGATGAGGAAGGAGAGGCGTGCTGGCGCTTGAAGCGGGGCCCACTTCGGTGGCCTGTAGGTGGCGCCGCGACGGTGGGAAGGTCTCGACTTCCTGTTGTCGATTCTCTCAAATTACTCCACTAAAAATGGCAAACTTTATATGGATGTGAAGCTCATGAGACGATCTACAAAAACCATAACTGGGGCATGTGATTTTGGTGCATGGATTTGAAGAAAAAGAGGAGAGAAGGAAGGAGCTGTTTTCCGCCATGTTCGACGAAGGATCGGGGAGAGAGAATAGAGATGGCGCCTTATGATTGGCCAATGGTTTTCTTTTTTGTTTATATATTTTTAAAATCCCAAAAATACCCCTCATCTCATACGATCTCCAATCCAAACCCAATGACTTTCATCCCTAGCTGAATACCTCTATTCCGAACACAATGGGATATGTTTCGTAAGCCGATTCGATTGTTTCAGTCAGTTTTCCTTTAAATTAAAATATAAAACACTCAATATTTAATTTGAACGTACATTTCAATTTGCCGAGGCCACATACTGATCCTAAAAATTCCAGAAAAATAAATCTACCTATTTTTTGACGATACGGTCCCAACAAAACTTGTTTCATCGAATTCTGAGACCGTTTGAAAAATGGCCATTTTCTAGTCAATCCGTTTTAATAGAAATTGACCAAAATGCCTTTTCCTTTGCCACACCCACATATTAACTTCAAAAATTATGGAATTTGAAACCTAGCAATAATTTTACCTCTCGGATCCAACAAAAGAGGTTTCGTCGAATTCTGAGGTCGTTTGCAAAATGTCTATTTTCAAGGGCTATATATATTATATACCGACCTTTCTGAGAATTCATTTGGCCATAACTTTTGATTCCTGCTACGAAACTTCGATTTTTTAGATTCGTTAAAAAGATATTCACAAACAGATTTAAATATTTTTGGTTTCACTAAAATCCATTTTGTTTTGCACCCGGTACAGCCAGTCAAAGTTTGAATTCAATTTTCGAAATTGTTGTGCCATTTCAGGCCTTGTTTATAATTAGAAATAATTATATTTATTTTCAAACGTCGATTCAAACATTCTTTTCATCGTTATTATTTAAAATAATTTATTTTAAATATCTAAAATCCACTAAAATAGCCAAATTAAAAATTTTAAATTGGGTCAGATTTTCCGGGTTGTTACAATGTCCCCCACTTAAAAGTTTTCGTCCTCGAAAAGGAATGAAGTCGAAAGTTGCTTAATTACCCAACTCAACTTTCATTCTGGCTTCCATTCTTCAACTTTTCAGTTTCTAAGAATTTTCAAATTCTTCAAAAATTTGGCTAACACCCTAAATTTTCAAAAAAAAATTGCCATAACCTCGTTTGTACGGGGAGCTTCGGGATATTTCAAATAGCCTCCCATGGCGCCCACCAATCCAAAAGAAAAATTAAAAGCCAATCGGCTCATAAAATCATCAAATCCCAAGAAATACAATAAACATGTACCTATTTATTGGGCAAACAATTTTATTCCTCTGCTTAGCTGTCTATCCATAACCTGTTCACACATATATAATGGACATGTATATAAATATTTGTTCAGTTGGGCTAAATGGTTCAAAATTCTAATTAATCAACCAAAAATCGAACAACACAACCAGTAGTCAAAATATACTAATTAATTCATATACTCTTTTAAAATCATTCAGATTATATAATTAAAAAGTTATACATTCATGAAAGAAAACAACAGCAAAGTAGAGAACAAAATGGAAATGCAAAATACGGTAAATGTACCTTGCACCGGAGTCAATCAGAGATATCCACCCTGCACTTAGGATAGGCTTTCTTAATACTCTCCTCAGTTTCCCAAGTACAATCTCATGGATCTCCACTCCATTGCACTTTGACTAAGTCAACCTTCTTGTTCCCCAGTTCTTTTGTTTCTTTGCCAATTATCTTTAGCGGTTCCCTTCTCACAGCCAATTCTGGAGTAATTTCTATATCCCATTACGCTGCTTCTTCAACAATCAAGTCTGGATCATGCACGTGCTTTCGAAGTTGAGATACGTGAAATACATCATGCACTCCAGGCAACCAGTCAGGCAATTGAACTTTATAAGCGAGAGTTCCAATCCGTTCAAGTATAGGGAATGGACCAATAAATTTGGGCGCCAACTTTCCAGTTTTGCCAAATTGAATTACTCCTCTCATCAGAGAAACCCTTAGATACACATAGTCACCAACAGCAAATGATAAATCCCTCCTTCTTGAGTCTGCATAGCTCTTTTGTCGGCTTTGAGCTGCTAGCAGTCGTTTCTTGATGAAATCGACTTTATCCGCAGCTTCGCGAATCATATCCGGTCCCAATACAAGCCTATTACCAGGTTCAACCCAACAAGCAGGAGATCGGCATGGTCTACCATATAATGCTTCGAATGGTGACATTGTCAGGCTCGCTTGGTTGCTGTTGTTATATGAGAAATCAGCCAAATGCAAATGGTCTTCCCATGATCCACCAAAATCAAGAACACAAGCCCGCAATAAATCTTCTAGTATACGATTCACCCTCTCAGTCTGACCATCTGTCTGAGGATGATATGCGGTGCTTAGATTCAGCTTCGTTCCCAGTTCTACTTGAAATGCCTCCCAGAATTTGCTAGTAAATATTGGATCTCTATCACTAACTACACCGATCGGCACTCCATGTAGCTTAACAATTTCTTTGAAATAGACCTGTGCCAGACTCTGAGCAGTTCTATTGGATCTGACAGGTATAAAATGGGCGGTCTTCGTGAAGTGATCTACGATCACCCAAATACTGTCATTTTCTTTCTTGGTTCTGGGAAAACCATCTATGAATTCCATGGAAATATGTTCCCACTTCCAACCTGGAATGTCCAGCGGTTGCAATAATCCGGCAAGTTTCTGCTGGTCGCTTTTGACTAGTTGGCAAGTAGAGCACCTGCTAACATATAAAGAAATGTCTCTCTTCATCGATTTCCACCAAAATGTACGCTTAATATCATTATACATTTTGCTCACTTCTGGATGGATACTAAGCTTTGACTTGTGGCATTCATCCAGTACTTCCCTCTGGAGCTCAGAAATGTTAGGAACACAAATTCGACCCTTTAGCCTTAGAACCCCTTGGTTATCAATCTGAAGACTCAAGGGTTCGACTTTCTATATTCTTTCTCTGATCGTCTGAATGAAGTGATCGTCCTTCTGAAGAGAAGATATTTTATTAATCAATGAAGTCATAATGATAAAACTGGCGATCATTACATTCTTTCTACTTAGCGCATCGGCTACAACATTGGCTTTCCCTGGAGTGTACAAAATCTCAAAATAGTATGCTGCAAGAAACTCTAGCCAACGTTGTTGCCTCAGATTCAAGTCTTTCTGGGTGAACAGATACTTCAATGACTGATGGTTTGTATACAGTTTGAATTTCTTGCCCAGAAGATAATGCGCCTAGATTTTCAAAGCAAATACAATGGCTAACAACTCAAGATTATGAGCAACGTAATTTTTCTCATGCGGTTTCAGTTGACGGCTAGCATAAGCAACCACTTGGCCTCTTTGCATTAATACTACACCAAGGCCTTCTCTAGAGGCATCTGTCCAGACTTTCAAGTCTTGATTGCCATCGATTATCGTTAACACCGGAGTCGTTGTTAATCTTAATTTTAGCTTCTGAAAAGCCTCCTCACTTTCGGGAGTCCATTTGAATTTTGCGTGCTTCTTTGTAAGTTTTGTTAAGGAACAGGATATCTTCGAAAAATCTTTAACGAACTTTCGATAATAACTAGCCAATTCAAGAAAACTTCGGACTTCTGTGGGAGTAATAGGCTGCTTCCAATTTTGAATAGCGGTGATTTTACCGGGATCCACAGAATTTCCTTCCTTTGATACAACGTGGCCCAGAAACTTGACTTCTTCTTGCCAGAATATACATTTGGAAAGTTTGGCCTTCAAGACATTCTTTCTGAGAATTTCTAACACTTGTTCCAAATGTTCGGCGTGCTCGCTCTCTGACTTAGAAAAGATCAATATGTCATCATGAAAACCAGAACAAACTTGTTCAAGACTTCTCTGAATACCCTGTTCATTAGATCGAAAAAATAAGCTGGAGCGTTACATAAGTCGAACGACATTACTAACCACTCATAGAATAAGTCTGGACCTCTGAATGTTGTCAAAGGAACACACTCTTTGGCAAAACGAAGCTGATGAAACCTGTAGCTAGGTCCATCCTTGAAAATACTTGTGCGCCATTCAATCGATCCAACAAATCATCAATTCGCGGCAATAGATATTTGTTCTTTAATGTCTGTTTATTCAAGTCACGATAATCCACACATAGTCGAAGAGTACCGTCTGATTTTGGGACAAACACCACTGCTGCTCCCCAATCAGAGAAACTAGACCTGATCAGACCCTTCCATACAAGCTGTCGTGTCTGATTGTTTAATTCCTCTTTCTCCTTTAGAGTCATTCTCCGAATAGCGTGCACTACTGGCCTTGCATTCAGAATTAAAGCGATCTTGAAATCAATTTCTCTCTTTGGAGGCAAGCTAACAACTTCTTCAAACACATCCACATAATTCTTAATGATAGGAATATCTTTTATGATGTCCGAAATATTCTCTGTGACTACAGGGATATTTTCTATTTGAGCAGGAGAAACATCAAGAGCTGACCAAAAGTCTTTTCTATCTGAATTTAGGCCTTCACATGGTATGGTTATATGGTTCCCTAATTGGGCCTTTGCCTTAACAATTCTCTCGATGCATTTAACCTCAGCTTCATATTTGGTTAACCAATGCGATCCCAAAATAAGATCAAATTCAGTAAAATTCATGACGATCGAGATGGTAGGGAACTTATAATAGGAAAAAGAGATAGGCACCCCACAAATCCAACTAAGATCGAGGTAACCCCCAACTGGATTATGGACAGTGATGGGTTCTTTGAGCTTTTTCAATTTCAAATCCAACTTCTTAACTGCATTCTTTGCAATAAAGCTTCATGACGCGCCTGTATCAAACAGTACTTTAACTGGAATATTTTTGACATTAAGCGTGCCTTCCAAAACATCTGACTTTATCTTACTAGCAGAGGGCGCTGAAGTTTCTGCTACTTCATTTACATGTACTATTCGAGGCTTCTTTAAGAGATGGCAACCCTTTGAAAGATGACCAGTCTGATGACATTTATCGCATTTTCTATTCTCTTGAAACTTCTTACCAATTTTAGATTCATCCTTCTTTTTTTTCTTCGAGGATTTACAATTCCAGGTCAAATGCCCTTGCTTATTGCAGTTAGAGAAGGTGGCCGTCGTTATGGGTTCTTTCTCAGATTTAACCCTTTTCCTCTTGGCTTTGGGCTTCTCACTGACCTCAGGCATTGTACTGGCCTCAGGACTATGTCTAAGACTCCCCTTTGTTACCAGAACTGACTTCCTCTTCGTCGTTCAAAAGACCTTTCTTATGGAGATCTTCATACTGATAAGCCATGTATATCATTTCAGAAAAAGGAAGCTTCACATGCCCCATGACACTACTTTGTTACTTTCTTTGAAGCCCGTTAATAAACCTCAGATTCTTCCTCTTCAGATTTCGAATTAAAAGAGGGGCAAAGTGAGAAAGTTCATTGAATTTCTTGTGATATTCTGGAATACTCATATCTCCTTGTATCAGATAACAGAATTCATCACATAACCTCTCGGTTGCTTTTGAAGGAGTAAATCTTTCTATGAAAATCTCTTTAAATCTATCCTGGGTTATATTACCTTCTGGATTATCCTTAATAATCGAATCCCACCAGAACAAAGCTTCTTGTTTGAGTGCCCAAGATGCCTGTAATCTTTTCTAGTCATCTCTCATCTTTAAACTTTCAAAGATTTTCTCAGCAGAACGAATCCAAGCTTGTGTTTCCATAATGGATTCTTTGCCCAAGAATGGTGATTCACCCAGATTTCGATACCTCTTTACCAGAGCCTCAGTATCTGGCTCAGTCTTCCTTCTTCTGTTTCTGTCACTCATTTTCTAGTACATCTACAAATAGCAGACAAAGTGTCAGGTCAATAGAAAAGATACTATAAAGCATAGAAACATATACTTGAATGTAAATCTGTCTACTACGGTGTATTTCATTCTGCTATACTCATACTAGGATATTACTGATCCTATCTGTAATGAGTTATTCATCCTAGAACACTACTGGTTCTATTTCTGACGAATTCGTTAATATATTATATTCCAGAACTAAGCTCAACCAAAGCTGTGACACCACGTGTGACGACCCCAAAACCCCGTACGACTGTGGAAGGGTAATCTTTGGAATATAACACATAAACAGATAACAGCAGAACAGAAATAATCAAATGCCCCAGATAATGTACAAATAGTACACTGGATAAACATAATCATCAGAGTTACACAGTATACATGATCATACTTAGTACAAGATATAGTTCAGTTATACATAAATGTCGATAGTGGAATCAAAACATAATATGTACAATAGGAGCTGAACAGCATAAAAAGAGATAAATGATAGAATCCATCTTAAGCTCTAGCTATCTAGAGAGAGCCTGCTAAAACCTGAATACAAGGCTATCCATGTAGAAAAAGTGGCACCCGAGTTTGCAAGTGAAACAAACTACGAGTCAGTCATGGAACTGGTATGAAAAATCTACTTAACATATTTTATAATATGGCCAATCACAAGACCATGCCACTTTCGCGGAACGGGTTTACTCCATTGGATTTCCAGTTATTTAAAATAAGTAAACCTTTTAAACATCGAAATGCTTTTTATAAAAATGAAGCCATTATAAGACTCAGTTCCCATCACACAATGCAACGCAAATCGAAGGATAGAGTTTTACCTTATAATGGCCAAAATTTGCTTGATATGAATAAAACGAAAGCATTCGGTATTGTTACTAGTGTTTATATGTTTCAAAAACAATTTCAATCATAACTATCAATCATATACGACATGGGTACCATATATCATGTCGCCATATATAGGTATACAATCAAAACCGCACGGTGTCGTATTTGGAAATTGGATTTCCATCATGAACCAAGGAAAAAGATAGTCCTTACCGACTTCAAGGCTGTCTAGCCCCAGTCTCAGGATCAGAGATCGAGTGACCCTTGGAGTGACAGGCCGGTCTACCGATGTGGATTAAAATGCCTGAACATTGCGTTTCCCCACCCTTTGGGGGCGTAAATGAGTCCTATGACTCCATCGGCTCCACATAGTCACCGACATATCCGAGGCGCCTCGCAATAGCAACAACTACACAGGTGAAAATAATATAAATGTTAGGGCTGGTAGGTCACTAACACCACCCTAGCTAGAAGGAAACACATGTCTTCCCTAAGGTCCTCTCCCGTTTCTGGTTCATACCGAGGTGTGAGGCTCGCGAATCAACGTTATACACAAAGATATGCCACAAAGGCCATGCTTTGATCATCAACCACAAGACTTTGCTTTTCAACAAAAGCCTTGATCATCTGGCACTTAGGCATGCCACACAGGCAATTCACTCCATGCGACTGATTTCTATCGATATATAACTTCAAAGCTCGTACGTCTCAGAGAAGGGCGTTAAGCAAGAGAATAAATTCTCCGTCGCCAAACAGATATATATTTAATAGAGATCAACCAGCACTGAAAAAATCCAATGTCAGACACACAGTCCATTTGCAAGTTTGTTCTGGGTCTGAACGAAACCGGAGGCACCTTACACCTCACATACCCATCGATCTCCAAGTACGTCTGGACGATTACCACTTATTATCTATATTTTGGGATGCCTCCCAATCAAGACATCAGTTATCATCCAACCGAGGTGAAGATCTCCGGTCTTCATCATCGACTTCATATCGCCGATCAATTATTTGAAATGAGATTTAACTTGGCCTTTTCAAATAATTCACATATATTTAGAATTTAAATCAATTCATTTCAATGATTAAATTATTCAACATCAATAATTCTGTTTTTAAATGTAATTTTCACGCTAAGCACATTCAACCATCAAATATCCAATAAACTGGGTAAATTCGGTTTATTTCCATTCCATATCATTTATAATATTTTATAACAATTTATTGCTATTTTTATTCACTTAAAAATAGCCAATTCATTCAAACGATGCTTCAGGCCATAACGTGGCTGTGGCGCTGTTTTTCTTCAGATTTGAATTACACATATCTAAAAATCTAACCGTTGTATCTTCACAAATTTTATATCATTAGAACGATCTTTTCAAAATGAATCCAATGGTTTCAGTATTGGGAAAATCCGACGATCGGATCTCCCGGTACAATCATTTAAAATTACGATTTCAAAATACGAACTGCAGCGTCGTTATTCAATTCAATTTAATTATATTTATATATATAATCGATTCTGGCGCTGTTTTTCTTCAGATTTGAATTAAACATTCCAGACAATCAAACCGTTGGATCTTTACAAAGTTGGTGTAGTTGGAAAGACATTTCAAAAGCGAACCCAACGGTTTCAGTTTCGGAAAAATCCAATGGTCGTATCTCCCACACTAATCGTTTGAAATCACGGATTCAAAACACGAACTGCAGCTTCGTTATTCGATTTATTTCAATTATATATATATATATATATAAATATAATTCATTCTTCGATTCCAAAACCATACTCATTTCACACATTTGATAAAAACAGTATTTTTATGCAACAGCTATTTATTTCCACTCATCACTATTTTTAACAGTTCATATATATCATAAAAATGTGATTTTTATTGTAAAACAATTTATTCCAAAACATGATTATTTTATATAATTCATACAGAAGGTAAAAATGTTATTTTTGGTGTTAAAACAGTTTATTTAAAACACTAGTATTTTATATAATCTATATATATGATAAAAATGTTATTTTTATATTTCAAAGAATTTATTCAATACAAGAACTTCATTCAACACATGAATTTTATTCAACATATGAATTTCTATTCAACACATGAATTTTATTCAACACATGAATTTTATTTCAATACATGAATTTCTATTTCAACACATGAATTTTATTTCAACACATGAATTTTATTTCAACACATGAATTTTATTCAACACATGAATTTTATTCAACACATGAATTTTATTTCAACACATGAATTTTATTCAAAAAATGAATATAAATCAAACACAAAAATATTTTAGAAAATTTCGGCAGCATAATGGCTGGGTAGTTAAAACCGGCACCTTTCCTAGTACGGCCCCTCGCTCTACCTTAAATCCTCGCAGGTTCATCTTTTGGCAATGGGGATTTTCAATATCTAGTTCGTACGCAGACGAATTTTCCCATATACTAATCCTATTCGGATTTCAACCACAATCAATCATTTCAAATCAACCATTCATGATATTCACCAAATTTTCACATCAACCAATAATCCAAACAATATCACAACCAACATATATCGTCCATGGTCTGTGCACGAGGGGAGTATATATATATATAGAGAGAGAGATATACGTATATAACTATATTTCGATTTCATTTCAATTTATTTCAATGCATATATCATTTTTACAACGCATATATAACTTATACATCGAACATACAACTTATACAACGCTTATACATGAGGTGTAGAACGCTTATATAACTCATACTTCGACTATATAATTTATACATCGTTGTTTCCATATTGTTTACAATTCAGAAATCTCACATTGGGTTCCACTCCACCAAAAAATTGAAGAAGGTTCAGAAAAATATCTGGTCTCTTTTAGAATGTAGAAGACGTCCACACGGTCCCGGCGTCTCTTGTTTCACTGAATTTCGACCACAAAGTAAAAATGATATGATTTTTAGAAGTTTGCAACACTTAAAAGTGTAAAAATCATTTCAAATTAGAACAGGCCGTTACCTCAGAAAAATCTTCAAATCTAGGTTTGGATTTTTCGTGCAAACGGTGAAGTGATTCGACGATCGGACTTCGCAGCGACGAAGAGGAAGGAGAGGCGCGCTGGCGCCTGAAGATGGGCCCAATTCGATGGCCTATAGGCGGAGCGACGGCGGTGGGAAGGTCTCGACTTCCTGCTATCGGTTATCTCAAATTACTCCACTAAAAATGGCAAACTTTATATGGATGTGAAGCTCATGAGACGATCTACAAAAACCATAACTGGGGCATGTGATTTTGGTGCGTGGATTAGAAGAAAAAGAGGAGAGAAGGCAGGAGCTATTTTCTGTTGTGTTCGGAGAAGGATCGGGGAGAGAGAATAGAGATGGCGCGTTACGATTGGCCAATGGTTTTCTTTTTTATTTATATAATTTTAAAAACCCAAAAATACCCCTCATCTCATACGATCTCCAATCCAAACTCAACGACTGTCGTCCCTAGCTAAATACCCCCATTTCGAACACAATGGGATATGTTTCGTGGGCCCATTCGACTATTTCAGTCAGTTTTCCTTCAAATTAAAATATAAAATATTCAATATTTAATTTGAACGCACATTTTAATTTGTCGGGGCCACATACTGATCCCAAAAATTCCAGAAAAATAAATCTAGCTATGTTTTGACGATATGGTCTCAACAAAACTAGTTTCGTCGAATTCTGAGACCGTTTGAAAAATGGCCATTTTCTAGTCGATCCATTTTTATAGAAATTGACCAAAACGCATTTTCCTTTGCCACGCCCACATATTAACTTCAAAAATTATGGAATTTTAAACCTAGCAATAATTTTACCTCCCGGATCCAACAAAAGTGGTTTCATCGAATTCTGAGGTCGTTTACAAAATGTCTATTTTCAAGGGCTATATATATTCTATAGCGACCTTTCTGAGAATTCATTTGGCCATTACTTTTGATTCCCACTACGAAACTTCGATTTTTAAGATTCTTAAAAAGATATTCACAAACAGATTTAAATATTTTTGGTTTCACTAAAATCCGTTTAGTTTTGCACCTGGTATAGTCAGTCAAAATATGAAATCAATTTTCGAAACAGCCATACCATTTCAGGCCTTGTTTATAATTAAAAATAATTATATTTATTTTAAAACGTCGATTCAAACATAATTTTCATCGTTGTTATTTAAAATAATTTATTTTAAATATCTAAAATCTGCTAAAATAGCCAAATTAAAATTTTTAAATTGGCTCAGATTTTCTGGGTTGTTACATACTCCAGCGCTTTGTATTTTTCACCGTGATTCCAACGTAATCTGTTTCACGCAGTTTATACGAAAAATCACATTTTTAGTAATGCTTCATATATTTAAAAGCACATTTTTAATACAATGATATATATATATAATCAGATTTTTATTCAATGTTATATATATTAAAAATTTCATTTTTAAATCGCTTTACATATATTAAAAATCCTATTTTTATTCTATGCTAATATATATAAAAATCACATCTTTATAATGTTTACTATATATATAAATCGTATTTTTATTATGCTACTATATATATAAAAGTCCTACTTTTATAATGCAGCTATATGTATAAAAATCATATTTTTATTATGCTACTATATATATAAAAATCACATTTTTATAATACTGCTATATATATAAAAATCATATTTTTACAATGCTACTATATATATAAAAGTCATATTTTTATAATGCCACTATATATAAAAAAATCATATTTTTATTATGCTACTATATATATAAAAATCATATTTTATAATACCGCTATATATATAAATCATATTTTTATAATGCCGATATACATATATATATCATAATTTTATAGCACTATCGTATTTTTCATTAGCTAAAAAATCATATTTTTATAGCGTTGTCATATTTTTCATTAACTAAAAATCATACTTTTTTTATTCGATATATTTCATATAATGATTACATTTTCATTCAAAGATATTTCATATAAAAAACACATTTCTATCTCCACTAATAAAGAAAATCCTTTGTGGATAGTGAAGCTTTTTTGAACTTCCCAATAGGCCCCCTCACGCATTTGCCAAACAATGAACCAGTGAAATAGTCAGAGTGCATATGTGTCATTTCTCCATTCTATGCTACGCTCTGATCCCACGTAGTCCTATGGTTGAAGGGAATATGTATCATTAAGTCAACACCTTCTATTCGTTCCCTATTTTTCTTCTGTTTCCCATTTTATTTTCTTCATCGCTGAAAAAAACCCATCGACTCAACTGCCTCTCCTGAAATTCCAACTCATACCTACTGTTCAAATTATAATATGGAAGCTTTTCGGATCCAAATTCGGTCAAAATCCAGCTGTTTTAACATTGGGTAATGTTATAAAAGGATAGAGCTAGCTCGGTGGTTGGAATTCATTCGCTTCTTCCACCAAATCGTTGAGGCCTTACACTTAAATTAAAGATGTATCACTAAGAAACGGCGATTTATTGGTTCGATTTGCAAATTTAAGCCCCCAACTGTTTCTGCTGTGAACGAAGGAGGGAGTCTACTGTATTTTATCAAGCCGTGCCTATGATTTGAGATATTCAAATCTTATTTTTACTGAATGTTAACAAAATGTATGATTTTTTTTTACTGATAGATCTTTTATGATAGTTTATTTTGTGATTGATTTTGTTAGCATCTCGGTATTCTTATATGCTTTTCCAGTTGTAACCTTTTCGTCAATTTCTATATTTTAGGCCAGTTCGATTCCAAACTAAATAATCAAATCCCTTACATAAAGAACTTACAGAAAATGATTTTAATTTTCATGATGCTTATGAGGTAAAACAGGTATGTATTTTTATGTTGTCTATATGTCAGCGTATGTTTTACTTTATTAGCATCTGTCTTCAAACTCAAATGTCGCAGCACGATCCCATGAGGCCTTATTTGTCTACCGTATTTTAGTTCACCCCAAATGCTTAGATGTTTATTGCACCAGTTGTCCTAATTTTTCATGTATTGTGCAAGTGTTTCATTTCATATTATCATCCTAAATCTGCCTTAGGACAAAACCCTTTTTCCCTACTATTTGTTGGATATTAGCCAATGTTTGACATAATATTAACCATTTTCTGCTTTAAATTGGAAATGTTTTTTTAAAAATATATTTATTAACTGATTTCAGTTGGAAATAGCATCCATTGATTATTTATTTTTGAAATAGTTTCGCTCTACCATATAACTATATGAGTTGAGTTAGAAATATGCTCCAAAGCTAAAATGTTTTTGTATGGATGCGTTTTTCATCCAATATTAAATTTATGGTTTGGACAAATGCTTTTATTTCACTGTTCTTTATAGTATAAGTTTATACTTTTATGTTTAGAGAAGGGTAATTTTGAAAAACGGTGCACATATAAATGAAAGAAACAATTGTTCGTTGCTTTTTGTATTTCTAATACATACTGCGATCAATTATCAAAATTGTTTGGTACCTTATGTTGAGTTTTGTTCCAAGCATGAGCTTCGCTGATGAGAATCAGTACAGTTGGTTAGGTTTTCTTTATTAATTTGAGGCCTATGTTCAGAATATGCAGAAATTGAACAGCTTAAGTTGTATATGTAATACTAATTCCTATTTATAACTTTATAGGTTAGCATCCGTATGCTCAAAGGAAGTTCCATTGAATCAAATATTCACTGAATAAACTATATATAAAGGTAATATTTTATTCCATCGCATTTTTTAGTTTATTGCACCATGTCATTTTAATATCATCTTATATTAAGTTGATGTTTTATACTTATTTTCATTATCTTTGAGTCATAGTTAAGTAAAGGGTTCATGCATTTTGGTGAACAAAATCACTGATTCATTAGGAGTCACATCATTTGCTTAAATTGTCCTCATTTCAGGTTCCCTCGAATCTGCTTTATTCATAAAATGGTATTTAGCTTTGAAGTTGTCACAGAATTGAATGTATATATTGTAAAAAAAAATGTATGTATTAATTGTTGGTAAATATTTAACATATCTTTCGCATAAAGTAAGAAGCTATATTTTGAATTAAAATAGCATTATGTTTGATTTTTAACTATGTTATGCTCTTATTCAATATAAGATAAAGCAAGTCCTCGAAAAGTTCAATTAGATAACTATAGTTTTTAGTAGTTACAGGCGATCGTGGGGATCTGCTATGTATTTTGCCTGTTTTTTTGCTATTCAGTTTGACTTAATATGATATAAGGGTTTGTATTTATATGGTATGTTGATGTCATATAGGGAGGAAAACAAAAGGAAAAAAAGATGTTATCTGAATAGGAAGATGGAAGTAGTTTTAATTATAAAATGGTGATGATTAACTCATGGTTGAAGATAGCTGATTTGTGTTTCCATAGGCATATGCAAACGAAAAAATGACTGTTACACATATTTTCGTAACCAAGGTAAAGAACTGTCTATTAGTTACTTGCTCCTTTTTCGATAATGAAGTTGTAAAATGGAGGTTACTTATATTTATAGTCACTTGAATTTTATGGTATATGACAGTCTTAGTTTTTCTCAGTAGTTGCTACTTTTGAATAGCATCAATAAAATGTGTTCTTCTTCTCTCCTTCTTTATTATCTCAAAAATGATTCAAAATCCAGTGCTATTAATAGCTTCCCATTTGCTTCACCAATGCACTTTGGCAACATGTGAGTTGCTTCCAAAGCTCCATATACTCCAACATACATTTTGAGTATATTGAAAGCATTGCCTATAACATCCTCTTCCATGTTCTGTCACACACACTCATAAGCCATTCAACTTCAACACTCATCAAGCCAGAACTGTTACGCATTATTAAGAAACCACCTGAACACCTTCATTTGAAGATTCATGCACTTAAATTAGGGCTAGCCTTGCTGCTCTAGCTTTATAACTTTGCATTTCCAATATACTACAATATTTTTCTATTTTTCTACAGGTTTCCGAAGTTAAAACAAAAGTTGACAATGAAAATGCTGCTGCGATGGGCGAGGGTGAACAGAGATGATCGAAAATGTGGCTGAGGCTGCTATGTCATAGAAGGGGAGGGTAAGACATAGTCAAGTTTAACGGGGTGGATGCTGTCTGACCGAGAATGTTTATCTATTTTTTATTTTTCCTATATAAGATCATTAAACATCTATTCTCAATGATGTTTACATGGAATGGTGGTGGCTTGGACCTTATATTCTTTTTGAAAGGAAAGAATTAATAGCATTGGAGTGTGCCAAAAAGATGCATGTTCCTGAGATGATAGTTGCTGAGATATCATGCATCATGAGTCTTAAATGTTTGACGAACTTCTACAGCAATGGTCACTTCCTCAAAGACACAAGAAGGATGCAATATTCTAACTTATACCCCACAAGCCAAATTATAATTTGTTTTTGAACTTGTTACTGACTAATGTTAGTTGTTTTACCATAAAATAGCTTATGTCTAATAAAACTGGAATATGTATTAATTATTATATGTGCATCTTTCTTTTTCTTTTACAAGTAAATATCGAATTCTTCATTGAGTGCTTCAGCAATCAGCGTTGCAATGTATGCACAAATACATTCATGTTATTTAAGCAAACAGTACTAGCATTTTTCTACTTTAGTTAATACTGTTACGCACCTTCCTTTTCTTTTTTGCAATTCATTTTTTGGCTATACAGTGTGCGTCAATCTTTAATTTGTTGTTGTACAAATTTGTGACACTACCAAACTACATCCGTGCATTTTGGTGAGATTTATCTATGCATACGTCCATCGGACATGCCTCCGTACTGGTTCACAAAAATAAATAAAAATAAAAATATAAACTCACAGGCGAAATTAGGGGTGGGTATGGCGACGCCGGAGTATGCAGGTGGTGGGGGGTTGCTCTGGTGGTCGGCGGTGGGCCAGGGGAGGCAGCGCGGCATTTCCAGGTGTTTGGGGCTGTTTGGAGTTCAAAGGGAGGGATGAGAGAGAGGGGATGCGTGGTGGTGACCATGGAAGTGCGGCAAAGGGCAGCGCTGACAGGGGTGGCGCGCGACTAGGTAGGGGCGGCGGGCTACTAGTAGGGGCGACGAGAATTTTTGAATTTGGGTGCTCGGTTTTTTCTTCTGAGAGAATTAGGGTTTTAAATCCTTTACATATTATTTATTTATTTATTTATTTCCAAAAGTTTCTTTTCCACTTGCACTCCAAATCGAGCCCAACCACTATCGCCCCTAACTAAATACCTCCATTTCAAACACAATAGGATATATCTCGTAAGCCAGTTCGACTATTTCGATCAGTTTTTGTCAAAATTAAAACATAAATTAATTTAACGTTCAAAATTGATTTTAACGTACATTCTAATTTATAGGGGCCACATACTGACTCCAAAAATCCCAAAAAAATAAATCTAGCTATTTTTGACCGTATGGTCCTAACAAAATTAATTTAGTCGAATTTGGAGACCATTTGAAAAACGGTCATTTCCAGTCGATTAAATTCAAACTAAATTTACCAAACACGTTTAAATTCACCATGCTCACATATTAATTCCAAAAATTATGAAAATTGGAATCTAGCAAAAATTCGACATTCCGAATCCAACAAAAGTGGTTTCGTCAAAAACAGAGGTCGTTTGCAAAATGGCTATTTTTAAGGGCTATATATTATATAAAATATATATAAATTCTATAGCGACTATTTCAAATCTTAAACTGGACATAACTTTTTATTCCCATTATGAAATCTGAATTTTTCACATTTGTTAGAAAGATATAATTAAACAGATTCAAATATTTCTGGTTTTACTGAAATCCAATTTATTTTGAATCATGTACATTCATTTGACATTTGAAATTGAATTTTCGAACTACCGCGCCATTTCCGGCTCGTTTTATAATTAAAATAAACTTATTCGTTCTAACTTTGATTTAAATAAATTTCTAGTCATTATTGTTTAAAATAAATCATTTTAAATAATCAAAATCCATTAAAATCGCTAAAATAAAAATTTTAAATTAGTTTTGAAAACCCGGGTTGTTACAATCTCCACACTTAAAATCTTTTCATCCTCGAAAAGGAAAGGAGCTGAAAGTTGTTTAAGTAACCAACTCAACTTTCATTCTGGCTTTCATTCTTCAACTTTTCAGTTTCTAAGAAATTTCAAATTCTTCTAAATTTGGCTAACACCCTAAATTTTCAAAAAAATTCGCCATAACCTCGTTTGTACGGGGAGACCTTCAAAATTGCAACTTGCCTTACAGGGCCCTCATCAATCCAAAAGAAAGAGAAAAAGCCAAGCGGCTAGCCAATCGGCTCATAAAATCATCAAAACCCAAGGAAATGGTAAACATGCACCTATTTGTTGGGCATATAATTTTATTCCTCTTCTTAGCTTCCATGTTATGACCTGTTTATTATATACATATGTACATATAGGCAATTTCAATCAATTTTCAATTCAGTTCAATATTTGATTCAATTTGGCTTAAATTTACTGTTCATTTACATTTTGGTTTAATTAATTATCTTTTTATTGATCAAACTAATAATCACACATCACAACCAACAAACAATTAGTTGATTAGCTTTTCAAACATATATTTTTAATACATGCTCAAAAATCCAATTTTTAGTGGCAAATCACAAAGAATAAATTCTAACTATATTTTGGTTCCCACACCAGTCAATTGGAAATATATAGATACCCACTTTCGAAACTCGAGCATAAATATAATGATGCGGCCACATCAGCCGAATTATCCTAGGTGACTAGAGTGTGGTTCTTTATCCATCCAGTATATTTGAGACTTCGAATACACGCTAGCTAGGCATATATGCAAAATCTGTATATACTCAATTATCCAAATCAATTTAGAATAAAATATTCAAATATATATAATATGATATAAATTTCAAAACTAAATTTGTTTCGTTTTTATTTTAAAAATAACACTCTTCACACTTGTTCTAGGATACTACTGATCCTATCTCTAAGGAGTCATTCTTATTGGATATTACTAATCCAATCTCTGATGAATTCTTTCATTTGGTTCTAATTTTCTTGTTCTTGAGCTCTATGAACCAAAGCTCTTATACCAGCTGAAATGACCCAAACTCGCCCTTTCGGGAAAGCCCGGATTGAGTTGAGAACATGACAAATCAGAACACAAACAGAAGAATATTTCATTGCTTATTACTACAATTTCATCAAAGTATAAGAATATAACAGAGTATGAATGAATAATATACATTTGATAAATATCAGAGATTCAGATTACAAAGCAGTGGAAATCAATACATAACACAACTGTAAGAAATACACGGATATAGAGCGTTTCGAATATAGCTTTAGATGTAAATCTTGGATCATGTGAAAATAATATCTGCATAAACCTAACTACTAACTGCCCGTGTGTAAAATAGGGATACCCAGAGTTTAGGTTAAAATAATAAACTCCAGGTCAGTCATGTGACTAGTATGAGAACTAAAACAGTTATAAACTTGACTTTAAAATAAAATATATCAAGGGACCACGCCGTATAACACGGAATGGGTTTACCACCTAGAATACCAGTGCATAAATAGTTTGTAAACAATGCAATGCTTTTTGAAAAATGAAGCTATTACAAGACCTAGGTCCCACCACATAATGCAACGCAAGCCGGGGGATAGACTTTTACCTTATAATAGCCAAACATGCTTGGGCCACACATGCTTGGTGCGTTTTAAAACAAATTATTTTGATATTACTATAAGTGCATAGTGTATCAAACAGCTTCAAATATAAATGTATCAATCATAGACGGCACAGTATCCCATGCTACTATGTCGCTATATAGGTTTACAACTAAAACTGAAATGTCACGTATTGGAAATCGGATTCCATCTATGAGTCGAGGCAAGGGATGTACTCCTCACCAACTTCGAGACACTCTATAAAATGCCTTAGGGTTTGGACACTGGCGAACCCTTGGATCCTGCACGGCCGGTCCACACTTATCGGATTAATTATAACTGAACACACGTTTCCCGGTCCTATAGGACCTGTCCATCGGCTCTGTAGTAACCGATATATCTGAGGCGCCTCGCTATCCATCATCCACATAGGTAAAAATATATAAATTTCTGGGCTCCATACCATGACACCACCCATAGCTAGAAGGAAACATCAAGTTGTAACGACCCGCATTCTACGCATCATAGGATCGTAGAATATTTATTTCTTTCACATACGAAGTCGTATGGTCATGTAACTTTGGGGGACGACTATTGGGGTCATTTCCCATGTTCATGATTTTTCCCGATTTTTAAATGACCATTTTACCCCTAGTTATCACTGTTTTGGCCATAACTTTTGACTGGAAAGGAATTTTGACCTGAAACCACTTCCATTGGCTTCGGATGATGGTTTCTCTTTCCGTAGAGTGGTCACATTAGCCAAACGGACTTACCGTTTGGGAGATATGGCTGGAACAAGTTGCAGATGGTGAAAAACAGCTTAATTGGGCTTAACCGGGTGATTAGCAGCTAAGCCCAAGGGGAATTTCGGGTTTAGAGGTATAGGAGGACTGATTAGGGTTAGGTTTTCACTTTCATTTTAGTTTTTAGCCGCCACAAACCTTCTTGAGAACTTGGTAATGGCCTCCATCCTCTAAAACCACTCCAAAACACATTTTTAGTGAAGATTAAGCCTAAACTACATCAAAACAAGGCCAAATAGCAACAAAGCAAGGTTGGAGCTGTTGCTATACATAGGAATTCGACCCAAACAGAGGATATTTCAGATTGGGTGTTTTGTTTTGTGGCCAAGGTGAGTGATAGTATCATTTTGACACTAATTACAGTTAATTAAGGGTAATTAGTGAAGATTAGCGAATTTATATGTAAATAAATTCTGGAAAAATTCTTAAAATTCTAAAATAATGTTTTAAGGCTCTGTTAGAAATTTGGGTTAATTTCGATGTGTTTTGCTAATCGTATGCTTAAACATGATTAAGAGGGGTTATAGGAAAATGTGAGGTTTTGGCCACTTTTGATCCATTTTGATTCATATAAATTGTTGTTTGTTGCTTGTGGTTGTTATTACATGTTGCTATGACTCTATGACATGTTTTATGATTGATTAGAATAGTTAAATTGGTCGAAAACGTCGTCGAATGGCGTAGAAAGCTCGCTGGAAAGTTGTAGAAAAGTGCAGGTCCCGAACCGGTTCGGATCGGAGAAGGGGTCGGATCGGACTAGTGAACTGGCCAAGGGAACCCGAACTGGATTGGGACTTGTCACTGGAAGGAAGGCTATTGCTCGGAGTTGGAGTGGACAGGGGATCGGATCGGAGTAGGCTAGGGAGCGGAGCGGATCGGACTGAAGTAAAGCGAAGTGATCGGATCGGAGTAGGCTAGGGAGCGGAGCGGATCGGACTGAAATAAAGCAAAGTGATCGGATCGGAGTAGAAGGAAACGAGGGAGCTGATCGAAGAAGGAGCATGAGCTGGAAGGAGGATAGCAACCCGACCCGACCCGGAGGAGGACACCGACCCGACCCGGAGTGAAGAAATCCGAACCGAACTGGAGAACGTATCCGACCCGAACCAAACTGGGGAATGTATCCGACCCGAACCGAGCATGGGGAACTGGACGTGTACTTTTACTACTTCGTGATGACTCTTCTGAAGACCTACTCTAATTCGACCAAACCCGAGATGCAAAGGAGGTCCAAATGAGAAGTTAGAGCTTAAGATTCAGATGGGAATCAACGAGTTCACTTCATGGTTGGGCTTTGCTGCGGGACGCGTGCTAAGGGGTTATCGACGTCTATAGCTTTGGACCACTATGGTAGGAGGTACGAAGGCGGATTCAGGGCCATTATGGCATCGGTAGAACCAAGGGCTACAACCAATGAAGTGGGTCATTGAAATGTTTGGTCATGACTCCATATGTTTAGCTTGGTCGTAGCAGGGTTTCTACAAGTCGGGATTCGTCGTTACCTCGGTTTGTCTAGTGTTCCAAAGTGGTAGATGTCGTATGCTTTACGCACTGAACGAGAGATGTGAGGATGGTTGCTATGGATGATTTGTTTGCTATCATTGTGACATACACCCCCACCCCCGTATTCTTACACTATTTACTATTGGCACCTTGGAGTATCGTACGGTATGTGGTACTAACTCTTTGGTTGCAGGTCCAGGTTCAGGTATGGTTTAGTATACCTGTTATTACTCTGTTTAGATGCTTATCGCTCATACCAGGCTTTATGTCTGACCCAGAGTTTTATGTCTCCTCTTATTACTCTGGGTGCTCACACGAGCAGACTAGAGACAGGTTAGCTGGTGATGCACGGGTAGATGATCCGGAGACGAGCAGGAGGCTTCCACGTACTATATACATAATATTCTCCCTGTGTTGTTGAAGATCACTGCTTGGGCATTGTTGGTGTATCTTCTACTTTAGCTTTCTTTGGCTTAGAGACAGTAAATTTGGAAAAGTTGTAATAAGCTGTATTTGGATTTCCGCTGCTCTGTTGTTGACATTGATTATTAGTTATCAGCTTATGCACTGTCTCGCCTGTTTTATGTCAAGTATGTTATTATTATATTTTATTCCATGCGCTGTGAGACATTTTACAGGTTCTTTGGTTAGTTCATTCCCTTCTTTCCTTTCTTATGACGACCGTCTTGTGCTAGTCGGGCATGTGTACAGTGCACTTTTGGAGGAAATGCAGGCTGGTGCGGGGCGGGCCGTCACACTTGGTATCAGAGCTCTAGGTTGCGTAGTTAACCTAGGGAAGTTATCAGGGAGAGATG
Organism: Allium sativum; assembly: GCA_030737875.1. Lineage (NCBI taxonomy): Eukaryota > Viridiplantae > Streptophyta > Magnoliopsida > Asparagales > Amaryllidaceae > Allium > Allium sativum. The sequence continues at coordinate 140,595,297 of CM060912.1, forward strand.
ATATACGTACACGAGAGAGCGTATTTGTGATTACTTTGGTTTTTAAAGCTATATATATATATATATACTATTAGTAGTATAAGGATGAAGTCGTACTGCACTAGCACCACTATGGAATCGTTAATCGTTTTTTTTTTCAGATTGACGATGAGCCGAGATACTAGAGGTGCTGGTAGGGGAACCAATAATGGGAATGCTGCTGACATGAGGACGATGTTTACTGACCTCATGAGAGAGATGCTTAGAGACGTACAGAGGGCAGCTCCCAATGGTGGAAATGGTGGTGGACCAATGGTGCAGGCGCCAAGAGTCGACTTCGCCAAGCTGAATAAGGATTATACTAGTCTTGGTGGGAAATCATTCCACGGAACGGAGTCGGCTACGGACGTTCAGGATTGGTTGGATAGTTGCGAACGTATCTTCGAGGATTTGGGTATCGAAGATGCGATGAAGAGAAAGCTAGCGTCCCGTCAGCTGCAAGGGCGGGCAATGAATTGGTGGAATGCTATAAAGGCAGCTACTCCCGAAGACCAGATTACTTGGGAGCAGTTTAAAGCTCGCTTTAGCGAGAAGTTTATTCCAGCTGCTCAGAAGTCAATGTTGTTTAAGAAGTTATTAGAGCTCAAGCAGAATGGCAGAGCTGTCTCGGAGTATATTGCTGAATTTGACACTTTGTCAAAATATGGGTTATCACTTATTGATACTGCCGAGAAAAAGAATGAGAAATTCATAACTGGTTTGGATCAGTACTTGGGGGAAAAACTTATTAACCACATCGATGAGACGTTTGAATCGATTGTGGGGAAAGCGTTAAGATCGGAAAGTCTTTATCCTAAGTCGAAGACTGAAGTTGCATCCGCAGATGAGCCAAAGCCACAAGCTAGTGGTGGAGGCAAAGGTGGTTCTCAGAATAAGAGAAAGCAGAATCAGGCTAAGGATGGCCAGAAGAAAAAGAATAAGCAAGATGTGGAGTGCTTCAGCTGTGGTAAGAAGGGCCATTATGCTAGTAATTGTCGGGCCAAGCCAGCGGATAGGAAGTGCTTCAACTGTGGCCAAATGGGACATCACAAGGACAAGTGTCCACAGCCCCCTAAAGAAAAGCAAATGGTGAAAGCATATGCCCTTAATGCTATTCCTTCTTCGTCGAATGCCCCAACTGCGGCGGAGAAGGGAAAGAATGTCGTCATTCAAGGTATGCTTTCTGTTTATGATGTTCCTGTTAGAGTTTTGTTTGATACCGGAGCTTCCAGTTCTTTCATATCTAGTGACCTGGTAGATAGGTTGGAATTGGAGCCCGAAATTGTCGATAGACCTTTGGTAGTGACGAACCCGATTGGTGGTTCGACTAGCCTTAGCATGATTTGTCGTAATGTGGTCTTATCGAGTCATGGATGCATGTTTGTTTGTGATTGCTTTGTTTTGGGCTTTACTGGGTTTGGCATTATTTTGGGAGTAGATTGGCTCCAAAGATACGGGGTGGTGGTAGACTGTGAGGGCTTGTTGGTGACAGCTAGAGCGGATGATGGGCGGAGGATAGTGTTTGGTGGTCTACCCAGTAAGGGGGTATTGGCTAGTTTTCTAAACTCCCTCGACATTCCGCATAGTGAGTTGTCAGGTTTGCCCGTGGTTGGCCAGTATCCGGATGTTTTCGAAGAAGTGACCGGACTTCCACCACACCGAGAGATTGAGTTCCGTATTGATTTGGTAAAAGATGCCAGGCCTATAGTGATGCCACTTCGTCGTATGGCACCAAGAGAGCAGCGAGAGCTCGAGGTGCAAGTCAGCGATCTTTTGAAGAAGGGATTTATCAGAAGGAGTGTTTCTGAATGGGGAGCACTAGTTGTGTTTGCTACCAAGGCGGATGGTTCCCTTCGTTTGTGTGTAGACTACCGCGAGTTGAATAAAGTGACGAGGAAGAACAAGTATCCTCTACCGCGGATAGATGATTTGTTTGATCAGTTGAGTGGCGCGAAAGTATTTTCTCAGTTGGATCTCGCGACAGGTTTTCATCAGCTTAGAGTGGAAGCTGAGAGTATATCTAAAACGGCATTTCGAACGCCGTCTGGATTTTATGAATGGTTGGTTATGCCATTTGGGCTGACTAATGCCCCGGCATATTTTGTGGATCTTATGAATAGGGTATTCAGAGATCAGTTGAATAAGTCTGTTCTTGTGTTCGTGGATGATATTTTGGTCTATTCGAGGACAGAGGAAGAACACAAGGAACATTTAAGAGTAGTGATGGGGGTGTTGAGAAAACACCAATTGAAAGCCAAGTTTTCTAAGTGTCACTTCTGGAAGAGGGAAGTGAGGTTCTTGGGCCATGTTGTATCAGAGAATGGTATTGCCGTGGACCCAGCGAAGGTGGCCACGGTACAAGATTGGCCTACGCCCAAGAATGCAACAGATGTAAGAGGTTTCTTGGGATTAGCTGGATATTATCGTAAGTTTATCCAAGGTTTCTCCAAGACAGCAGCACCATTGACCCAGTTGACCAAGAAGAATCAAGCTTTTGTCTGGGATGAAAGGTGCGAGGATGCATTTAAAAGTCTAAAGGACAAGTTGACAAGCGCACCAGTGTTAGTCATTCCTAAAGGGGATGAAGAGATGACGGTATACACGGATGCCTGTGGTACCGGACTGGGAGCTGTATTGATGCAAGGCGGTAGGGTTGTAGCTTACGCAAGTCGGCAATTGAAACCGCACGAGAGAAGATACCCTACCCATGATTTAGAATTGGCAGCGATCGTGTTCGCGTTAAAGATGTGGAGACACTATCTCTTGGGAGAAAGATTTGAGCTGTTTACAGAACATAAGTCGTTGAAGTATCTATTCTCCCAGAAGGATTTAAATCTCCGTCAGCAGAGGTGGTTAGAGTTCTTAGCTTCCTATGATTTTGACATCGCATACACACCAGGAAAGGGCAATGCGGTGGCTGATGCATTGAGTAGAAGACATGCCAGCTTAGGGGCTATGTTCCTTGAATGGAAGCAACTGGAGTTTATCGCGGGGTTTGATTTCAGACCAAAGTGCGAATTGGATCCAGAAATGTTAGCAAGTTTGACGATCAGACCCACTTTGATTGAGCGGATCGGCTCTAGTCAGAGGGACGATCCTAACCTATTGGAAATCATCTCCAAGTTAGAGATGGGTATCGATGAGGAGATGAACAAGTATGGGCTTGATCGAGAAAGATGGCTTAGAAAGAATGGAAAGCTTGTTGTAACCAATGTCAATGGATTGAGAGATGAAGTGCTTAGAGAATGTCATCACTCAAAGCTAACTATACACCCCGGTGGTAATAAGATGTATCGAGATATGAAGCAGACTTACTACTGGGAAGGGATGAAAAGAGACGTTGGGAAGTTTATATCCAAGTGCATGAATTGCCAGCTAGTTAAAGCCGAGCAAAAGAAGCCTAGTGGGTTGTTGCAACCATTAGAAACTCCCGAATGGAAATGGGAGCAAGTCTCGATGGATTTCATCGATGGTTTACCAAGGACTAGATCGGGATATGGCAGCATTTGGGTAGTTGTAGATCGACTGACTAAAAGTGCAAGGTTTATACCAGTCAAATCGACCAGAACGGCAGCTAAGTTAGCAGAATTGTATATGAAGTGGATAGTGAGATTTCATGGAGTACCTAAGAGCATTGTGAGCGACCGAGACCCGTTGTTCACTAGTGGGTTTTGGAAGAGCTTACAAAAAGCTTTAGGGTCAGAGTTACATCTCAGTACCGCATATCATCCTCAGACCGACGGTCAGACGGAGAGGGTGAACCGTATCTTGGAAGACCTTTTGAGAGCATGTATATTGGATTTTGGTGGATCATGGGATGACCATTTGCATCTAGTAGAGTTTGCATATAATAATAGCTACCAATCCAGTATCGGTATGGCTCCGTTTGAAGCTTTGTACGGAAGACCGTGCAACTCACCATCATGTTGGATAGAGACTGGCGAGAAGTTTATGCTTGGACCAGATGTGGTGAGGGAAACTTCAGATAAGATCAAGATCATTCAACAACGAATGAAGGCTGCCCAAGATAGGCAGAAGAGTTATGCTGATAAGAGGAGAAGAGACTTAAAATTCTCCATTGGCGACTTGGTGTTTGTCAAGATTTCTCCGTTGAAGAGCGTAATACGATTTGGCAGGAGAGGCAAGTTGGCACCAAGGTTTGTTGGCCCATTCCCTGTTCTTGAACTAGTCGGGAATTTGGCATATAGAATTGACTTACCAGAGAAGATGGCGGGAGTTCATAACGTATTTCATGTTTCCCAACTAAGGAAGTTCGTTCACGACTCAAATATGACTATTTCACCTGATCAGTTAGAGGACTTCGAAGTAGAACCCGAGGCGGTTGGGAACCGTAAGCCGGTCCGTATTGTCGAGCACGACATGAAGCAACTTCGAAGAAAGGCGGTGAAGCTAGTCAAGGTTCAGTGGGGCGAGGACGAGAGTGACTGTACTTGGGAGACAGAAGAGAGCATTAGGAACACACACCCAGAACTCTTTGCCTGGTAAGATTTTGACTTCGATTTAGTTTTCCGCATGCTAGGATAGGCTTGTTTGCTTGTTTTGCATATTTGATTGTTGAATATGGTTGTTAGGCATGCGGGATCCCTTGTATGTTTTGGGTTAAGGAATTTCGGGGACGAAATTTCTTAAGGGGGGGAGAGTGTAACGACCCGCATTCTACGCATCATAGGATCGTAGAATATTTATTTCTTTCACATACGAAGTCGTATGGTCATGTAACTTTGGGGGACGACTATTGGGGTCATTTCCCATGTTCATGATTTTTCCCGATTTTTAAATGACCATTTTACCCCTAGTTATCACTGTTTTGGCCATAACTTTTGACTGGAAAGGAATTTTGACCTGAAACCACTTCCATTGGCTTCGGATGATGGTTTCTCTTTCCGTAGAGTGGTCACATTAGCCAAACGGACTTACCGTTTGGGAGATATGGCTGGAACAAGTTGCAGATGGTGAAAAACAGCTTAATTGGGCTTAACCGGGTGATTAGCAGCTAAGCCCAAGGGGAATTTCGGGTTTAGAGGTATAGGAGGACTGATTAGGGTTAGGTTTTCACTTTCATTTCAGTTTTTAGCCGCCACAAACCTTCTTGAGAACTTGGTAATGGCCTCCATCCTCTAAAACCACTCCAAAACACATTTTTAGTGAAGATTAAGCCTAAACTACATCAAAACAAGGCCAAATAGCAACAAAGCAAGGTTGGAGCTGTTGCTATACATAGGAATTCGACCCAAACAGAGGATATTTCAGATTGGGTGTTTTGTTTTGTGGCCAAGGTGAGTGATAGTATCATTTTGACACTAATTACAGTTAATTAAGGGTAATTAGTGAAGATTAGCGAATTTATACGTAAATAAATTCTGGAAAAATTCTTAAAATTCTAAAATAATGTTTTAAGGCTCTGTTAGAAATTTGGGTTAATTTCGATGTGTTTTGCTAATCGTATGCTTAAACATGATTAAGAGGGGTTATAGGAAAATGTGAGGTTTTGGCCACTTTTGATCCATTTTGATTCATTTAAATTGTTGTTTGTTGCTTGTGGTTGTTATTACATGTTGCTATGACTCTATGACATGTTTTATGATTGATTAGAATAGTTAAATTGGTCGAAAACGTCGTCGAATGGCGTAGAAAGCTCGCTGGAAAGTTGCAGAAAAGTGCAGGTCCCGAACCGGTTCGGATCGGAGAAGGGGTCGGATCAGACTAGTGAACTGGCCAAGGGAACCCGAACTGGATTGGGACTTGTCACTGGAAGGAAGGCTATTGCTCGGAGTTGGAGTGGACAGGGGATCGGATCGGAGTAGGCTAGGGAGCGGAGCGGATCGGACTGAAGTAAAGCGAATTGATCGGATCGGAGTGGGCTAGGGAGCGGAGCGGATCGGACTGAAGTAAAACAAAGTGATCGGATCGGAGTAGAAGGAAACGAGGGAGCTGATCGAAGAAGGAGCATGAGCTGGAAGGAGGATAGCAACCCGACCCGACCTGGAGGAGGACACCGACCCGACCCGGAGTGAAGAAATCCGAACCGAACTGGAGAACGTATCCGACCCGAACCAAACTGGGGAATGTATCCGACCCGAACCGAGCATGGGGAACTGGACGTGTACTTTTACTACTTCGTGATGACTCTTCTGAAGACCAACTCCAATTCGACCAAACCCGAGATGCAAAGGAGATCCAAATGAGAAGTTAGAGCTTAAGATTCAGATGGGAATCAACGAGTTCACTTCATGGTTGGGCTTTGCTGCGGGACGCGTGCTAAGGGGTTATCGACGTCTATAGCTTTGGACCACTATGGTAGGAGGTACGAAGGCGGATTCAGGGCCATTATGGCATCGATAGAACCAAGAGCTACAACCAATGAAGTGGGTCATTGAAATGTTTGGTCATGACTCCATATGTTTAGCTTGGTCGTAGCAGGGTTTCTACAAGTCGGGATTCGTCGTTACCTCGGTTTGTCTAGTGTTCCAAAGTGGTAGATGTCGTATGCTTTACGCACTGAACGAGAGATGTGAGGATGGTTGCTATGGATGATTTGTTTGCTATCATTGTGACATACACCCCCACCCCCGTATTCTTACACTATTTACTATTGGCACCTTGGAGTATCGTACGGTATGTGGTACTAACTCTTTGGTTGCAGGTCCAGGTTCAGGTATGGTTTAGTATACCTGTTATTACTCTGTTTAGATGCTTATCGCTCATACCAGGCTTTATGTCTGACCCAGAGTTTTATGTCTCCTCTTATTACTCTGGGTGCTCACACGAGCAGACTAGAGACAGGTTAGCTGGTGATGCACGGGTAGATGATCCGGAGACGAGCAGGAGGCTTCCACGTACTATATACATAATATTCTCCCTGTGTTGTTGAAGATCACTGCTTGGGCATTGTTGGTGTATCTTCTACTTTAGCTTTCTTTTGCTTAGAGACAGTAAATTTGGAAAAGTTGTAATAAGCTGTATTTGGATTTCCGCTGCTCTGTTGTTGACATTGATTATTAGTTATCAGCTTATGCACTGTCTCGCCTGTTTTATGTCAAGTATGTTATTATTATATTTTATTCCATGCGCTGTGAGACATTTTACAGGTTCTTTGGTTAGTTCATTCCCTTCTTTCCTTTCTTATGACGACCGTCTTGTGCTAGTCGGGCATGTGTACAGCGCACTTTTGGAGGAAATGCAGGCTGGTGCGGGGCGGGCCGTCACACAAGTTCTCCTTGCGTCCCTTATCCCGTTTTTTACTCATACCAGGGTGTGAGGCTCGCGAATTAATGCTATACCCAAAGCTATGCTATGTAAAGCCATGCTTTGATCATCAACCACAAGACTCTGTTTTTCAACAGAAGCCTTGATCATTTGCATCTCCGCATGCCACGCAGGAAATTCACGCCATGCGACTGATGTGTATTGATATATAATCTCTGGGCTCGTACATCTCAGAGAAGGTGTTAAGCAAGGGAATAAATTCTCTGCCACCAAACAGATATACATTTAATAGAAATCAATCAGCATAGAATATAATACAATGTCAGACACACATCCATTTACTAGTTCATTCTGGGTCTGAATGAAACTGGAGGCACCTTATTCCTCGTCCCATATGTCCAATACAGGAGAGAGGTCCTCGAATTTCTGGTCGATCTTCAAGTACGCCTGGACAATCACCACTTATTACCTTGTCTTGGGTGTATAGCCTAATCAAGACATCAATAATCATCCAAACGATGTGAAGAACTCTAGTCTTCAATCACCGCTTTCATCGTCGACTTAACGTCGAATCAATTATTCAGAATGGGTATAAACCTAACCTTTTCGAATAATTCATGTATCTTATAATCAAGTGCTATAAAATCACAACATACGTGTAATGATCCGGGTTTTTTTCGACTTAGTTATCACCATAAACTCAATGGTGACTAACCAAACATCGAAAAATACCGGATGATTAATGAAAGAAAACAGAGGGTGAGGAAAGATAAGATAGAAACTTAGAATAGAAGAAGAAGAAGAACACAACATCAGAGTAACATGAATCTCACAGTGGAACGAATAACATATAATATATAACATAACTTTGAAATATACATCTGTACTTGAATATACATCATTGTAAAAGTACAACACTTACAACACAGGGGAATAATAATAGCTATAAAATCCTGAAGCCTCCTGCTCCAGCTCTCAAGTATCTGTAAATCCCGACTAGTTGACTGCCCGTACAAAATTGGGCACCCAAGAGTTTAGGTAAAACAAAACAAAATAAACTCCGGATCAGTCATGGGACTGGTGTGAGTTAAACAGTTTTAAAACAATTCGAACAAGTAAACGATATCTCATAAGACCACGCCGTATAACAGAACGGGTTTTTCCCTTATGAGAATCCAAAACATCTTTATATCAAAAACCTATTGATATTATAATAATGTTTATCAATCACAATGTAATAATCATCTAGCAGAAACGCTTTCATCTCACGTTCTACATATATAGTACAATTAAAAATGCAAGCACGTATTGGGTAATGGATTTTCAACTATGACAAAGTATGGAACCACCTTTCGCTAGTGTACCTCTAGAGAGGAATACACTGGGTTCAACAAGAACATCTTGTAACCCGGCCACACATGACCGACCACTCATTTCGCTATAGTGTATCAAATGTATATCACCAACGGTTGGGATCAGCAACCGTTTCCCGAATGGGACAACATCAACAATAGATTTTTAGAAGTAAATGAAACTCTAGATCAGGTGATTATACACCCTACTTCGGAGCAACCAACTTAGCCATGTTGCCTGCCCGATTTCTGTCATTTACCGGTTGATGAGGCTTGAGGTTACGCTTCATCATCACATCAGATTCACTTTGAATGCCACATTTTCAGATCCATCGAAAATCACTAATTGACGTCTACAATGGTACATTACGTGTTAGCTAAAGAAGTTTCCTTCTCGCTTCCACTGTTGGCACGGTTGAAGAAATCAATGTACGTGACCTTTCTGGAAATACTCTGTCATACATTCATCCATACAAGTTATCCAGGAACAGAAAGAACCGAAGTCACTATTCAGTGCATCCATCTTAGGCACTGTTATCTAAGACTTATACAATAGCCCTTGCACTTTACTTCATCTTCAATTTTCTTTAGCATATATGATTCGCAACGCTTATGCCAATACAGAGTGGTTCTTTGGATAATAATCCAACCGGTCTCTCCATATTAACAACGTTGAAATGGTCAAAACTACGATAGTCTGTGATTTAACCATCAAAGAAAAACAGGTGTGCAAACAACGATATTATTTCCAAATGGAAATTCTATCAATCAATCATCAATCATATATATATATATATACATATATATCTATATATACATATATATATATTTCCTTATTTTCTATATTTAGAAAATAAACGTTATTAACACTGGAAAACATTTCCATTGTTTATTTACATATCACTATCATTTCACAACTATCAGTCCCTGACTGTAAACTAGTAAGATAACAGTTCTCTAAGTATAAACCCCGAAGGCCAAAACCAACATCAGATCGATACTCAGAAAACTATTCAACTTAACTAATCTCTAATCGGTTTCTAATCTTGGTTAACTCTATTTCTTTTACTCTGTTCGATTAACTTGATTCGATTAACTCTTCTATTTAATTTCTAAATAGAAAATCCTTTATTCCATTTATTTTGCTTAACATCTCTTTTATAATTTATTCAATTTCTAATTCAATATCCCTTTATCATAACTTATTCATTTCCTAAATAAATAATCTGTTTAATATACTATTTATTTATTCTAAATGTTTCCTTTAATAACCCGATTTATTTAACAAATAAATATCTCACTTATTATCCCCTATTTATTTTCTAAGTAAATAGTCCATTTTATAACATCTTATTTATTTATCCTAAATAAATAATTCACTTTATAATTATTACAATTTATAAATATTTCTTATTTATAAATATTCCAATTTATACATATTCTACTTTCAATATCACTTTGAGAATCTCCTTTTCCCATTCCGATATTTTATGGTACTTAACACATCATATCACGATGACCAATATCGTCCAAACACATATAATCAACCACAGATTATAAACCACATCATATATCACAATATATGAAAAAAAACAGTAAAATAACTATTGAGGAATCCAGTCGGATTCCTCCAACCTATTTCCCTGCATCCACAGATGTTACACAATATGATTATCATCACTTTCAGTTCAATATGAATTATTCTATTAATAGAATCAATATATATGGATTTAATGGTTTATATATATATATATATATAATTTCCACTAACTTACTAGCAGTTCAATTAACCAGTCAACACACAGTCAATCTGCCAATATTTAACAGTTCTAAGAATATAACATGAAATATAAACTGTTCAAAGTTAGTGAGATTTACTCACATTTCGCGTTAACCGTTAAATAGCGATGTGCGCCTATTGATTTAGATGGACAATTTATTTTGCAATAAATTGTAACGAGCTTCGATTCGCTCTTAGTCAGTTCCAGGCTGTAGCCCTCGTCCATACGATCCCAACGGATCTGACCGTTCGAAATTCTGATACAGTATGAAGGAGATATTTGATTTACAATTTAATATAATATTTTGAATTTAAATCAAACTAAATTTCTTTTCCAAATGGGCCTTACCGTATTTCAAATCGGCCCATCACTTTGCTAAATGACCCACACCCGTTTAATAGTATGTCTTCTTCTTCAAACTAAAACGTATCCGACTCCAGTATTTCCTCCTACCCAAATCTGTTCCAATTCTTTGACAAAAACCTAAAACAGATTTCCACTATTAAACATCTCGTTTCACTCCTCTCTCCTTTACACGCAATTTCCTCCAACCTGACAGTCATCTTCTCCATCTCCTTTTACAGTACCACGCACCTTTCTCATCTCAATCGCACCAGTTCCTCCACTTTTCCTTCACCGTACATCCATCCGCTTCCTCCCATATCCACACAAAGCAGTTCACACCCAAAACCGTTGGTCCGCATCAGAACTCCAGTCTCGTTAGGGCTCACACATACGTTCAAAACTGAGACCAGCTCCCCTTTGATCGCAACTAACCTCGAGCCACTACGGTCCCAAATCTAAAAGTGGTTTGGCTGTGAAGGACCTTCGAACTTAGGTGGTATCCCAACTCGCGTTTGTCCTTTACAACCAAAGGAAACTGTTTGTCGAGTTCCTCACGTTTTGGGTTGGAAAAGAGCAAAGCCTGGCAGCTTAAATTCGTTGCTGTTAGATGGAGATGCCGTGTATTTATATGGTTTTAGTTGGCATTCGTTTTGTAGTTCTGAGAGGAGCACGAGTTTGTTTTTAGGCCAAGGAGGACTTGCGGATTTAAGAAGGGAAACATGGCTTTGTCTTTGATTAGAGAAATATATTTTTAGGTTAAGAAAAGGATTTCCTTTTTGTTTTTCCCGAACGAAGTGTTACGGTCTCCGTTACACCAAATTTCGTCGCTTCGTGCCACGATCCCAAAAATGTAATAATACCGGTAGATTAACAAATATTGTGAAACCTCAAAATGTTGATTACATGGTGCAAAATACTCCAAATAAAAAGTTGCTTATTTAATTAATTAAAAATTACAGTAAAATTCTAAAAATTAAATTATTGCTATGTCCTAAAAGAACCTTGTCTAAATTCAGACCCGATATATTTATATCGAATAAACCGTTACGGTCGATAAACGATTCTATAGCGACAATTTTAAAATTTGATTTGGACATATCTCAAAATCTATATGACGAATTTTTCTCTTCCACTAGAAAGATATACACCACCAGCTCCACACATTTCTTGTTTCACAGAAATCCGGCTTAAAATGAATCCTATACATTCAGTTGAAGTTCGAATCGCCAATTTACGAACTGCAGCGTCATTTCGAGCTCAATTTTAATTATATTATGACTCTACGTTCAAACTGTCGTTTATATACTATATTCGTTATTCAAATTTAATTCCAAGCTGAATTAAATATCACAGATGATCCGGTTCACACCATATCGTCATTTCAGCCAATTCTGATTATTACATAATTAAATATATTATTTAATTATTATATTAATTAAATATTCACCATTATTTAATTAAACAAACATTATTTAATTAAACCACCATTTAATTCACTATATCACTATTTATATAATTAAATAAATTAATTATAATACCTCTGCAAATGCGGGTCATTACAATCTTCCCACTTAAAAAAATTTCGTCCTCGAAATTGCTAAGGTAGAGAACGACCCTATAGACTGGTTAGAACATACTTGTTCACTTCTTAACTTCAGTTTCAATTGAACCAATTTAATTTCAATTAAAAATTTATTTAATTCTTATCAACGAAAATTTTCAAAAATCCTGAAAATTTTATAACACCTTAACTTTTCGAAAAATTTCGCCAGCACCTCCTTTGTAATGGTCAATCGGTCAAACTCCCACTCGCCTCTCTGGGCCTTCTCCAACTCAAAAGAAAATCAAAAAGCAAAGCGGCTTGCCAATTCGGATCATAAATCTTATATCCAATAGAAATATAGACTTGTACCTTTTGTCGGCATATCATTATATCCTTTCCACCTGTTATCAGTTCAGCGGATACAAGGGTCATCCCAATCATATTCCAATCTTCTTTTATCCACAACCATTCGCTTATATCTGAGCCAAATAATCATTTCAACTCGAGTTTCTTCTCCATTCCCAAATCTTAACCTGATTATCACATTACCCTTCAAATTTGAATTTCACAATCCAATTTGTCTTGATATCATTCTAATTCAATCTCAGTTACCACTTTACTGGCTTTTACTTTAATTCCAATTTGCTTTTACAAATTCCTATTTAATTTTCCTTAAATTAAACAAACCAAATTTTGGGAGTTCTAAACAGGTTTGTTTTTCTCAAAACAATTCAAACACAAATTCCTTTGGTAGTAATCCATCACTCAGCAACTCGAAAATGAACACCGATGATATCTAGCTCATCATCGGGGTTATTTCCCAGCTATCGAAGTGAGTTCAATACTATATCATTTTCAAAATCATTCTTAAACACTTTTATTTTGAAATCAATTCAAAATATCATCCACAATTTCTTGGAATACAATTTGAAATCTTCCAGGATCTTAAAATTTACATATATTTAATCCAAGTCTATTTACAAACTCTTTTCCAAATTTCCAAGGTTTTAATTTCAATTCTGATTTAAATTTCATATTTAATTCAATTCATTCTACTTATCTGAATTCTGATTGGTTATTTACATATCCATTTCATATTTTTATAATCTTATTCGATTATAATATCAACCAATATATCCAATATGTATCAAATATACTTTGGGTAAAATTATTTTCATTTACCCTCTTTCAAAACATATCGTGCCGACCCATCGTATTTGAGTGTTTATAAACTCCTACCGATACAGTGGATCAAACTGATCGATCAGAACCCATAAAATACTCAACCAATAAATCTTCACAATATAAAATTGTTTTTATATCATCTACAGATACGTTCACTCATATATATACACTCAAAATCAATCTAGGGTATTACTAACCCTATCTCTGCCGAGTCACGCCACAGAGCCAAGGTAATTCACTTAACTTAAACTCTGATACCAACTGTAATGACCCGGGTTTTTAACGACCTTAGTTATCGCCATAAACTCAATGATGGCTAACCAAACATCGAAAAATACCGGATGATTAATGAAAGAAAACAGAGGGTGAGGAAAGATAAGATAGAAACTTAGAATAGGAGAAGAAGAAGAACACAACATCAGAGTAACACTAATCTCACAGCGGAATGAATAACATATAAAATATAACATAACTTTGAAATATACATCTGTACTTGAATATACATCATTGTCAAAGTACAACACTTACAACACAGCGGAATAATAATAGCTACATAATCCTGAAGCCTCCTGCTCCAGCTCTTCAAGTATCTGTAAATCCCGACTACTTGACTACCCATAAAAAATTGGGCACCCAAGAGTTTAGGGAAAACAAAACAAAATAAACTCCGGGTCAGTCATGGGACTGGTGTGAGTAAAACGATTTTAAAATAGTTTGAACAAGTAAACAATATCTCATAAGACCACGCCATATAACGGAATGGGTTTTTCCCTTATGAGAATCCAAAATATCTTTATATCAAAAACCTTTTGATATTATAAAAATGTCTATCAATCACAATATAATAATCATCTAGCAGAAACGCTTTCATCTCATGTTCTACATATATAGTACAATCTAAACCGCAAGCACGTATTGGGTAATGGATTTACAACTATGACAAGGTATGGAACCACCTTTCGCTAGTGTACCTCTAGAGAGGAATACACTGGGTTCAACAAGAACATCTTGCAACCCGGCCACACATGACCGACCACTCATTTCGCTTGAGTGTATCGAATGTATATCACTAACGGTTGGGATCAGCAGTCGTTTCCCAAATGGGACAGCATCAACAATAGATTTTTAGAAGTAAATGAAACTCTAAATCATGTGATTATACACCCTACTTCGGAGCGACCGACTTAGCCATGTTGCTTGCCCGATTTGTGTCATTTACCGGTTGATGAGGCTTGAGGTTACGCTTCATCATCACATCAGATTCACTTCGAATGCCACATTGTCAGATCCATCGAAAATCATTATCTACAACAGTACATTACGTGTTAGCTAAAGAAGTTTCCTTCTCCGCTTCCACTCTTGGTACGATTGAAGAAATCAATGTACGTGACCTTTCTGGAAATACTCTGTCAAACATTCATCCACACAAGTTATCCAGGAACAGGATGAACCGAAGGCACTATTCAGTACATCCATCTTAGGCACTTTTATTTAAGACTTATACAATAGCTCTTGCACTTTACTCCGTCTTCAATTTTCTTTGGCATATATGATTCGCAACGCTTATGCCAATACAGAGTGGTTCCTTGGATAATAATCCAACCGGTCTCTCCATATTAACAACGTTAAAATGGTCAAAACTTCGATAGTCTATGATTTAACCATCAAAGAAAAACAGGTGTGCAAACAACGATATTATTTCCAAATGGAAATTCTATCAATCAATCATATATATATATATATATATATATATATATATCCTTATTTTCTATGTTTAGAAAATATACGTTATTAACACTGGAAAACATTTCCATTGTTTATTTACATATCACTATCATTTCACAACTATCAGTCCCTGACTGTAAACTAGTAGGAGAACAATTCTCTAAGTATAAACCCCGAAGGTCGAAACCAACATCAGATCGATACTCAGAAAACTATTCAACTTAACTAATCTCTAGTCAGTTTCTAATCTTATTTAACTCTATTTCTTTTACTATGTTCGATTAACTTGATTCGATTAACTCTTCTATTTAATTTCTAAATAGAAAATCCTTTATTCCATTTATTTTGCTTAACATCTCTTTTATAATTTATTCAATTTCTAAGTCAATATCCCTTTATCATAACTTATTCATTTCCTAAATAAATAATCCATTTAATATCCTATTTATTTATTCTAAATGTTTCCTTTAATAACCCGATTTATTTAACAAATAAATGTCTCACTTATTATCTCTTATTCATTTTCTAAGTAAATAGTCCATTTTATAACATCTTATTTATTTATCCTATATAAATAATTCACTTTATAATTATTCCAATTTATATATATTTCTTATTTATAAATATTCCAATTTATACATATTCTGTTTTCAATATCACTTTGAGAATCTACTTTTCCCATTCCGATATTTTATGGTACTTAACACATCATATCATGATGACCAATATCGTCCAAACACATATAACCAACCACAGATTATAAACCACATCATATATCACAATATATGAAAAAAAAACAATAAAATAACTATTGAGGAATCCAGTCGGATTCCTCCAACTTGTTTCCCTGCATCCACAGATGTTACACAATATGATTATCATCACTTTCAGTTCAATATGAATTATTCTGTTTACAAAATCAATATATATGGATTTAACAGTTTATATATATATATATATATATATATATAATTTCCACTAACTGACTAGCAGTTCAATCAACCAGTCAACACACAGTGAACACACAGTCAATTAGCCAATATTTAATAGTTCTAAGAATACAACATGAAATATAAATTGTTTAGAGTTATTGAGATTTACTCACATTTCGCGTTAACCGTTAAATAGCGATTTGCGTCTGTTGATTCAGACGGACAATTTATTTTGCAATAAATTATAACGAGCTACGATTCGCTCTCAGTCAGTTCCACGCTGTATCCTTAGTCCATACGATCCCAACGGATCTGACCGTTCGAAGTTCTGATACAGTATGAACGAAAAATTTGATTTACAAGTTAATACACTATTTTGAATTTAAATCAAACTAAATTTCCTTTCCAAATGGGCCTTACCGTATTTCAAATCGGCCCATCACTCTGCTAAATGACCCACGCCCGTTTAATAGTATGTCTTCTTCTTCAATCCAAAACGTATCCGACTCCAGTATTTCCACCTACCCAAATCTGTTCCAATTCTTTGACAAAAACCTAAAACCGATTTCCACTATTAAACATCTCCTTTCACTCCTCTCTCCTTTACACACAATTTCCTCCAACCCGACAGTCATCTTCTCCATCTCCTTTTACAGTACCACGCACCTTCCCTCATCTCAATCGCACCATTTCCTCCACTTTTCCTTCACCGTACATCCATCCGCTTCCTCCCATATCCACACAAAGCAGTTCGCACCCACAACCGTTGGTCCGCATCAGAACTCCAGTCTTGTTAGGGCTCACGCATACGTTCAAAACTAAGACCAGCTCCCCTTTGATCGCAACTAACCTTGAGCCACTACGGTCCCAAATCTAAAAGTGGTTTGGCTGTGAAGGACCTTTGAACTTAGGTGGTATCCAAACTTGCGTTTACCCTTTACAACCAAAGGAAACAGTTTGTCGAGTTCCTCACGTTTTGGGTTAGAAAACAGCAAAGCCTGGCAGCTTGAATTTGTTGCTGTTAGATGGAGATGCCGTGTATTTATATGGTTTTAGTTGGCATTCGTTTTGTGGTCCTGAGAGGAGCACAAGTTTGTTTTGAGGCCAAGGAGGACTTGCGGATTTAGGAAGGGAAACGTGGCTTTGTCTTTGATCAGAGAAATATATTTTTAGGTTAAGAAAAGGGTTTCCTTTTTGTTTTTCCCGAACGAAGTGTTACGGTCTCCATTACACCACATTTCGTCGCTTTACAAGCCACTATAGACCAAAATAAAAATACCGTTAAGATGAGTAACGTGCCACGATCCCAAAAATGTAGTAATACCGGTAGATTAACTAACATTGTGAAACCTCAAAATGTTGATTGCAGGGTGCAAAATACTCCAAATAAAAAGTTGCTTATTTAATTGATTAAAAATTACCGTAAAATTTTAAAAATTAAATTATCGCTATGTCCCAAAAGAACCTTGTCTAAATTCAAACCCGATATCTAGTTATATCGAATAAACCTTTACGGTCGATAAACGATTCTATAGCGACTATTTTAAAATTTGATTTGGACATATCTCAAAATCTATACGATGAAATCCTGATTTTTCTCTTCCACTAGAAAGATATACTCCACCAGCTCCACACGTTTCTTGTTTCACAGAAATCCGGCTTAAAATGAATCCTGTACATTCAGTTGAAGCTTGAATCGCCAATTTACGAACTACAGCGCCATTTCGAGCTCGATTTTAATTATATTATAACTCTACGTTTAAACTGTCGTTTATATACTATATTCGTTATTCAAATTCGATTTCAAGATGAATTAAAAATCGCAGATGATCCGGTTCACACCATATCATCATTTCAACCAATTCTGATTATTACAGAATTAAATATATTATTTAATTATTATATTAATTAAATATTCACCATTATTTAATTAAACCACCATTATTTAATTAAAACACCATTTATTTCACTATATCACTATTTATATAATTAAATTAATTAATTATAATACCTCTGCAAATGCGGGTCATTACAATACGCCTCATTCCAATTTTAAATATTCTTTTATTCAAATATTCATATCCTTTGGGAAAGGTTCCCATTAATTTTATCAAATATAAATTCTTTTAGATTTATACTTTAATCTGCCTTTGTATATCAATTCAAACCAAATTAAGCTTTATCCAAACTAGTCGGGATTAGCGCACCTTACCGAAGTAATCACCTGTTTTATTATTCTTATTCCCAACCTATTTATCCCATGAAGAAAAACCGGTATTACTCCATATCTAACACCACGATGTTACTGGTAAAATTAATTACCATTTCACGTTCAAATCTTATTAAAGATTTAATGATCACCCAGAGTAAAACTGGTAGTACTCCATTCTTGATCATTTCCCAAATTTGATGATTTTTAATTATCACATTCTCATTTCAATCTAATTAAAGATTTCCACTTAGTTTTAATCTTCCAACAATCATTATTAATGATTATTTAACTTTGAAAACACAAACATGCTTCATCGACAATCGACACCATACCACTGATTTCTGCCGATATATAACCGTTAAGCTCGTACATCTTAGAGAAGGATGTTAAGCAAAAGAATGAATTCTCCACCACCAAATATATATATATATATATATATATATATATATATTTAGTAGAGATCAACAATAAAGTTCGATATACAATGTTAGACATGTAATCCGGTCTTTAACTGGGTTAAAGAACCAATGTTATTTAAAACACAATTCACGATAAACCCAAAATCACATTCCATTAATTATGGAATCTTCACGGGAAAATAGGTTAATATATAATCGATATCAATTTCTGTATCCGACTAATAATATAAATGGAATAACGAAAAAGCCTTTTAAATTCCATATATATTAATAGTCTTCCTCCGTAGAAGCTCACTTCGATTATTACCAAATCGAATTCCATTCAATTCCAATTTAGTATATTAAATTGGAAAACTTTACTTTGGAAAATTCCATTAATCTTAACTAAAAGGTTCATAAATTCCAAATCACATTTCACTATTAGTCGGGTTAAAGAACGAATGTCATTAAAAACATGGTTCACAATAAACCCAATTCACATTCCATTTTATTCCAATTACTAAATATAACTGGAAACTCTAATAATCTTAGTTAGAAGATTTATTCTTTTCACACAGGGTTTAAGAACAGTGTTATTTAAGACACTATTCACGACAATCCCAAAATCCAATTCTTTTATTCAATTCCAATTAAATATTAATTAATTGGTAAACTTCTCTAAATCTTAATTAAAAGATTTTTTAACTGGTTTTAAGAACAGTATAATAAAGAAACCGTTCACGACAAACCCAAAATCCCATTTGATGTTAAATACAAGGCTCTGAATAGAAACTATATCGGCTTATATTCAATATCAAATTCTGAAACCAACAAATATTGTACTGGAAATAACGAGATATATATATTCCAAATTTTTTTAACAATATTCGTTTAATCACTGAATCCAATATCGAAGTATTCCGAAGATTGTTTCCTTTCCAAATCCATTCCAATTTGTTCGTTGGAAATTTCATGTTATATTAAAACCATTCACAAATCCAATTTATTTTATTTAAAATTTATCGGATTTCAAATCTAGTTAATAACTTGTTCATTTTGATAAAAATATATTTTTATCTTTACAAAGTGGAAATTTTCATCCAAGTTCTTTCCACATCATTTATTATGATTTTACACAAATTATTAATATTTTTAATAATTTATTAAGGCCCTTTCAGTCGATCTCCATGAATGGTCATCGAACTGCACTTACAACGACATTTTCCAAATTTGATTTGGACATAATTCCAAATCCAACCGTTAGATTTCAAATCTCTTATAATCGCTGGAAAGCTTTTTTCGATATGAACACAATAGTTCTAGTTTTAGGAGAATCTGACGGTCGGATCTCCCGTAATGCCACTTCGAAGTCAATGGTCGAAATTCGTGAACGATTGCGGTTGTATCAATTGAGCCGTGCAAAGGAGATGCTACCGAAATTTTCCGAAAATTTAAAGTGTTAGAAAATTTTCAAGAAATTTTTGATAATTTAAAATCAAGTTGTTAATTATAATTGAAATAAGAAAACTAGAATTGGTAAATAAAATTTCAAGTGGAATAATGAACTAGATAAATGGATTTAAAATCAGTTGGAATGGGTGTGGATACGCAGAAGTGCATATCAATTGAAGACAAGAATGTGATGATGGATTGTCCAAAAATGGTGGACAGATCATTTGGAAAGAATTATGAATGGCCGAGTATTAGTATGAGAATTCAAAGGTCGGGTGAGAACTGGGTTACGGAGATATGGAATATAAGATTTCAACTAAGAAGGTTATGAGGAGTTGGAGTTATAGCATTTTTACTGCTTAGCAATTTCGAGGACGAATTATTTTAAGGGGGAAGGAATGTAACATCCCAGATTTTTAGCGATCATATAATTAATTTATTCAATTACTTAAATGGTGATTTAGAGATTTAAATGACTTGAATTCAATTATTTTGAATATTTAATTAATGAATAACGGAATAATATATTTAATTTTGAAATAGTTGGAGATAAGTTGAATTTGCAATATTGAGTGAATTTAATAATTTACCAGATTTAATTCAGGTTCAAATTGAATTAATAATGAATTCGTTTAAAAACCAAAATTTGAATGTATAATTTATAATATAATTATAAATGAGCTCATAACATCGCGGTAGTCATAATTTAATGTTTCGAAATTCAATTGAATATACATAATCCAATATAAGTCAGATTTCCTTGAAAAAAGAAACATTTGAATCTATCTTTCTAATAAAAGTGAAAAAATCGAGATTTCGTCTTATAGCTTGTAAGTTATGTCCAAATCAAATTTTCAAAAAGTCGTCGTGGAGTCGTGTATAAGCCATAACGGTTTATTTAATATAATTAAATATTTCGTTCAAATTTGGACAAGATTTTTTAGATGTAGTTATAATTTAATTTATAAAAAATTTCTGTAATTTTAATTTTGAAAAATAAGCAACTTTTTATTTGAAGTATTTTACACCCTATATCAGCGTTTTGGGATATCATAGTATAGGTTACCTTGTCGATATTATTATATTTTTGGGATCATGGCACATCGCTTGACAAGATCATACTTTTATTTTTTTCCATAGCAGCTCATACATGAACAAAATTTTATATTGCTGAGTACACTACACTACACTTTACAACTTCAAACATATCTTGAGACGACCCGAACTTCCCCGTGAAGGAAAGCACATATAGAATTGAGGACAAGACAAAATAGAACGCAGACGGAACAACATTTCATTGTTATTACAACAATTCCATCAGATACATGAATATACAGAGTATAAATGAATAAATTACATTCATTATCATTATCAAAGTACATCACTTACAACACAGCAGAAATAACTATAGCTATATGATCCTGAAGCCTCCTGCTCCAAGCTCTTCCAGTATATCTGTAAATTCCCGACTACTTGACTGCCCGTACAAATTTAGGCACCCAAGAGTTTAGGGAAAACAACAAAGTAAACTACGGGTCAGTCATGGGACTGGTATGAGTAAAACAGTTTAAAAACAGTTTGAACAAGTAAACGATATCTCATAAGACCACGCCGCATAACGGAACGGGTTTTTCCCTTATGAGAATCCAAAATATCTTTATATCAAAAACCTTTTGATATTATAATAATGTCTATCAACCACAGTATATATATAATCATCTAGCAGAAACGCTTTCATCTCACGTTCTACATATATAGTATACAATCAAAACCGCAAGCACGTATTGGGTAATGGATTTCCAACTATGACAAGGTATGGAACCACCTTTCGCTAATGTACCTCTAGAGAGGAATACACTGGGTTCAACAAGAACATCTTGCAACCCGGCCACACATGACCGACCACTCATTTCGCTTGAGTGTATCGAATGTATATCACCAACAGTTGGGATCAGCAACCGTTTCCCGAATGGGACAACATCAACAATAGATTTTTTAGAAGTAAATGAAACTTTAGATCAGGTGATTATACACCCTACTTCGGTGCGACCGACTTAGCCATGCTGCCTGCCCGATTTCTGTCATTTACCGGATGATGAGGCTAGAAGCTACGCTTTATCATCATACCAGATTCACTTCGAATGTCACATCGTCAGATCCATCGAAAATCACTAATTGATGTCTACAATAGTACATTACGTGTCAGCTAAAGAAGTTTCCTTCTCCGCTTCCACTCTTGGTACGGTTGAAGAAATCAATTTACGTGACCTTTCTGAAAATACTCTGTCAGACATTCATCCGTACAAGTCACCCAGGAACAGGATGAATCGAAGGCACAATTTCTATTAATAGAAAAAGTCCTTGCACTCTACTCCGTCTTCGATTATCTTTATATAATATGATTCGCACGCTACTGCCGATATGGAGTGGTTCTTCGGATAATAATCCAACCGGTCTCTCCATATTGACAACGATGGTCAAAACTTCGATAGTCTGTGATTTAACTATCGAATAAAAACAAGTGTTTCGATAGTCGATGATTTAACTATCGAATAAAACAAGTGTTCATCCAAACATCCAACAGTCACTGAACCTTTAATTAATATTCTATTAATTAAATCTTTTCTCTATTTCTTTATCAATATTTGTTAACCAAATATTTTCAATAACCATATTGGCCCTTTACGTTATTTGGAAAACATTTCCATATATCGCCTTCTTTTATTTTCTAAACTTTAGAAAATATATGTTATTTATAATTGGAAAATATTCCAATTACTTATCTCTTTTCCAATCTCGTTTATTTCTATACTTAGGAAACGTTCATTATTCTATTTCCAAGCTTTGCACATATTTGGGTTAAAACAGATGTTGTGTAAAACATCGTTACGACAACCCAAACACAGTATTTAACTAATTCTTATTCCACATTGATCTTCGAGCCTGAATCTTGCTACTTATCGGTATATCATGAAATCAACCAAGTTGGGGTATAATTACCTCTCAGACCTTGACTGAATAACATTTAACGTCAAAACAGACAAGACTACTTACTCGAATAATCAATACCATACAACTGATTATTCACCTTTAAACGCATATACACTTTTTCTTTCTATTCTTACTAGATTTTATTCCTAGTCTTCCTTTTTGATTATACTATTCTATTTCTAAGTTCGTTTTCTTATCGACTTCTATATATTTTGGTATGTTAATTTCTAACTATCAAATTATCTTAAAAATATTCTATCTCCTTAAATTCCCGGAAAAATTCGCCATAACCTCCTTTGTACAGGGAGCATTGGGAAATTTCAAATAGCTTTCCCGGTCCTTCTCATCTCAAAAAGAAAAAGAAAAAGCCAAGCGACTTGCCGATACGGCGCATAAAATCTCATATATGAATTAAATATGTACCTTTTTGTCGGGCATTCAATTTATTTCACTTCTATACTTTATTCCATACCTGTCTCCTGTATATTTATGCCTGTCCAATCTATTTTAACTATACCAATCGTTTTAACTCAATTTGTTAATTAAATCTGTTACTTAACTTTTCAGTCTATTTCACCTTCATATTTAAACGTGACATGTTCAAATATATTTTAACTGCATATTAACAAATTCTAATTATACTCATACTCTCGTTTCCTTATCGACTTCTCTATTCAAATTCAAATTCCAATTCAATTCTATTTGAATTCTCTTTATTTAAACTTCATTTGAATTCTATTTATTTAAACTTCATTTGAATTCTATATTCAAATTCTATAGTTAAACTCCATTTGAATTCTATTATTCAAATCTATTCAAATTCTATTGTTTAAATTCCATTTGAATCCTATATTCAAATCGTTTAAAGTCCATTTGAATTCTGTTATTCAAATTCTATATTCAAAGTCTATTTGAATTCTATATTCAAATTCTATATTCAAAGTCTATTTGAATTCTCTGCATTATTTATAAACAACGTTTATAAATTCAATTCAAACCCCACCTTTCCATTTATAAACAACGTTTATAAATTCAATTCAAATCCCATATTTTCATTTATAAACAAAGTTTATAAATTCGATTCAAATCCCATCTTCCATTTATAAACAAAGTTTATAAATTCGATTCAAATCCCATCTTCCATTTATAAACAAAGTTTATAAATTCGATTCAAATCCCATCTTCCATTTATAAACAAAGTTTATAAATTTAATTACTTGTTTTATATACCTTCAAAACAAGTTAATATTTTCTATAGTTTTATTTAAAATTCAAATTCTATTTACAAAAATAGAATTTCCTTTTTAAATATCAAATACCCTTTCCGATATTTTTATGAATCAATATTCAAGCCCAGGGATATTTTAAACAATCGAATCAACCAATTTTCAATCATTTGATTTTTAACATATCATATAGGAATATATATGAAATCAAACAAACAACAAACATATAATATATTTTTGAGGAATCCAGTTGGATTCCTCCAACCTGTTTTCCTGCATCCACAGATGTTAGTCAACATAGTAATACCCATCCTGCTTCGAGGCAGGATATCGCGGTATAGAAGGTCATCCACTAATCATAGCGTGGGGCGCATAGGGTAATCATCCGCTAATGAAACCGCGGGCATCCGCTAATGAAACTGCGGGAATCCAACCAATCATCAACCCAATATATATATATATATATATATATATATATATATATATATATATATATATATATATAATAGTCAACCAATCCTAAATAACTATATAAATTTTTAAACAATCAAACAACATTCAAACAAGCACAGAAAATTATTTTTAACTATATAAAAATAATTCTAAATAAAATGTGAGATTTACTCACCGTGTATTCTTATTTGCCGAATATCCTGTGAAATTCAAATCTTACTGCTCTGAATCGCCTTGAATGAATTTTAACGTGTACCTACGATAAATTTTATTTAAATTTACAGGTTAAACATCTATTCATTTAAATTTACTATTTAAACGAATAACTAATTTTCCTATATATTTTAATTAACAAAGTTAAACATTATTTTGCATACTCAACTATTAGTCTATGGATTTTATTTCTATACAAATTAATTTCTTTATATAAACTGATTTTATAAATTAATTTTCTTTAAATAACATGACAAACTAATTCTCTATTTAAATTAATTCTCACAAATTCTCTATTTAAATAATTTCTCTATTTATATTTATGACACACTAATAAATTCTTTAACTAGACTAACTAAATAAATAAATTATTAACTAAAAAAATTATTAAATTACCTAAATCCATTCTCTTCACTTCATCAGCCCCTAAAACCGCTATCCTCCATTATGACAATTCATCGAACGCTTTGCAAGCATCTCCATTTCCTTTACCACTATCAAGTGATGCGACCAACTGAATGGAGCTGCAGCTCTCGCCCTGGATCTGAACGCAACAGCTATCACCACCAGTGAGACTCGTCGGATCCTCATCGTCCGAGTTCCTGCCATCGCGTCTCCTTCCTAGGAAGTTCCAGGCTACCCCAAATCGACTATCGCTCCCTCTTCTTAGTTGAAAACCCCAATTCGACTAATCACGAGACCCTCCAACTCGTTCGAATGCTTCCATACTTCAGGTACTTGCTCCTTGTCGTTCGAAGTCGAGCGCCCAGTAATCCACCTCGCGCCGAACTGAAACAGACAGGGTTGAAGCTTTTGCTCCTCTAATTCTCATGAAATTCGATTTAAAGGATATGGGAATTTCGGTTTCGAATATATGGAGTTTGGCCATTTTCGATTTCAACAGAAGCTTTTTTTTTCCTTTTTGTTTTTTTTGTTTTTGAGTGAAACGAGAAAACGCTCCGAAAGTTTTTACTTAGTTTCGCAGCAGGAAGATAAGTAGCGGCTTCCATTTGATTTTATGGAGGATAGAGAGGCACGTCTTGTTCTAGTTTTGAGGACATCAGAGAAGCACGGGGTGGTTTGTTGCTGGACATAGGAGAAGCTCGGTGTGTTTTGTTCTGGTCCACCCCAAAAGAATCCATTTTAAAAATATTTTATTTTATTTTAAATTTGGTATCCTCTAATTAAAATACTTCATTGACTGCGAACTCCTTTCTGAACCCAACAACTGACAATTCTAGGGTAATACCCCTATTTCGGACACACTGAGACAGGTCACGAAGTCTGATTCGATCGTCTGTGGAAGATATATATTTAAATTGATTTAAATTAAATTTCAAACCGTTTAAATTCTTCGATAATAATTTAATATTATTATTCTAACTCAACTGAATTTCGTATTGATTATTTGAACTGACTTTAATTCAGTTTTAAACTTGAATTTATTTTACTTCGTATTACGATAATTTAATCTATTCGATATTAAATCGAAATTTATTATTTGATTGATAACTCAAATAAAAATTTCCACTTATATTATCCAACCAATATTTAAATTAAATATTAAATATTCAAAAATTAACCCATAAAGATCCGGGTCATTACAATCTTCCCCACTTAAAATAATTTCGTCCTCGAAATTGCTAAGGTAGGAAAAGTGCTACAAACCCATTTATCTTTTCAAAACTTATTTATGTTGATACTCAACATTTCAAACTTCCTTACGTAACTCTCTTTCGAATAAATCCCTATTCGATAACTCCTCCCTTCGAATAACTATATTCGATAATTTCTCTATCAAATAACTAGATTCGAAAATCTTTCTTCGTATAAACTATATTCGATTTTCTCTATTCAATTTACTCTTATCAATTAACTCTATTGGATTTAACTCTTTTCGATTAACTCCATCGAATAACTAAATTCGATAACTCCTTCGAATAACCAATATTCTATAACTCACTTCGATTAACTAATAATCGATAACTCTTTTCGATTAAACTATAATCGATAACTCCTTTGATTAACTAATAATCGATAACTCCTTCGATTTACTAATAATTGATAACTCCTTTCGAATAAACTATATTTGATTTCGCTTAACTCTAGATCGCAGCGATCACAATGGTTACGCCCGATTCCCCGAAGAAACATCCGACCGCCCTAGGCTATCTGCAGCCCTGCGAATTACGCTAGCAGTCGTACGAAATGGTACTTATCCTGAGTAACTATGTTTGACTAACTCTATCTCAATACTATATTCGATCAACTTTAATTGAATAACTATCATTCAATTAAATTCTAATTCGATTTAACTATGTTCAATTAACTCTATCTGGTTAACTCTTTCTCTAATCGATTTATTCTAACTCTAATCGATTATTTCTAACTCTATTCGACTTCTCCTATTCGAATAACTCCTATTCGATAGCGTTTATTCATTTATAAAGATTTACTTTTAGTAACGGTTCTTCACTTTATAAATGTTCTCTTTAATAACGTTACTTCACTTGTACAAGTGTTGTATACCCCTTATATTTAAAACTATCGGTGTTAAAAACCAATATCTCTTCTTTATATAAGTTCAGACTTATATATTCCATTTATCGAATGATAAATATTTAATTTTATTTATAAACTGTTATTTATAAATAGATCTTTTCTATTTATCTGTTAAAAACAGATTTCCATTTTCTATTCATCTTCTAAATATTCCTTTGATTAAATTCTATTTATTTAACAAATAAATATCTCATTTATAACATTCTATTTATTTTCTATAAATAAATATTTCCATTTAATCTATTTGTAATTGTTTTACAAATATTTCCCTTCTAAATTCTATTTGTAAATGTTTTACAAATATTTCTCCTTCTATTTGTTTGCACATAACTTCCTTCGTATTTGTTTTACAAATATATCTTTATTCACACCCAATTCATATTTCATTCACATTGATTTTACTCAATTTATTCATTTCGATCCATTTAACTTACTTAAGTTAATTTTAATTTCAATCATTCAAATTCCCATTAACTAGTGCTAATTAACCGTTTTGCCTATTTCACCCTTTTTATTTGAATATAACTTGTTCAAATATATGTCAAATTAATTATAAATTAATCTAATTATATTTTCAACTCGAGTTATATATTTGATTTCGAATATAAATTCTCAATCTCTTTCACTTATCCAAAAACCCAATTTCGATTCAAATTTCCTTTAACTAATTATTCTCCAATTTAGTTAATTCTATTTATCCATTTAAAATATGATTTTTGTCTTAAAAATCATTTCACTTACTTCACTGGAGTTCATATTTATTTGATATCTCCAGTCTGGATTTTTCTAATGCCAATTCGGATTTTATTTCCTAAAAATCCTTTTATTTATCTAATTAAACCGTTATGGTTTTCTAGTGGTTCTGGCGCTGTTTTTCTAAAAATTTGATTTTGACATAACTCAAAATCTTTACGACGAAATCCTGATTTTTCCCTTTCATTAGAAAACTATTGTTCAACCGGTGCCGACGATTCTTGTTTCAAAGATTTCCGACTTCAATCGAGTTCTTTATACTAAATTGAAGTTCGAATCGCCAATTTACGAACTGCCGCGCTAAGGCGAGCTCGTTTTAATTATATTTATAAATATAAACGTTTTAACTTTGTTTATAATAAATTCAATCTCCATTCTGATATATTTTTAATATGTATCAAATCCATTTCACTTCTAATATTCAAATCCTATATATTTACAATATTCAAATTCCATTTGAATTCCTTTTGAATTTCTATATTCAAACTCTATATTATTTCCTTCTATTCAATTTCTATTTGAATTTTCTTCTATTCAAATTCTATTTCAACTTCTTATCTTCAAATTCTATTTGAATTTCTTATCTTCAATTTCTATTTGAAATCCTTCATTCAAAACCTATTTCAAATCCCTTATTCAAATTCCATTTGAAATCCTTTATTCAATTTCTATTTGAATTCCTTATTCAAATTCCTATTTGAAATCCTTTTGAATTTAAATTCTATTTTAACTCCTTTGAATTCAAATTCTATTTAATTTCACTTTGAATTCAAATTCTATTTAAACTCCTTTTATTTTCTTTGAATTCTAATGTTCATCCTCCACTTTATATTCTCTTTGAAATCCTATTTGACCAAATTCCATTTGAATTCTAATATTCAAATCTCTATTTGACTTTTCTTTATTCAAATCCATTTGAATTCCTTTGAATTTAAATTCCATTTCAATTTTTCTTATACAATTTCGATTTGAAATTTTCTTTATTCAAACTCATTTGAATTCCTTTGAATTCAAATTCTATTTCACTTCTATTTGAATTATATATATATTCAAATTTCTTTATTTTACTTCTATTTGAAATCTATTATCCAATTCCCATTTCAAAATTCCTTTGAAGTAATATAAATATATACATATATTTATCTATCTCAAATTCAAAACATTTGAATTTTCAAACAACTTGTTCCTTTCAAACAAATTTCCATCAAAACTTTTCTAAGGCAGCAATTCATCACTTAGAAACTCGAAAATGAACACTGATGAGGTTGCGATCATCTTCAGAATTATTTCCCAGCTACTGAATGAGTTCAGTGCTTTATTTCTTTCAAAACCCATTTAGAAAAATATTTTCCAAACTCCCAGGATTTTAAATTCTGAATTCTGGTTGGAATTCAACTTCAATTCATCTTATTTGTATATTTGATTTCATATACAAATTCCATTGGTTATATATAACTATTTCTGTTTTATAATCTAATTCGATTATAATCCTAACAATCAACTTAACTATTTAAAAACAATATCGTGTCCAATCTTCTGTTCAAGTGTTTATAAACTCCTATCGACATCGTGGCGTCCCACGATTCGACCAAAATTTATAATCCACTCAACAGACTAGTCTATAAAACAGTTTTTATATCAAATAACAAATACGCTCTCTCGTATATATATACACACTCAAACTCAGTCTAGGGTATTACTAACCCTATCTCTACCGAGTCACGCCACAGAGCCAAGTAATTCTTAACTTAAGCTCTGATACCAACTGTAACGACCAGGATTTTTTAGCGACTTTGGTTATCGGCATAAGCTCGATGGCGATAACCAAACATCGAAAAATCCTGGTAATTAGTGAAGGAAATTAGAGGGTGAGGAAAGATAAGATAGAAACTTAGAATAGAAGAAAAAGAAGAACACAATATCAGAGTAACACGAATCTCACAGCGGAACGAATAACATATAATATGTATAACATAACTTGAAATATACATCTGTACTTGAATATACATATCATTATCAAAGTACATCACTTACAACACAGCGGAAATAACTATAGCTATATGATCCTGAAGCCTCCTGCTCCAAGCTCTTCCAGTATATCTGTAAATTCCCGACTACTTGACTGCCCATACAAATTTAGGCACCCAAGAGTTTAGGGAAAACAACAAAGGAAACTCCGGGTTAGTCATGGGACTGGCATGAGTAAAACAGTTTAAAAACAGTTCGAACAAGTAAACGATATCTCATAAGACCACGCCGCATAACGGAACGGGTTTTTCCTTTATGAGAATCCAAAATATCTTTATATCAAAAACCTTTTGATATTATAATAATGTCTATCAACCACAGTATATATATAATCATCTAGCAGAAACGCTTTCATCTCACATTCTACATATATAGTATACAATCAAAACCGCAAGCACGTATTGGGTAATGGATTTCCAACTATGACAAGGTATGGAACCACCTTTCGCTAATGTACCTCTAGAGAGGAATACACTGGGTTCAACAAGAACATCTTGCAACCCGGCCACACATGACCGACCACTCATTTCGCTTGAGTGTATCGAATGTATATCACCAACAGTTGGGATCAGCAACCGTTTCCCGAATGGGACAGCATCAACAATAGATTTTTTAGAAGTAAATGAAACTCTAGATCAGGTGATTATACACCCTACTTCGGTGCGACCGACTTAGCCATGCTGCCTGCCCGATTTCTGTCATTTACCGGATGATGAGGCTAGAAGCTACGCTTTATCATCATACCAGATTCACTTCGAATGTCACATCGTCAGATCCATCGAAAATCACTAATTGATGTCTACAATAGTACATTACGTGTCAGCTAAAGAAGTTTCCTTCTCCGCTTCCACTCTTGGTACGGTTGAAGAAATCAATTTACGTGACCTTTCTGAAAATACTTTGTCAGACATTCATCCGTACAAGTCACCCAGGAACAGGATGAATCGAAGGCACAATTTCTATTAATAGAAAAAGTCCTTGCACTCTACTCCGTCTTCGATTATCTTTATATAATCTGATTCGCACGCTACTGCCGATATGGAGTGGTTCTTCGGATAATAATTCAACCGGTCTCTCCATATTGACAACGATGGTCAAAACTTTGATAGTCTGTGATTTAACTATCGAATAAAAACAAGTGTTTCGATAGTCGATGATTTAACTATCGAATAAAACAAGTGTTCATCCAAACATCCAACCATCACTGAACCTTTAATTAATATTCTATTAATTAAATCTTTTCTCTATTTCTTTATCAATATTTGTTAACCAAATATTTTCAATAACCATATTGGCCCTTTACGTTATTTGGAAAACATTTCCATATATCGCCTTCTTTTATTTTCTAAACTTTAGAAAATATATGTTATTTATAATTGGAAAATATTCCAATTACTTATCTCTTTTCCAATCTCGTTTATTTCTATACTTAGGAAAGGTTCATTATTCTATTTCCAAGCTTTGCACATATTTGGGTTAAAACAGATGTTGTGTAAAACATCGTTACGACAACCCAAATACAATATTTAACTAATTCTTATTCCACATTGATCTTCGAGCCTGAATCTTGCTATTTATCGGTATATCATGAAATCAACCAAGTTGGGGTATAATTACCTCTCAGACCTTGACTGAATAACATTTAACGTCAAAACAGACAAGACTACTTACTCGAATAATCAATACCATACAACTGATTATTCACCTTTAAACGCATATACACTTTTTCTTTCTATTCTTACTAGATTTTATTCCTAGTCTTCCTTTTTGATTATACTATTCTATTTCTAAGTTCGTTTTCTTATCGACTTCTATATATTTTGATATGTTAATTTCTAACTATCAAATTATCTTAAAACTATTCTATCTCTGTAACACCCCGAATTTTGGTTAATGCTAAAATTCACTAATTGCAGAATAAATAATCTCAGATTTTAGAATTGGGGGAAACGGGCTGCGTCATTGCGTTCGTCTCGGAAAAATACGCGAAATAGAGTCCGAAATTTTGTAAATCGGAGTCCGTATGGCCCAGTTATAGCCCAATGAGGTTTACAGAAAATTCAAAGTTCAAAACAGATTTAAAATTCAGGTTCAAATTTCGAAATTGGGACCATTGGGCGCAGGTGGGAAAATTCCCACCTAGCTACCCAAGTCGACAGCCCGGTCGACTGGGCAGTCGACTTGGCTAGGACCAAGTCGACAGCCCTGTCGACTTGGGTGTCGACAGGGGGTGCTCGGCCAGTTTGGCCTGGTGCACCATTTTAGGGTTTGGCTGTGTTTTGGGGCTGTTTTCTGGAAGCTTCCGAGATCTGATGGTCCTAATCTAATTTAGGGTTAATCTAATGGTCTAAAACACATCCTAATCCTATAAATAAGACCCTAAGCTAGCCCTAAATGATCATAATCCTATCCTCTAACTAAATTATGCCAAAATTTTCTATGATCATGGCCTCCACTCAAAATCCTAGCCTCCATCCTCATTCTAAACTATTTCTATGAAGGCTTTCATGTTCATACAAGCATTTTTAAGTTGTATGAGTGATCATTAGCTTGCATTCATCATCAAGTTGCAAGCTTTATTTTCAAGGCTAGAGTTTTTGGGTGATTTTTGGCAAGGGTTTGCTTATTGGAGTTTAGTGGTGAGTTTCTATAGCCTTAATAATCAATTGTTAAATTGATTATGATAGGATATGATAAGATATGGCTATGTTTGTTGATCAATGTGTTTATGCAAGTTTAGTATAGTGTATGTTGTGTGTTTTGCGAGTTTTATGCTATATGTTATGCAAGTATAATGCTATGTTTTATGATGCTCATTATGCAAAACACTATGTTGAACATTGATTCATATGTAACATGTTATGCAAGCTATATGTGAGATTATATGCAAGTTCATATGTAACATGTTATGCAAGCTATATGTGAGATTATATGCAAGTTCATATGTAACATGTAATGCAAGTTATGTGCATGATTATATGCAAGTTCATATGTAACATGTTATGCAAGTTATGTGTTTGGTTATATGCAAGTTATGTGCATGATTATATGCAAGTTCATATGTAACATGTTATGCAAGTTATGTGTTTGGTTATATGCAAGTTATGTGCATGATTATATGCAAGTTCATATGTAACATGTTATGCAAGTTATGTGTTTGGTTATATGCAAGTTAACATGTGACATGCTATGCAAGTTCACACTTTTGTATGACATAAGAATCATATGCAAGTTACCACCTTTGTGACATATGTGCTTCATGCAAGTTTGGGTTAAATGCTAGTTGGGTTTAATGTATGCTCATATATGCAAGTTGACACCTTTTAAACCCATGATAAAGTTATATGCTATGATTGGTTAAACCCATGGCATTTGTGATGAATCTTCCCTTTATTATGTCATGTTATGAGAACGAATTACGTGGGGAACGATGGGGTTAATATGCATGTTAATAAAATGGTGTGAAATGGGTATGCTTAAGCATAACATAAAGTGAATGGACATAATTGGGAATTTACCTATTAAGTTAGGTCTACCCATATTATGGAATTGGGAATTTACCTATTGAGTTAGGTCTACCCATATTCTTAAATATTTGTAATTAATTAGGGACAATTAATACAAATTATGGGGGTGATTAATTAGGTGTAATTAATCGACTAAGACACGAGGTTGGACCCTTCTGTAGCATAAGACTGCCCGGAACCGACCGGCAAATCCAGCGGCTACCAATGACTGGCCCAATGTGAGAGGTCTTGGTCATATACTAAATATGTGACAAGTGTGAAGACACGAGGTTAGACTCTGTTATGGTGTAAGGCTGCCCGGAACCAACCGGCATATCCAGCTGCCATAAAAGACAGTCTAATGTGAGAGGTCTTTACAAAGGTTACGATCTTAATTAATTAAGAAATACTTAACCAAATTAGAATGTAGTAAGGCATGAGGGGTTAAGTGGGTGCCTTGGGTGGCATGTAGTAACTAGTGGGGATGCCTTGGGTGGCATGAGGAAACTAGTGGGTTGCCTTGGGTGGCAATAGAAAATACGATTAGAATACTTAACCGAAGTGGAACATGTAATTAAACATGATTAAAGGGTTAAGTAAGTGCCTTGGGTGGCATGTGGGAATCAAGTAAGTGCCTTGGGTGGCATGTGGAAATCTAGTGGGTGCCTTAAGTGGCAATTGAAATATGATTAAATGACAATCTTAAGTAGTAGCTTGTGGGGGCCTTAAGTGGCAATTGAAATATGATTAAATGAAAAGCTTAAGTAGTAGCTTGTGGGGGCCTTGAGTGGCAATTGAAATATGATTAGATGACTTAACCAAACCTTAACATGTAAGTGGGCATGATTATAAAAAGGGGTTAAGTGGGATGCACAAGATAAAATGACAAGCTTAAGTAGTAGCTTGTGGGGGCCCATTTCAACCAGTAACCCATATGTATCTTTTTGGGCTCGACCCATGTCGAGGACGGGACACGCGTACCGGGCTTGACTGTAAGAGGCCAAAACGGGGTAGCGGTGGCAACGCGAGTCCAACGGGTTTCATATGCGTGTGTGGACCCGGGCTGGTAGGTAAGACGTTGCTGCATCGTGTAGGTATAAGCCGTGCACCATTGATTATCGGGTTGCCACTTTGGGGAGTGATACACCCCACTGTGGGGCCAGCACGGGTATCTACGTTAGGGAGCCGATCTCTTGGGGAGTAGTGGGTACACCTAGTGGAGATAGGGGCAGACGGCACCTATGTAGTCAGCTAGGGGTACACGAAACTACTATTAAAAATTACTAAGTACACTTAGTGGGATCAACCTTTAAGTAGGAATTACCCTTGGTGGGTAGAACTGGTGTGGTGCAGTGTAGGAATTACCCTTGGTGGGTAGATCTGGGGTGGTGCAGTGTAGTAATTATCCTTGGGTGGGTAAATGCGTCTTTTCAGTTATCTTAGTACATCCTGTGTTTAGTTGGCTACTTAGTGTAGTCATTATCCCCAGAGGTACTGTACCTTGTTTATATCATACCCTAATTACTTTAATGATTGTATTGTTAAGGTTATAGGA
Source organism: Allium sativum (assembly GCA_030737875.1). Taxonomy (NCBI): domain Eukaryota; kingdom Viridiplantae; phylum Streptophyta; class Magnoliopsida; order Asparagales; family Amaryllidaceae; genus Allium; species Allium sativum. Next base: position 140,630,754 of record CM060912.1, read on the forward strand.
CTCGCTCAGACTTATGTCTGACCCCGTTGTTTTTTTATCTTTTTCCCAACCCTCAGGTTTTCAGAGCGGGCCTAGCACTAGTGGGCTTTGATCAGACTGCTTTATCTATCTTTTGGAGCTTGGACCGTGGATGTAAAGCTCAGTTTATCTTTTCTATTATGGCTATTAAGTTATGTAGTGGGATTATGTACTTTTGTTTTATCAGGATGGATACTATGTACTTGACTCTTGTTTATGGTTTTGGTGTAACCAAACATGTTTTACTTTCCGCTGCAATGAAATGATGTTTTAAATTCTCAAGTATTACTTATATCGGTCGTGTTGTAATTTTTCTGTTCTATATTCACTTAAAATACTCCACCGATGTTATGGCATTCCCTTAGTGAGTGACCGTAGCGGGTGTGTGGTGTTACACGTGGTATCAGAGCTTAAGGTTACCAGAACAGATAAAATTTTTAGAAAAACTATTTTCTAAGAATATTTTTGAAAGGAGTATTTTCAAAAACATGTCCTTTAAGAGAAAAGTTTTTGAAAGAAAAGAATAATCCCCGATAGCCATATCTTTATCTTTCGAATTCTCCGTTTTGAATCTCTTCCTCTCTCGTTTTGAGTTTCCCCTCCATGTATAGATGATCTTTCTAAGATAGATAAGAATGGAAAACCACTTCAAGGGAATTAGACGTTAGTCGGATTAGAAGTTGGTTCAAGAAGGAGGAGGACTTGTAGGTACCTATTGGGTAGACGATGGGAGGAAGGCTCAAATAGTTGTTGTTTAATGAAGGACGAAACCTCATTTTGATGGGAGGTTACGAGTGGAGAATGGGAAGAAGAGGGCTAGTAGTTATCCTTTTGGAGGAATAGGACACCTTATTAGGATTGTCCAAAGGGGCATGGGCAAGGTATGGAATCTCCTGGAGGGTAGTTGTATTCCCTCACTGCTAGTGTACTAGATGGGGATAGGACCGTCTAGGTTGGAATTTGGATTTCTTTATTATCCGGTTCGAACTTTATTTGATTCTGATGCATCGAGTTCGTTTATCTCATCATTGTTAGCTGAGTCACTGCACTTAGACACCAGTTTAGTAGATGATCCCTTAGTTGTTTCAAACCCAATTGGGGCTCCATGATGTGTTTGGGTTTGAAAGTTTCTATACTTAGCGTTGAGTTTAGATGTGATGCTTTTTGGGCTTCACGGGCTATGGGTTAGTTTTGGGCATGGATTGGTTATCTAGTAGGGGTGCCGTTCTTGATTTTGAAGGGAGAGTTGTTAGGCTTATGACCCGCTTGGGTAACACTCTCGAGATCTCTTGTAATCCCATGGAATCTGTTATGCTAAGTTATCTAGAATCGCTTGACACGTCGGTCGAGAGTTTGCGATCTGTTAGAGTGGTCCGGGAATACTCGGATGTGTTTGAGGAGGTGAAGGGCTTACCTCCGGAGTGGGAGATTGACTTCCGAATATATCTGGTAGACAATGCCAAACCAGTATCTTGGCCAGTGTGCCACATGGCTCCTCGTGAGAGGAGGGAACTCCATAAGCAAGTAGGCGATTTGCTTGAGAAGGGGTTCATAAGACGAAGTATATCGGAGTGGGGTGCTCCAGTAGTTTTTGCCACGAAGGCGGATGGGTCCCTCAGACTTTGTGTAGGCTAAAGAGAACTAAATAAACTCACAAAGAAGAATAGACACCCATTGCCGAGGATTGATGATCTCTTTGATCGGTTAGTTGGCGCCTCAGTATTTTCGCAGTTGGACTTAGCCACGGGGTTTCGTCAGTTGAGAGTGGCTGAGGATAGTATAGAGAAGACTGCCTTTAGGACTCCGGATGGTTTTTTTTTATGAGTGGCTGGTGATGCCATTTGGTTTGACGAACGCCCCCGCATACTTTATTGATTTGATGAGAAGGGTGTTTAGGGAGTACCTAAATAAGTTCGTGATGGTCTTTGTAAATGACATCTTGGTCTTTTCTAGGAGCGAAATAAGTTTTCGTATGTGCTCAATAGGTTGAGCAAAGCCAGTTATGGGATAAACGGTGGTTTTGGAGCGAGACTGGCAAGGACATCCAGAGTTGGACAAGGGCTTAATTATTTAGCCGTTTTTACTAGTATCATCTCACGTAGGTCGTCTGAATTCGAAGGAGGTATCCCTTGGGTGTTTGTCTGATATTGGTTTATGCCTTTGGGGCTTGCATTTGGGGGATGTCGAGTTCGACTAGGGTGGTCTGCGTGAGAGATGGACAGTTGTGATGATTTTGGATGGGATTCTTAGCATCCTATGAGTTTGAGATAGCGTATACCCATGGCAAGGGTAACATGGTAGCGGACGCCTTAAGTAGAAAAAGGTTGTCCTCGAGTTCATTGTTCGTTGAACGACGGAGCTTAGAGTTTATTTCTATGTTTGACTTTAGACCTTCCGTTGACTTTGTACCCAGTTTGCTAGCCTCCTTGGAGGTTAGGCCTACTCTTTTGGGACGGATTGGCAAGGCACAACGAGACGACCCACGGTTGGTTGAGTTAGTAGAGAAGCTCATAAGGGGGGAGTCGTCCAGCCATTTGAGTAGGTACACCCTAGATGGTAAGGGGTGGTTGCGTAGAGACGGTAGACTTTGTGTACCGCAAGACGAGGGTTTGAAGAAGGCTATACTTGATGATGCACATCGTTCGAAGATGACCATTCATCCCGGTAGGGACAAGATGTACCAAGACATGAAGCGAGTTTTCTTTTGGGCCGGTATGAAGAAAGACGCGACCGAGTATGTCGCTAGATGCTTGGTGTGCCAACAAGTAAAAGCGGAGCAAAAGAAGCCCGGTGGGTTGCTTCACCCATTGTAAGTTCCGCTATGGAAGTGGGATAGTGTCTCGATGGATTTTGTCGATGGATTACCGAGATCGAGGAAGGGTAATACGGGAATTTGTGGTGTGGTAGACAGACTTGCTAAGAGTGCCCATTTTATACCCGTGGAGAGTAAGAGAACTGCTCCATGGCTAGCTTCAGTTTACATTCGAGAGATTATTAGATTGCATGTGTACCTTCCAGTATAGTGAGCGATCGAGATCCTACCTTCACTAGAGAGTTTTGGAAGAGTTTGCAAGAGGCGGTAGGGACTCGGTTGTGTTTGAGTACCGCATATCATCCTCAGACGGACGGCCAGACCGAGAGGGTGAATCGTATTTTAGAAGACCTTTTGAGGCTATGTATCTTGGATTTTGGAGGTACATGGGAAGAGCATCTTCCATTGGTGGGGTTCGCATATAATAACAGCTTTCAGTCTAGTATTGGTATGGCTCCTTTCGAAGCTCTTTATGGAAGGCCTTGTCGATCACCTACATGTTGGTAGGAATCTATGGATAAGATCTTGCTTGGGCCCGATATGGTTAAGAAGACTTCGGAAAAGATTGATTGGATTCAAAGAAGGATGAAAGCGGCACAAGACAGATAGAAATCTTATGCGGACAAGAGGAGAACAGAGCTTGAGTTTGATGTTGGGGACATGGTCTTTGTCAAAGTGTCTCCGTTACGGAATGTGGTTCGCTTTGGATCTGTTTGGGAAGTTAGCACCAAGGTTTGTTGGACCGTTTCCTATTAAGGAAAGGATTGGACAGATGGCCTATAGAGTGGAGTTGCCCGACAGACTTAGTGGTGTACATGATGTATTCCCTGTGTCACATTTGAGGAAGTGCCTACATGAGACCGCAGAGGTGGTAGAGCCGAGCTTGCTTAGAGAAGTAGAGATAGATCGTGATGCGACTATTCGACGAGCTCCTACACGCATCCTTGGGTCAGAGATTAAGAGGTTGAGAAACAGGGAGGTTCAACTAGTCAAAGTGCAATGGGGAGAAGATGAGAGCAACGCTACTTGGGAGACGGAAGCGAAAAGGCGTTCATTATACCCATTCCTTTTTGAGGGTATGTCTTTTAACTTCACCTTTATCGTTTGTCTAGTACTTATCTTATCTTTAGTATGTCCTTTTGTTAGTGCCTTTGACCTTTAGATAGGGTAAACCTATGGTTGAAACATATTTTTAAGACATGTTATGATTGATGGATGCATGTGGATGCAAGTGTTTGCTAGTGGTTGCTCGTGGATGCATATACACACACTCTAGACACTAGATCGGCTCAATCACTTCATATTGCATATTGCATATAATTGTGTGTAGGTAGCTATATTTATGGATGTATAATGGTTGTGTTATCATATGGATGATGCATTTTGGTGAATGATTGTGCACTCATGTAGATATAGTATGTGTCGATAGGGTCCTTTCGCATACATATTGGATGCATGGCACTATCATGGTTTGCATATGTTCATACATTAGATAGGGAACATATACACACACTTTTTGCATATGCTCATACATCATTAGAAATTGTTTTAAGGACAATGGATGCCCGTGTTTGATGGATTGAGTAGATGGTTATTTGGATGGTAGGATATGCATTCTCCTTAGCTTAGAGATTTCGGGGACGAAATCCTATAAGGAGGGGAGAATGTAACACCCCGAATTTCGGTTAATGCTAAAGTTCACTAATTGCAGAATAAATAATCTCAGATGTGAGAATTGGGGGAAACGGGCTGCGTCATTGCGTTCGTCTCGGAAAAATACGCGAAATAGAGTCCGAAATTTTGTAAATCGGAGTCCATATGGCCCAGTTATGGCCCAATGAAGTTTACAGAAAATTCAAAGTTCAAAACAGATTTAAAATTCAGGTTCAAATTTCGAAATTGGGACCATTGGGCGCAGGTGGGAAAATTCCCACCTAGCTACCCAAGTCGACAGCCCGGTCGACTGGGCAGTCGACTTGGCTAGGACCAAGTCGACAGCCCTGTCGACTTGGGTGTCGACAGGGGGTGCTCGGCCAGTTTGGCCTGGTGCACCATTTTAGGGTTTGGCTGTGTTTTGGGGCTGTTTTCTGGAAGCTTCCGAGATCTGATGGTTCTAATCTAATTTAGGGTTAATCTAATGGTCTAAAACACATCCTAATCCTATAAATAAGACCTAAGCTAGCCCTAAATGATCATAATCCTATCCTCTAACTAAACTATGCCAAAATTTTCTATGATCATGGCCTCCACTCAAAATCCTAGCCTCCATCCTCATTCTAAACTATTTCTATGAAGGCTTTCATGTTCATACAAGCATTTTTAAGTTGTATGAGTGATCATTAGCTTGCATTCATCATCAAGTTGCAAGCTTTATTTTCAAGGCTAGAGTTTTTGGGTGATTTTTGGTAAGGGTTTGCTTATTGGAGTTTAGTGGTGAGTTTCTATAGCCTTAATAATCAATTGTTAAATTGATTATGATAGGATATGATAAGATATGGCTATGTTTGTGGATCAATGTGTTTATGCAAGTTTAGTATAGTGTATGTTGTGTGTTTTGCGAGTTTTATGCTATATGTTATGCAAGTATAATGTTATGCTTTATGATGCTCATTATGCAAAACACTATGTTGAACATTGATTCATATGTATCATGTTATGCAAGCTATATGTGAGATTATATGCAAGTTCATATGTAACATGTTATGCAAGCTATATGTGAGATTATATGCAAGTTCATATGTAACATGTAATGCAAGTTATGTGCATGATTATATGCAAGTTCATATGTAACATGTTATGCAAGTTATGTGTTTGGTTATATGCAAGTTATGTGCATGATTATATGCAAGTTCATATGTAACATGTTATGCAAGTTATGTGTTTGGTTATATGCAAGTTATGTGCATGATTATATGCAAGTTCATATGTAACATGTTATGCAAGTTATGTGTTTGGTTATATGCAAGTTAACATGTGACATGCTATGCAAGTTCACACTTTTGTATGACATAAGAATCATATGCAAGTTACCACCTTTGTGACATATGTGCTTCATGCAAGTTTGGGTTAAATGCTAGTTGGGTTTAATGTATGCTCATATATGCAAGTTGACACCTTTTAAACCCATGATAAAGTTATATGCTATGATTGGTTAAACCCATGGCATTTGTGATGAATCTTCCCTTTATTATGTCATGTTATGAGAACGAATTACATGGGGAACGATGGGGTTAATATGCATGTTAATAAAATGGTGTGAAATGGGTATGCTTAAGCATAACATAAAGTGAATGGACATAATTGGGAATTTACCTATTAAGTTAGGTCTACCCATATTATGGAATTGGGAATTTACCTATTGAGTTAGGTCTACCCATATTCTTAAATATTTGTAATTAATTAGGGACAATTAATACAAATTATGGGGGTGATTAATTAGGTGTAATTAATCGACTAAGACACGAGGTTGGACCCTTTTGTAGCATAAGACTGCCCGGAACCGACCGGCAAATCCAGCGGCTACAAATGATTGGCCCAATGTGAGAGGTCTTGGTCATAAACTAAATACGTGACAAGTGTAAAGACACGAGGTTAGACTCTGTTATGGTGTAAGGATGCCCGGAACCAACCGGCATATCCAGCTGCCATAAAAGACAGTCTAATGTGAGAGGTCTTTACAAAGGTTACGATCTTAATTAATTAAGAAACACTTAACCAAATTAGCATGTAGTGAGGCATGAGGGGTTAAGTGGGTGCCTTGGGTGGCATGTAGTAACTAGTGGGGATGCCTTGGGTGGCATGAGGAAACTAGTGGGTTGCCTTGGGTGGCAATAGAAAATACGATTAGAATACTTAACCGAAGTGGAACATGTAATTAAACATGATTAAAGGGTTAAGTAAGTGCCTTGGGTGGCAAGTGGGAATCAAGTAAGTGCCTTGGGTGGCATGTGGAAATCTAGTGGGTGCCTTAAGTGGCAATTGAAATATGATTAAATGACAAGCTTAAGTAGTAGCTTGTGGGGGCCTTAAGTGGCAATTGAAATATGATTAAATGACAAGCTTAAGTAGTAGCTTGTGGGGGCCTTGAGTGGCAATTGAAATATGATTAGATGACTTAACCAAACCTTAACATGTAAGTGGGCATGATTATAAAAAGGGGTTAAGTGGGATGCACTAGATAAAATGACAAGCTTAAGTAGTAGCTTGTGGGGGCCCATTTCAACCAGTAACCCATATGTATCTTTTTGGGCTCGACCCATGTCGAGGACGGGACACGCGTACTGGGCTTGACTGTAAGAGGCCAAAATGGGGGTAGCGGTGGCAACGCGAGTCCAACGGGTTTCATATGCGTGTGTGGACCCGGGCTGGTAGGTAAGACGTTGCTGCATCGTGTAGGTATAAGCCGTGCACCATTGATTATCGGGTTGCCACTTTGGGGAGTGATACACCCCACTGTGGGTCCAGCACGGGTATCTACGTTAGGGAGCCGATCGCTTGGGGAGTAGTGGTACACCTAGTGGAGATAGGGGCAGACGGCACCTATGTAGTCAGCTAGGGGTACACGAAACTACTATTAAAAATTACTAAGTACACTTAGTGGGATCAACCTTTAAGTAGGAATTACCCTTGGTGGGTAGAACTGGTGTGGTGCAGTGTAGGAATTACCCTTGGTGGGTAGATCTGGGGTGGTGCAGTGTAGTAATTATCCTTGGGTGGGTAAATGCGTCTTTTCGGTTATCTCAGTATATCCTGTGTTTAGTTGGCTACTTAGTGTAGTCATTATCCCCAGAGGTACCGTACCTTGTTTATATCATACCCTAATTACTTTAATGATTGTATTGTTAAGGTTATAGGACTCACTCAGACTTATGTCTGACCCCGTTGTTTTTTTATCTTTTTCCCAACCCTCAGGTTTTCAGAGTGGGCCTAGCACTAGTGGGCTTTGATCAGACTGCTTTATCTATATTTTGGAGCTTGGACCGTGGATGTAAAGCTCAGTTTATCTTTTCTATTATGGCTATTAAGTTATGTAGTGGGATTATGTACTTTTGTTTTATCAGGATGGATACTATGTACTTGAGTCTTGTTTATGGTTTTGGTGTAACCAAACATGTTTTACTTTCCGCTGCAATGAAATGATGTTTTAAATTCTCAAGTATTACTTATATCTGTCTTGTTGTAATTTTTCTGTTCTATATTCACTTAAAATACTCCACCGATGTTATGGCATTCCCTTAGTGAGTGACCGTAGCGGGTGTGGGGTGTTACAATCTCCTTAAATTCCCGGAAAAATTCGCCATAACCTCCTTTGTATCGGGAGCATCGGGAAATTTCAAATAGCTTTCCCGGTCCTTCTCATCTCAAAAAGAAAAAGAAAAAGCCAAGCGGCTTGCCGATACGGCGCATAAAATCTCATATATGAATTAAATACGTACCTTTTTGTCGGGCATTCTATTTATTTCACTTCTATACTTTATTCCATACCTGTCTCCTGTATATTTATGCCTGTCCAATCTATTTTAACTATACCAATCGTTTTAACTCAATTTGTTAATTAAATCTGTTACTTAACTTTTCAGTCTATTTCACCTTCATATTTGAACATGACATGTTCAAATATATTTTAACTGCATATTAACAAATTCTAATTATACTCATACTCTCGTTTCCTTATCGACTTCTCTATTCAAATTCCAATTCAATTCTATTTGAATTCTCTTTATTTAAACTTCATTTGAATTCTATTTATTTAAACTTCATTTGAATTCAATATTCAAATTCTATAGTTAAACTCCATTTGAATTCTATTATTCAAATCTATTCAAATTCTATTGTTTAAATTCCATTTGAATCCTATATTCAAATCGTTTAAAGTCCATTTGAATTCTGTTATTCAAATTCTATATTCAAAGTCTATTTGAATTCTATATTCAAATTCTATATTCAAAGTCTATTTGAATTCTCTGCATTATTTATAAACAACGTTTATAAATTCAATTCAAATCCCACCTTTCCATTTATAAACAACGTTTATAAATTCAATTCAAATCCCATATTTTCATTTATAAACAAAGTTTATAAATTCGATTCAAATCCCATCTTCCATTTATAAACAAAGTTTATAAATTCAATTCAAATCCCATCTTCCATTTATAAACAAAGTTTATAAATTCGATTCAAATCCCATCTTCCATTTATAAACAAAGTTTATAAATTTAATTACTTGTTTTATATACCTTCAAAACAAGTTAATATTTTCTATAGTTTTATTTAAAATTCAAATTCTATTTACAAAAATAGAATTTCATTTTTAAATATTAAATACCCTTTCCGATATTTTTATGAATCAATATTCAAGCCCAGGGATATTTTAAACAATCGAATCAACCAATTTTCAATCATTTGATTTTTAACATATCATATAGGAATATATATGAAATCAAATAAACAACAAACAGATAATATATTTTTGAGGAATCCAGTTGGATTCCTCCAACCTGTTTTCCTGCATCCACAGATGTTAGTCAACATAGTAATACCCATCTTGCTTCGAGGCAGGATATCGCGGTATAGAAGGCCATCCACTATTCATAGCGTGGGGCGCATAGGGTAATCATCCGCTAATGAAACCGCGGGCATCCGCTAATGAAACTGTGGGAATCCAACCAATCATCAACCCAATATATATATATATATATATATATAATAGTCAACCAATCCTAAATAACTATTTATATTTTAAAACAATCAAACAACATTCAAACAAGCACAGAAAATTATTTTTAACTATATAAAAATAATTCTAATTAAAATGTGAGATTTACTCACCGTGTATTCTTATTTGCCGAATATCCTGTGAAATTCAAATCTTACTGCTCTGAATCGCCTCGAATGAATTTTATCGTGTACCTACGATAAATTTTATTTAAATTTACATGTTAAACATCTATTCATTTAAATTTACTATTTAAACGAATAACTAATTTTCCTATATATTTTAATTAACCAAGTTAAACATTATTTTGCATACTCAACTATTAGTCAATGGATTTTATTTCTATACAAATTAATTTTTTTATATAAACTGATTTTATAAATTAATTTTCTTTAAATGACATGACAAAATAATTCTCTATTTAAATTAATTCTCACAAATTCTCTATTTAAATAAATTCTCTATTTATATTTATGACACACTAATAAATTCTTTAACTAGACTAACTAAATAAATAAATTATTAACTAAAAAAATTATTAAATTACCTAAATCCATTCTCTTCACTTCATCAGCCCCTAAAACCGCTATCCTCCATTATGACAATTCATCGAACGCTTTGCAAGCATCTCCATTTCCTTTACCACTATCAAGTGATGCGACCAACTGAATGGAGCTGCAGCTCTCGCCCTGGATCTGAACGCAATAGCTATCGCCACCAGTGAGACTCGTCGGATCCTCATCGTCCGAGTTCCTGCCATCGCGTCTCCTTCCCAGGAAGTTCCAGGCTACCCCAAATCGACTATCGCTCCCTCTTATTAGTTGAAAAACCCAATTCGACTAATCACGAGACCCTCCAACTCGTTCGAATGCTTCCATACTTCAGGTACTTGCTCCTTGTCGTTCGAAGTCGAGCACCCAGTAATCCACCTCGCGCCGAACTGAAACAGACAGAGTTGAAGCTTTTGCTCCACTAATTCTCATGAAATTCGATTTAAAGGATATGGGAATTTCGGTTTCGAATATATGGAGTTTGGCCATTTTCGATTTCAACAGAAGCTTTTTTTTCTTTTTGTTTTTTTGTTTTTGAGTGAAACGAGAAAAGGCTCCGAAAGTTTTTACTTGGTTTCGCAGCAGGAAGATAAGTAGCGGGTTCCATTTGATTTTATGGAGGATAGAGAGGCATGTCTTGTTCTAGTTTTGAGGACATCAGAGAAGCACGGGGTGGTTTGTTATTGGACATAGGAGAAGCTCGGTGTGTTTTGTTCTGGTCCACCCCAAAAGAATCCATTTTAAAAATATTTTATTTTATTTTAAAATTCGGTATCCTCTAATTAAAATACTTCATTGACTGCGAACTCCTTTCTGAACCCAACAACTGACAATTCTAGGGTAATACCCCTATTTCGGACACACTGAGACAGGCCACGAAGTCTAATTCGATCGTCTGTGGAAGATATATATTTAAATTGATTTAAATTAAATTTCAAACCGTTTAAATTCTTCGATAATAATTTAATATTATTATTCTAACTCAACTGAATTTCGTATTGATTATTTGAACTGACTTTAATTCAGTTTTAAACTTGAATTTATTTTACTTCGTATTACGATAATTTAATCTATTCGATATTAAATCGAAATTTATTATTAGATTGATAACTCAAATAAAAATTTCCACTTATATTATCCAACCAATATTTAAATTAAATATTAAATATTCAAAAATTAACCCATAAGGATCCGGGTCATTACAGAACTACTAGTCAGTTAGTTAAATTTCTATATTGATTCTGTTTAACAGAATATATCATATGGAACTGAAAGTGAGGTTGATTTTATGTTGTATAACATCTGTGGATGCAGGGAGACAGGTTGGAGGAATCCAACTGGATTCCTCAACATTTATTTACTATTTTCATATATTGTGATATTTGATGTGATGTATATCTGTTATGGATTTATGTGTGTTAGAATGATGTTTATCATTGTTATTCGATATTTTAAAGGGTGCGTTTTTTACATGTCCCTGTTATAGTTTCAAATTAGAAAAAAAAAACCGGTCATAAACTTATTGTAAATTAGGTCCCTATTTTCTGAAAATTCATCAAAAAAATATAAAAAAAATATAAAAAACTCATGTAAATTCGTATTTAAATAAAACATGTAAACGATAAAAATTTCAGAACAAAAAATCATCAAACAAGGCGTCAAAAATAAAAAAAACAGGAAAAAAAATGAAATTTCCAGTTAAATGCATAATAATATGCACATATATCATTTTCCTGCATACATCCGTGCTTATTTTTCACTACATTCATCTTCGTTGGTTTTTCTTCGTGCAAATACGTGCATACACGTGTGCAAATATTTCAAATACTTGCACACATTTGTGCAGGTTTATTTTCAGATTTTAATCCGAACACAACTTACGGAAAAGTTGCATACATATATGCAATTATCAGTAATAATTGCATAAATGTATGCAACTATTTTTTTTGATTTCCGTACAATCCTGACATTATTTCCAGATTTTAGATTTTTTTTTATGAACGAAAGCACATTTTTTTAAAAAAAATAAAAAAAGGCGGAAGTAATAAAATAGGGGGCGGGTTTAAAATTTTCAAAACTTTTTTTATATATAAACTAGGTCCCTACTTTTAGCCAGTGTGTTATCCTATAAAAATGTTGCACACATGTGTGCATGTTTTTCGAGAAATTTGCACATTTGGATGCAAATAAAAATGAACTGAAATATTAACTTAAATCTATGCGCTGGAAGAACTGCAATAATTGCACATATGCATGCAATAAAATAAAAAACGTGCATAATATTATGCATTTAACTGCAGTTTTTTCTGTTTTTTTGCTGTTTTCTTCTTTCTGACATTATTTTTGTTGTTTTTTTAACTGAATTTTTTGTATAATGCATAATATATTTTATTACTAATTTACGAATTTTTTTTATTTTTTAAATTATTATTTTATAAGTTTTGAAAATAGGGACCTAATTTATATTAAGTTTATGACCGGATGTGATCCAGATTAAGTTTCAAAATAGGGATGTGAGCCTAATATTCACTATTTAAAATATCATAAAAGACCCTGGGATGTAAAAAGAATTATTTCAATGTATATTGAAATAAAGGGATTTTATAAAATCAACAGATTTTATAAAAGGAAATACTTTGAAAGTAAATAAAAGGGAAAATGTTTTTAAAACGAATAGAGTTTCATAAAAGGGAAATCATTTGTAAATTGAAGAACTGTTACTAAAAGTAAATCTTTATCAATGAATAGTTTAATCGAGTTAGAAGGAGTTAATCGATGTTAGTTTAATCGATTAGAGTTAAAGCAAATGAGTTAACTAAATATTAGTTATTCGAAGAAGAGTTAAATAGAGTTATCGAATATAGTTTATTCGAATAGAGTTAAATGGAATTAAAGAAGTTAATCGAATATAGTTTATTTGAATAAAAAGTAAAATGAGTTAATCGAATATAGTTATTGGAATAGAAGCAAATGAGTTAATCGAATATAGTTATTGGAATAGAAGCAAATGAGTTAATCGAATATGGTTATTCGAATAGAAGCAAATGAGTTAATCGAATATAGTTTAATCGAAGAAAGTAAAAGGAGTTATCAAATCTTATTATTTGAAAGGAGTTAATCGAATATATAGTTTATTCAAATAAGAATAAAGGAGTTAATCGAATATATAGTTTATTCAAATAGAATAAAGGAGTTAATCGAATATATAGTTTATTCAGATAGAAAAGGAGTTAATTGAATATATAGTTTATTCAAATAGAATTAAAAGAGTTATCGAATATAGTTTATTCGATAGGAGTTAAGTGAGTAAAGTTAAATCAAAAGAGTTAAGTGAATAGAATAAATTGAATAGAGTCATCGAATATACCTTATCGAAGGAAAGAATTATCGGATAGGAAAGATTTGAAAGAGAGTTACGTAAGGAAGTTTGTTAAAGAATTAAAAGGGTGAACTTTGTCTATTTCAGGTTAGAAACGTTGTTCAGTTAAGGTCTGAGAGGTAGTATTACCCCAACTTGATTGACTTCATTTTTAACTAAGGAATGGTTAAGGTTCGATAGTAAAGGATGGTAAAGTGAATTTAGTAATTAAAGGAAATGGTTTGAGTTGGCATCGCGATGGTTTGTTTAAACATCTGTCTAAGTCCAATGAAGAAGCTTTGGAAATGTTTTCCAAATAACCAGAAATGTTTTCTAATAAAGAAAACACGTAATGGAAATGTTTTCCATTGTTAATAACGTATATTTTCCAAATTTAGAAAATAAGAAATATTGAATATAGGGAAACAGGAAATAAGTAAATTAAGGAAATAAAGAGATAAATGTTGAATGATGTTTGATCGATATAAATTTCCATTTGGAAATAATATCGTTGTTTGCACACCTATTTTTCTTCGATAGTTAAATCACAGACTATCGAGTTTTGACCATTTTAACGTTGTTAATATGGAGAGACCGGTTGGATTATTATCCAAAGAACCACTCTGTATTGGCATAAGCGTTGCGAATCATATATGCCAAAGGAAATTGAAGACGGAGTTATGCAAAGGGCTATCCTGTTTACAGAATAGTGCCTTCGGTTCATCCTGTTCCTGGATGACTTGTATGGACGGATGTCTGACAGAGTATTTCCAGACGATCACGTATATTGATTTCTCCAACCGTACCAAGAGTGGAAGCGGAGAAGGAAACTTCTTTTAGCTAACACATAATGTATGGTTGAGGACGTCAATCGGTGATTTGATGGATTTGACGATGTGGCATTCAAAGTGAATCTGGTGTGATGATAAAGCATAGCTTCTAGCCTCACATCCGGTAAATGACAGAAATCGGGCAAGCAGCATGGCTAAGTCGGTTTCACCGAAGTAGGGTGTATAATCACCTTATCTAGAGTTTCATTTACTTCTAAAAATCTATTGTTGATGCTGTCCCATTCGGGAAACGGTTGCTGATCCCAACCATTGGTGATATACATTCGATACACTCAAGCGAAATGAGTGGTCGGTCATGTGTGGCCGGGTTGCAAGATGTTCTTGTTGAACCCAGTGTATTCCTCTCTAGAGGTACACCAGCGAAAGGTGGTTCCATACCTTGTCAAAGTTGGAAATCCATTACCCAATACGTGCTTGCGGTTTGGATTGTATACTATATATGTGGAACGTGAGATGAAAGCGTTTCTGCTAGATGATTATTATATTGTGGTTGTTAGACATTATTATAATATCAAAAGGTTTTTGATATAAAGATAATTTGGATTTCATAAGGGAAAAACCCGTTCCGTTATACGGCGTGGTCTTATGAGATATCGATTACCTGCTTGAACTGTTTTACTCACACCAGTCCCATGACTGACCCGCAGTTTATTTTGTTGTTTTCCCTAAACTCTTGGGTGCCTAAATTTGTATGGGCAGTCAAGTAGGCGGGATTTTACAGATACACTTGAAGAGCTGGAGCAGGAGGCTTCAGGATCATATAGCAATAGTTATTTCCGCTGTGTTGTAAGTGTTGTACTTTGATAATGATATGTATATTCAAGTACAGATTTGTATTTCAAAGTTATGTTATGAAATATATGTTATTCGTTCAGCTGTGAGATTCGTGTTACTCTGATATTGTGTTCTTCTTCTTCTTCTATTCTAAGTTTTCTATCTTATGTTTCCTCACCCTCTAATTTCTTTCATTAATGACCGATATTTTTCGATGTTTGGTTTGTCATCAGTGAGTTTATGGTGATAACCAAAGTCAAAAAAATCCCGGGTCATTACAGTTGGTATCAGAGCTTAAGTTAAGTGAATTACCTTGGCTCTGTGACGTGACTCGGTAGAGATAGGGTTAGTAATACCCTAGATTGAGTTGAGTGTATATATACGAGTGAACGTATTTGTTATTGATATAAAAATTTGTTTTATATTGTGGATATTTATTGGTTGAGTCGTTTATGAGTTCTGGTCGATCAGTTTGATCCACTGTATCGGTAGGAGTTTATTAACACTCGAATACGATGGGTCGACACGATATGTTTTGAAAAAGAGGGTAAATTAAAATAAGTTTACCAAATGTATATCTTGATATAGAGAAGAAATATATATCAAAATTATAATATAATGGATGTATTGGTTGTTATTATAATCGAGTAAGATTATAAATTAAATGGTTATGTAAATAACCAATCAGAATTCATATAAGTGAAATACGTGAAATCAGATGAGTTAAATCTGAAATTTAAGCCAGAAATTGAATTAAAATTCTGGAAAATTGGATAATTGTTTGTAAATGGATTTGGATTAAAGATAAGAAAAATTTAAGATCCTGGGAGATTTTAAATTGTTTTACAAGCAGTGCGAATTATATTTCGAAATGAATTTCAAAGTGGAAATGTTTAAAAATGGTTTTATAGTATTGAACTCACTTCGATCGTTGGAAAATAGATTCTGATAATGACAACTTCATGATCAGTATTCATTTTCGAGTTGTAAGTGATGAATTACTACCAGAGATACTGTTTGAATTTGTTTTGGGAAAGACAAGTGTGTAGAATTTCAAAATGGGATTTATAATATAGAGTGGAATATAGAATTTGAATAAAGAGAATTCAAATAGATTTAAATATAGAATTTGAATAAAGAGAATTCAAATAGATTTAAATATATAATTTGAATAAAGAGAATTCAAATAGAAATTGGATATAGAAATTCAAAGTGAGTTTGAATATATGAAATTCAATGGAATTGAAATAGAAATTGGATATAGAAATTCAAAGGGAGTTTGAATATATAAAATTCAATGGAATAGAAATAGAAATTGAATATAGAAATTCAAAGGGGGTTTGAATATATGAAATTCAATGGAATTGAAATAGAAATTGAATATAGAAATTCAATGGGAGTTTGAATATATGAAATTCAATGGAAGTGATATAGAATTTGAATATAGAAATTCAAATGGAATTTGAATATAGAATTAAATGGAATTTAAACTATAGGATTTGAGTATATAGAGTTTGAATATAGAAATTCAAATGGGATTTATAATATAAAATTTGAATAGAAATTGAATAGAATTAACTAAGTCGAAGAGGAATTAGTTAATCGAGTTTTGAATTTGAAGTTGAACTTTGAAAGGTGAATTGGATTTGTAAATGGATATTCGAAATCGAATATAGAACTTAAATTTGAAATTTGGATTCAAATTAGTTAATAAGCAAGTTAAAATATATTTGAATATGTCATGTTCAAATATAAAAGTGAAATAGACTAAAGAGTTAATTAACAAATTAATTAACAAATTGAGTTAAAACAATCAGGTATAGTTAAAATAGATTGGGCAGGTATAAATATACATGAGATAGGTATGGATAGGGTATGAAGGTATATAGATAGAATGCTCGACGAAAGGTTTGTATTTAATTCATATATGAGATCTTATGCGCCGTATCGGCTAGCCGCTTGGCTTTTCTTTTTCTTTTGGATTGGTGAGGGCCATGGGAGGCTATTTGAAATATCCCGATGCTCCTGGTACAAAGGAGGTTATGGCGAATTTTTCTGGGAATTTAAGGAGTTAGAATATTTTTAAGATAATTTGATAGTTAGAAATCAACATATCGATATATATATATATAGAAGTCGATAAGGAAACGAACTTAGAAATAGAATAGTAAAATCAAAAAGGAAGACTAAGCATAAAATCTAGTAAGAATAGAAAGAGAGAGCGTATACGTGTTTAAAAGTGAATAAGTAGTTGTATGGTATTGATTATTCGAGTAAGTAGTCATATCTGTTTTGACGTTATAAATGTTATCCAGTCAAGGTCTGAGAGGTAGTTATACCCCAACTTGATTGGTTTCATTATTAACAAATAAATAGTAAGATTTCAGGCTCGAAGATCAATGTTGAATAAGAGTTAGTTGAATATAGTATTTGGGTTGTCTTAACGATGTTTTACACAACATCCGTTTTAACCCAAATAAGTCTAAACTTGGAAATATAATAAAGAATATTTCCTAAGTATAGAAATAAACGAGATCATAAAAGAGATAAGTAATTGGAATATTTTCCAATTATAAAAAGCATATATTTTCTAAAGTTTAGAAAATAAAGGAAGGCGATATTCGGAAATGTTTTCCAAATAACGTAAAAGGCCAATATGGTTATTGAAAATATTTGGTTAACAAATATTGATAAAGAAATAGGGAAGTGATTTAACTAATGGAATATTAATTAAGGGCTCAGTGACATGTTCAAAAGGAAAAATTGATTTTTGAAAAGAGTAAACTGTTTAAAAATTCCCAGGGAAAGACTGTTTGAATTAAAAACAAATTTAATGGAAATTTGTGGAAGCAAAATTGAATTAAAGTAAAGCTAGTAAAGTGGTAACGGAGATTGAATTAGAATGATATCAAGATAAATTGGATTGTGAGATTCAAATTTTAAGTGTAATGTGATAATCAAGTTAAGAGTTGGGAATCGAGAAGAAACTCGAGTTGAAATGATATTTAGCTCGGATATAAGAGAATGGTTGTGTTGTGGATAAAAGCAGATTGGAATTTGATTGGGATGACCCTTGTATCCGCTGAATTAATAACAGGTGGAAATGATATAATGATATGCCGACAAAAGGTACAAGTTTATATTTCTATTGGATATAAGATTTATGAGCCGAATTGGCAAGCCGCTTGGCTGTTTGATTTTCTTTTGGGTTGGAGATGGCCGAGAGAGGCGAGTGGGAGTTTGACCGATTGACCAGTAGAAAGGAGGTGCTGGCGAAATTTTCCAAAAAAATTAAGGTGTTAGAAAATTTTCAGGATTTTTGAAAATTTTCGTTGATAAGAATTAATTAATATTTAATTGAAATTAAATTGGTTCAGTTGAACTGAAGTTAAGAAGTGAACAAATATGTTCTAACTAGTCGATAGGGTCGTCCTCTACCATTTAGCAATTTCGAGGACGAAATTATTTTAAGTGGGGAAGATTGTAATGATCCGCATTCACAGAGGGTATTATAATTAATTTATTTAATTATATAAATAGTGATATAGTGAATTTAATGGCCGTGGAATTAAATAAGGTTGAATATTTAATTAAAATAATAAATTAAATAATATATTTGATTCTGAAATAATCAGAATTGGCTGAAATGACGATATGGTGTGAATTGGATCATCTATGATATTTAATTCAGTTTAGAATTGAATTAGAATAACGAGTATATTTAAATAACGACAGTTTGAACGTATAATTATATTATAATTAAAATCGAGCTTGAAATGGTGCTGCAGTTCGTAATTTGGCAATTTGAACTTCAACTGAATGTACATGATTCGTTTTAAGCCGGATTTCTGTGAAACAAGAAACGTGTGGAGCTGCTGGAGTATATCTTTCTAGTGGAAGAGGAAAATCGGGATTTCGTCGTGTCGATTTTAATGTACGTCCAAATCAAATTTCAGAAAGGTTGTTGTGGAATTCCTTTATAATTTTTAAAGGAATTATTTATATTTTAAAAAGGAATTTCAATATAAATCGAATATCGGGTTGACCCAGATTTGAAATATCAATTCATAAATCCCAGTAGAGTTGTATGGTATTCCACTGTGAATATATACGATAATATTTAATTATAAATATTTATTAATTATATTTAAATATATTTATATATTTAAATGGGTCATCCAGAGCTTTAAAAATAGCCGGTTTTGCAAACGAAGTCGGAATTCGACGAAACTAATTTTGTTGGATCCGCAATGTCAAGTAGTTGTTAGATTTCCAGTTTCGTGATTTTTAAAGTCACTGTGTGGCCGTACGGATTTTCAGAGTGAGAAACAGTTAGTATTTTGTCAGTTAAAAATATGTTATGTGCGCATACGGAGTCGGAATTCGACGAAACCAGTTTCGTTGGGACCTGATGTCGAACTCTAGCTGCCTGACCATTTTCATGATTTTTGGGTATTGTATGTGATCATAGGAATTTTTAAGGACGAATACAATCAGCGTTTGCTTAAAAATAAATATAAAAAGCAATTTAAAAAATTATATAAAAATCCTATATAATACCTTAAACATTCCTAACCTAATTTCATTCTTCATTCGGTCAAAATAAAGTAGCCGCCACTTATCTTTCCCAGAAAACAATATTCGTGAGAAAGAAAATTTGGGATCAATTCGAATAAAATGTTATAATTCAAAGCATATATATATATTTGAAATCGGTATTCGATTCTCCTCATTCCAGTATGGATCTTGCAAGGCTTGATTGCGTGTTTCAGATGTTCGAAAGTAAGCCGACGACTTAGGGTTGGGTTTCGATCCAAGTACACACGGTTTAGCTCGATTAGATATTGGTTTTGTGATTAGAAGGTGAAATAGCATCTGTTGAGGGAAAATAGGGCAGTTCGATGCACCTTTTTGTCGTGCGATGTACTACAGCAGGCTCGACGTTGAGCTGCTGAAATGAGGTGCGAGCTAAAAATTGAGGATATGACGTGGTGTAGTTTGGGAAGGGGAGCTCTTTGGCGAAGGGGTTTTTGAAATAAATGGAGGAATGAAGGAGCGAGGGGAGATCAAAGAATTAAAAAGGGACGAGGAAGTTTTCTGGAGCTCGCATCTGAATTCAGGGAAGAATGTTGGTGGACGGGCCGGTGTATTTCAAAATGGGCTGAGGAAGTTTAAGGTTAAGGCCCAATTGAATTTCTAGTTTTAGTTTTAATATATTTAAATAGTATACAATCTTGTAAATTAAATATCTCGTTCGTATATGGTCAGAATTTCGAACGGTCAGATCCGTTGGGATCGTATGGACGGACACTACACGATAGAACTGACTGGAAGTCCATCAGAGCTAGTAACAATTTATGGCGAAATAAATTGTCTGATCAGAATTCAACTAACGCAAATCGTTATATAACGGTTAACGCGTAATGTGAGTAAATCTCACTAACTCTGAACAGTTTTAATTTCATGTTGTATTTTTAGAACTGTTAAATATTGGCTGATTGACTATGTGTTGGCTGTTTGATTGAACTGCTAGTCAGTTAGTTAAATTTCTATATTGATTCTGTTTAATAGAATATATCATATGGAACTGAAAGTGAGGTTGATTTTATATTGTATAACATCTGTGGATGCAGGGAGACAGGTTGGAGGAATCCAACTGGATTCCTCAACGTTTATTTACTATTTTCATATATTGTGATATATGATGTGATGTATATCTGTTATGGATTTATGTGTGTTAGAATGATGTTTATCATTGTTATTCGATATTTTAAATATCATAAAAGACCATGGGATGTAAAAAGAATTATTTCAATGTATATTGAAATAAAGGGATTTTATAAAATCAATAGATTTTATAAAAGGAAATACTTCGAAAGTAAATAAAAGGGAAAATGTTTTTAAAACGAATTGAGTTTTATAAAAGGGAAATCATTTGTAAAGTGAAGAACTGTAACTAAAAGTAAATCTTTATCAATGAATAGTTTAATCGAGTTAGAAGGAGTTAATCGATGTTTGTTTAATCGATTAGAGTTAAAGCAAATGAGTTAACTAAATATTAGTTATTCGAAGAAGAGTAAAATAGAGTTATCGAATATAGTTTATTCGAATAGAGTTAAAGGAGTTAATCGAATATAGTTTATTTGAATAAAAAGTAAAATGAGTTAATCGAATATAGTTATTCGAATAGAAGAAAATAAGTTAATCGAATATAGTTATTTGAATAGAAACAAATGAGTTAATCGAACATAGTTATTCGAATAGAAGCAAATGAGTTAATCGAATATAGTTATTCGAATAGAAGCAAATGAGTTAATCAAATATAGTTTATTCGAAGAAAGTAAAAGGAGTAATCAAATCTTATTATTTGAAAGGAGTTAATCGAATATAAATCGAATATAGTTATTAAAATAGAAGCAAATGAGTTAATCGAATATAGTTTATTTGAAGAAAGTAAAAGGAGTTATCAAATCTTATTATTTGAAAGGAGTTAATCGAATATATAGTTTATTCAAATAAGAATAATGGAGTTAATCGAATATATAGTTTATTCAAATAGAATAAGGGAGTTAATCGAATATATAGTTTATTCAAATAGAATAGGAGTTAATCGAATATATAGTTTATTCAAATAGAATTAAAAGAGTTATCGAATATAGTTTATTCGGTAGGAGTTAAGTGAATAGAGTAAAGTTAAATCAAAAGAGTTAAGTGAATAGAATAAATTGAATAGAGTTATCGAATATACCTTATCGAAAGAAAGAATTATCGGATAGGAAAGATTTGAAAGAGAGTTACGTAAGGAAGTTTGTTAAAGAATTAGAAGGGTAAACTTTGTCTATTTCGAGGTTAGAAATGTTGTTCAGTTAAGGTCTGAGAGGTAGTATTACCCCAACTTGATTAACTTCATTTTTAACTAAGGAATGGTTAAGGTTCGATAGTAAAGGATGGTTAAGTGAATTTAGTAATTAAAGGAAATGGTTTGAGTTGGCATCGCGGTGGTTTGTTTAAACATCTGTCTAAGTCCAATGAAGAAGCTTTGAAATTTTTTCCAAATAAGAAACCAGAAATGTTTTCTAATAATTAAAACAAGAAATGGAAATGTTTTCCATTGTTAATAACATATATTTTCGAAATTTAGAAAATAAGAAATATTGAATATAGGGAAACAGGAAATAAGTAAATTAAGGAAATAAAGAGATAAACGTTGAATGATGTTTGATCGATATAAATTTCCATTTGGAAATAATATCGTTGTTTGCACACCTGTTTTTCTTCGATAATTAAATCACAGACTATCGAGGTTTTGACCATTTTAACGTTGTTAATATGGAGAGACCGGTTGGATTATTATCCAAAGAACCACTCTTTATTGGCATAAGCGTTGCGAATCATATATGCCAAAGAAAATTGAAGACGGAGTTATGCAAAGGGCTATCCTGTTTACAGAATAGTGCCTTCGGTTCATCCTGTTCCTGGATGACTTGTATGGATGGATGTCTGACAGAGTATTTCAAGACGATCACGTATATTGATTTCTCCAACCGTACCAAGAGTGGAAGCGGAGAAGGAATCTTCTTTTGGCTAACACATAATGTATGGTTGAGGACGTCAATCGGTGATTTGATGGATTTAACGATGTGGCATTCAAAGTGAATCTGGTGTGATGATAAAGCGTAGCTTCTAGCCTCACATCCGGTAAATGACAGAAATCGGGCAGGCAGCATGGCTAAGTCGGTCGCACCGAAGTAGGGTGTATAATCACCTGATCTAGAGTTTCATTTACTTCTAAAAATCTATTGTTGATGTTGTCCCATTCGGGAAACGGTTGCCGATCCCAACCGTTGGTGATATACATTCGATACACTCAAGCGAAATGAGTGGTCGGTCATGTGTGGCCGGGTTGCAAGATGTTCTTGTTGAACCCAGTGTATTCTTCTCTAAAGGTACACCAGCGAAAGGTGGTTCCATACCTTGTCATAGTTGGAAATCCATTACCCAATACGTGCTTGCGGTTTTGATTGTATACTATATATGTGGAACGTGAGATGAAAGCGTTTCTGCTAGATGATTATTATATTGTGGTTGCTAGACATTATTATAATATCATAAGGTTTTTGATATAAAGATAATTTGGATTCTCATAAGGGAAAAACCCGTTCCGTTATACAGCGTGGTCTTATGAGATATCGATTACCTGCATGAACTGTTTTAAACTGTTTTACTCAGACCAGTCCAATGACTGACCCGGAGTTTATTTTGTTGTTTTCCCTAAACTCTTGGGTGCCTAAATTTGTACGGGCAGTCAAGTAGTCGGGATTTTACAGATACATTTGAAGAGCTGGAGAAGGAGGCTTCAGGATCATATAGCTATAGTTATTCCCGCTGTGTTGTAGGTGATGTACTTTGATAATGATATGTATATTCAAGTACAGATTTGTATATCAAAGTTATGTTATGAAATATATGTTATTCGTTCCGCTGTGAGATTCGTGTTACTCTGATATTGTGTTCTTCTTCTTCTTCTATTCTAAGTTTTCTATCTTATCTTTCCTCACCCTCTAATTTCTTTCATTAATGACCGGTATTTTTCGATGTTTGGTTAGTCATCAGTGAGTTTATGGTGATAACCAAAGTCGACAAAATCCCCGGTCATTACAGTTTCTACGACAATTGAAGCAAATTTTTATATGTAGATTTTCTGCTGCTTTCCCAGTACTTATTGTTTCTGTTGTAATGATGGAATAGAAGCAAATAATATTATTTGCTTTTGTTGCAAGCACAACAAAAGCAAATGAGGAGAAGCAAAAGACTTCTTTGTACTGGTGTGTTTATTTGAGTTTTTGGGTATATTTTAATAATAATTATGTACTCTGATATTATTTCTTTTCTAGTCAAGATTGGGACTTTTTGGTTATACTGGATTTAATTGTTTTATTTTTTTAATGTAAGTTGTCTTCTTCTTCCGCTATAAATTTTATTTGCTTATGTCTTGTGAAATTTTAGTCTCTGTGATGTTTATGTCTTTATACCTACAACGCTCCATATATCTTAATTGGATTCTATATTAGGATAGCGTTAAGGGGTGTGGGGTGTCACATAATCCATAATCTATCTCTGAGTAAGTTATAGTTAATATAAATTTAGTTTATAATAAAACAAATTTATTTAACTTCTTTTTTGCATTTTGCTATACGCCAATTTTATCGAAACATGACGGTTTATGACGATTCGCTCATGTTATCAGGCCCTATCATTCAAAGGGTGTCTGAAGAATCCATTTCATATTTAGAGGTAGACCCTTTATGGGAAGTCTTAGCTATATTTCATTTTATTTAATTTTTTCTTATCCATTTCTCTTGGTTAGTGCCTTCGCAGGCGAGTGGGTTAATTTTCTTTTCTTTAGGTTTTGACATTGGAGGTGGCCTGCTTGGGTTTGGCTTTCTGTGCTTTAGATCTAAAGCTAATTGAGATTGGGTCTTTCTCGCCTGGCATATGGGGCTGGATCAGGCTAATTAGCTTGGAGTTTGCCTGATTTGCTTTTGGTGCCGGCCCTGGACTAGTTTTGTGACACCATACGTTCGTTATTGTCACTTATCAGAGAATGCATTAAGTTCCGTGAAGGGCAATAGGTAATCATTACAGAACATTTCCAAGACATAAAATAAGTAGTGGATAATCTTAAACTTTAATATAAAAGAAATAAGGCATTGTTTCAGAAATACATTATAACATAGTTACAACTAGCAAACTATCTCAAATTCGTCTTACAAAACATCTCAGGAAATAAAATATTAGAGTACATAATATCGTATCCCATGCCATAAGCAATACTAAAGTAGAGAGCAAGTTAAAATGATACATCTCAAGAAGTCCAAGTCAAGTCCAAGCTTTATGAGAAATCCTAGTCACTGTTGAGTGCTGCCACTCTAAGGACCTTGGGGGGAAGGAAGAAAGAGACGAAAGAAAAAGGGTCAGACATAAAGTCTGGTGAGTTCCAATGATTTACATATATGCATAAAATAGGTAAGCTAAGACAGGTAAATAAGACTGGATGAGAAAGGTATGGTGTCTTAACAGATAAACTTAATAGAATAGCGTGATGGGCAAGATAACAGGAATAGACTATGATCGAGTAATGCTTCATGTTTGTATCCTAAAGAGGTATGTTTGCACTAATACTAGTATAACAGGATTGCCGGGATTAGGCATAAATCTAATTGCATAATATAAGGAACAAGATTAGGTGTTACCTTAATAACACAACAGCAGGTTTATGTAACAATAGAAACAACAGGATTAACAGCAGGATTAGAAGTAACCTAATTACTTAACAGGATTAGGTGTTGCCCTAATTACATAATAGAAGAATATAATAGTAAGATTAAGCATACCCTAATGACTACCCAAGCGATCGGCTGCCTAATACTCGAGTGCCCTATGTCAGCCCAGGCTGTAGGGTGTATCACTCTCTAACCCAGTAACGTATAGAACATAGTAATATCCGTAGGTGTTTTGACGTCTTAGGTTCCATAGCCGGATCCATTCACTCTCATCTCCGTCGGAAACACACCCCTAACATCCCCAAAACCCTTGTACCTCTAACTATCCAGTTCGGTAAAGCGTACCCTAGCCCCTACCTAGTGTGAGGACCCCTAACAATATACCAACAGGGGCACTGAATGATATGGGTTCCAAACAGCAGATTGACACAAGCAAAACACCCGAAGCTTGTGCCCCTAATTAACTAGGATTTAAGAGTCCCCAAAACCACTTTCACTTGTCCCTTCGGTACATTTACGTACCGTCGTATGCCTTTTGGTCTTTGTAATGCACCGGCAACCTTTCAGAGGTGCATGATTAGCATTTTTTCTGATATGATCGAGCGATTTTTGGAAGTTTTCATGGATGATTTTTCTATCTTCGGGGATTCTTACACTGAGTGTTTACATCATCTCGATCTTGTTCTTAATCGTTGTAAAGATAAATACTTAATGCTTAATTGGGAAAAGTGTCACTTCATGGTCAAACATGGCATTATCCTAGGACATGTCATCTCTAATAAAGGAATTGAAGTAGACAAAGCCAAAATTGAGGTTATTTCAAATCTTCCCATTCCCAAATCAGTTAAGGACATCCGATCCTTTTTAGGTCATGCTGGTTTTTACCGTCGCTTTATAAAAAGATTTTAGCAAAATCACTCGACCTTTGACGAGTATTCTTGGTAAGGATGTTCCTTTCGACTTCAATTCTGATTGCATTTCATCTTTTGAGCATCTTAAAAATGAACTTGTCTCTGCCCCAATCATCTGCTCTCCCAACCTGAAGCTGCCTTTTGAAATCATGTGCGATGCCTCGAATTTCGCTGTTGGCGCTGTCTTAGGACAATGTATCGATAAAATTCTTCATGTTATTTACTACACGAGTAAGACTCTAAACGACGCTCAAATAAATTATACGACCACTGAAAAGGAACTCATGGCAGTCATTTTTGCTTTAGAAAAATTCAGACCTTATCTACTAGGCTCACACATCACTGTTCATACCGATCATTCCGCACTTAGGTACCTTTTCTCTAAAAAGGATGCTAAGGCTCGTCTCATTCATTGGATCCTTTTACTTCAAGAATTTGACCTTACCATTAAGGATAAAAAAGGATCTGACAACGTTATTGCGGACCACTTGTCTCGTCTTCCAAATGCCCCATCGTCTTCTTTTCCGATCAATGGGAATTTCCCTGATGAACAGCTATTTTCTCTATCCACTGATCCTTGGTTCGCTGACATTGTCAACTACTTAATCACCAAGCAGACCCCTTCTTTTTAGTCTAAGCAGGATAAACACAAATTCTTTTCCCAAGTGAAACATTTTTTCTGGGACGACCCTTATCTTTTCAAATACTGTCCTGATCAGATCATTCGAAGGTGTGTTCCCGACACTGAAACTCACAGCGTCCTCTCTTTCTGTCATGACCAAGCCTGTGGTGGTCACTTTGGCCCCAAAAAGACAGCCGAAAAGGTTCTCCAATCGGGGTTCTACTGGCCCAACCTTTTCAAAGACGCATACGAATTTTGCAAAACTTGTGATCGATGTCAATTCTTAGGGAAAACTTCTAAGCAGAATATGATGCCCCTAAACCCCATTCTAGAGGTCGAAATTTTTGATGTTTGGGGTATAGACTTCATGGGACCCTTCCCTAATTCTTTTGGGAACCTATACATCCTCTTAGCTGTCGATTATGTTTCTAAATGGGTCGAAGCTGGTACATGCAAAACAAACGATAACAGGGTTGTTGTGCGCTTCTTGAAAGAAAATATCTTCTCTAGGTTTTGTAACACCCCGAATTTTAGTTAATACTAAAATTCACTAATTATAGGATAAATAATCTCAGATGTGGGAATTGGGGGTAACGGGCTGCGTCATTGCGTTCGTCTCGGAAAAATACGCGAAATAGAGTCCGAGTTTTCGAGAATCGGAGTCCGTATGGCCCGGTTATGGCCCAAAGAAGTTTTCAGAAAATTCAAAGATAAAAACAGATTTAAAAATTCAAATTTAGAATTTGAAATAGAAGCAGCGGGTCAGGCGGGAGAAATTCCCGCCCTAGCCATGTCGACAGCGCTGTCGACAGGGCTGTCGACAGGGGGGTCGACTGCCCTGTCGACTTGCCTGTCGACAGGGGTGCGACGCCCAGTGAAACTGGGTGCACCAGTTTGGGTTCTTGGGCTGGCCTAGAGGGCTGGTTCTAGAGATTTCCTAAATCTAACGGTCCTAATCTAACCTAGGGTTAATCTAAGGGCCTAAAACACTACCTAATCCTATAAATAAGACCCCAACCCTACCCTAATTCATTCATAATTAGATCTTGTAACTAAACTATGGCAAAATGAAACTTGATCATGGCCTCCACAAATCAATGAAGAGAGTTGCAAGCTAATCAACCTCTAATCACCTTCTTCTTCATATTTGGCAACTAGTTTTACTTCATAAGTTTGCTAATCTTAGTTTTGGTGAGTTTCTATGGCTTTAATAATCAATTGTTAAATTGATTATGGTAGGATGTGATAAGACATGGCTATGTTTGTGGATAAATATGTTTATGCAAGTTTGTATGATATGTGATTTGCAAGTTTTATGTTATATGCAAGGTTAATGCCATGTTTTATGATGCAAAACACTATGTTCAACATTTATGCATATGTAACATGTTATGCAAACTATATGTGAGAGTATATGCAAGTTATATGTAACATGATATGCAAGTTATGCATGTGATTTTATGCATGCTAAATATTTGGTGTTATGCATGCTAAGTATTTGATTTTATGCATGTTAAGTATTTGATTGTGTGCATGCTAAGTGTGTGGGTTTATGCAAGCTAAGTGGTGTGTTTATGCATAATAAGTAATTGATTCTATGCATGCTAAGTATGTGGTTTTATGCATGCTAAGTGTTTGGTATTATGCATAAATCATGACATGTAAGTTTACCCTTTTAAATGTGATGCATACATATGCAAGATGACACCCTTATATGCTATGCATGTTTACCCTCCTTTAAGATGCAAGTTATATATGCAAGTTCAACATGTTAAGCAAGTTATGTGTATGCTTATATGCAAGTTCATATGCAAGTTATGTACATGGTGTTATGCAAGTTATGTGTATGAGATTATGCAAGTTATGTGCATGATGTTATGCAAGTTATGGATATGCTTAAATGCAAGTTTAATGTGATATGCAAGTATATGAATGCTTATGCAAGTTATGTGTATGCTTAAATGCATGTTTAACATGTTATGCAAGTTATGAGAATGCTTATATGCAAGTTCAACATGTTATGCAAGATGTGTATGATAATATGCAAGCTCATATGCAACATGTTATGCAAATCATGTGTATGATAATATGCAAGTTTGGGTTAAATGTAGTTGGGTTAATATGTGCTCATATATGCAAGTTGACATCCTCTTAACCCATGACAAAGTTATATGCTAAACCCATGCTATTTGTGATGGATCTTCCCCTTTATTATGTTATGAAGTGAGAACGATTTACGTGGGGGAACGATGGGGTTAATAAATATGTTAATAAAGCATGATTGGGTATGATTGAGCATACCATAAAATAAATAAATTACCATAAGTGGGAATTTACCTATTGAGTTAGGTCTACCCCATGGGAATTTACCTATTGAGTTAGGTCTACCCATGTTATGGAAAACTAGATATTAATTAGGGATAATTAATATGGGGGTGATTAATTAGGTGTAATTAATCAACTAAGACACGAGGTTGGACCCTTTTGTAGCGGAAGTCTGCCCGGAACCGACCGGCCATCCAGCGGCTACAAATGATTGGCCCAATGTGAGAGGTCTTAGTCATAAATTAAATACATGATTAAAGTAAAGACACGAGGTTAGACCCTTTTGATGACAGAAGTCTGCCCGGAACCAACCGGCATATCCAGCAGTCATAAAAGACGGTCTAATGTGAGAGGTCTTTATGAGTTCATGATCTTAATTAATGAATTAAGAAACACTTAACCATATTAGCATGTAGTGGGACATGAGGGGTTAAGTGGGTGCCTTGGGGTGGCATGATGAGACTAGTGGGTTGCCTTGGGTGGCAATAGAAAAATACGATTAGAATACTTAACCAAAGTAGAACATGTAATTAAACATGATAAAAAGGGTTAAGTAAGTGCCATGGGTGGCATGAGAAAATACGATTAGAATACTTAACCAAAGTGGAACATGTAATTAAAACATGGGTGAAGGGTTAAGTAAGTGCTTTGGGTGGCATGTGGAAATCTAGTGGGTGCCCTATGTGGCAATTGAAATATGATTGATGACTTAACCAAATCTTAACATGTAAGTGGGCATGACTACATAAGGGGTTAAGTGGGATGCACTAGATAAAAGTGACAAGCTTAGGTGGGTAGCTTGTGGGACCCATTATAGGGGTACATTTGATAAAGGACAAGCTTAGGTGGGTAGCTTGTGGGGACCCATTATTGGGTTATACTAAATGAATGACAAGCTTAGGTGGGTAGCTTGTGGGGGCCCATTTCAACCAATATCCCAAACGTATCTTAGTGGGCTCGACTCTAGTCGGGTGACGGGACACGCATATTGGGCTTGATTATAAGAGGCCAAAACGGGTTAGCGGTGGCAACGCGGGACCAACGGGTTTCATATGCGTGTGTGGACCCGGGGTGGTTGGTAAGTCGTTGTTGCACCGTGTAGATATAAAGCCGTGCACTGTTGATATTATCTGGTAGCCACTTTAGGGGAATGATACACCCCAATCGTGGGACCAGCACGGGTATCTACGGTAGGGAGCCGATCGTTGGGGAGTAGTGGGTACGCCTAATAAAGATAGGGGCAGACGGCACCTATGTAGGGGTACACGAAACTACTGGGTAAGATTACTAAGTACACCTAGCGGGCAGACGGCACCTATGTAGTGGGCTAGGAGTACACGAAACTACTTGGGAAATTTTCCAAGTCCTTGGGAGGGATCAGCCTTTGAGTAGGAATTACTCTTGGTGGGTAGAACTAGTGTGGTGCAGTGTAGGAATTACCCTTGGGTGAGTAGATCTGGGGTGGTGTAAGCTAGAAATTATCCTTGGGTGGATAAATACGTCGTTTCGGTTATCGTAGTACATCCTGTGTTTTGTGGACTACTTATTGTAGTCATTATCCCCAGAGGTACCTTATCTTGTTTATATCATACCCTAATTACTTTAATGATTGTATTGTTAGGGTTATAGGACTCACTCAGACTTATGTCTGACCCCGTTGTTGTTTATCTTTTTTTTCCCAACCCTCAGGTTATCAGAGTGGGCCTAGCACTAGTGGGCTTGGACCAGACCGCTATATCTATCTTTTGGGGCTTGGACCGTAGAAGTAAAGCTCGGTTTATCTTTTCTATTTTGGCTATTATCGCTGTAATGGGATTATGTACTTCTATTTTATCAGGATGGATATTATGTACTTGACTCTTGTTATGGTTTTGTGATGTAACCAAACATGTTTTGATATTGAAATGATGGTTTAAATTTTCAAGTATTACTTATATCTGTCCTGTTGTAATTTTTCTGTTCTATACTCACTAAAAATACTCCACCAAAACTAAGGCATTCCCTTAGTGAGTGACCTTAGCGGGTGTGGGGTGTTACACGTGGTATCAGAGCTTAAGGTTACCGGAACAGATAAAATTTTTACAAAAACTATTTTCTAAGAATATTTTTGGAAAGGAGTATTTTCAAAAACATGTCTTTTAAGAGAAAAGTTTTTGAAAGAAAAGCATAATCCCCAATAGCCATATCTATATCTTTCGAATTCTCCATTTTGAATCTCTTCCTTTCTCTCGTTTTGAGTTTCCCCTCCGCGTATAGATGATCTTTCTAAGATAGATAAGGATGGAAAACCACATCAAGGGACTTAGACGTTAGTCAGATTAGAAGTTGGTTCAAGAAGGAGGAGGACTGGTAGGTATCTATTGGATAGACGATGGGCGGAAGGCTCAAATAGTTGTTTGGTTAATGAAGGATGAAACCTCATTGGTGGGAGGTTACGAGTGGAGAATAGGGAAGAAGAAGGCAAGTGGTTATCCTTTTGAGAGGAATAGGACACCTTATTAGGATTGTCCAAAGAAGCAAGGGCAAGGTATGGAATCTTCTGGAGGGTAGTTGTATTCCCTCACGACTAGGGTACCAGATGGGGATAAGACCGTCTAGATTGGAGGTTGGATTTCTTTATCATCCAATTCGAACTTTATTTGATTCTGACGCATCGAGTTCGTTTATCTCATCCTTGATAGTTGGGTCACTGCACTTAGACACCAGTTTGGTAGATGATCCCTTAGATGTTTCAAACCCAGTTGGGGCTCCATGATGTGTTTGGGTTTGAAAGTTCCTATACTTAGCGTTGAGTTTAAGATGTGATGCTTTTGGGCTTCACGGGCTATGGGTTAGTTTTGGGCATGGACTGGTTATCCAGTAGGAGTGCCGTTCTTCATTTTGAAGAGAGAGTTGTTAGGCTTATGGGCCGCCTGGGTAACACTCTCGAGATCTCTTGTAATCCCATAGAATCTGTTATGCTAAGGTATCTAGAATCGCTTGACACGTTGGTCTAGAGTCTGCGATCTGTTAGAGCGGTCCGGGAATACCCGGATGTGTTTGAGGAGGTGAAGGGCTTACCTCCGAAGCGGGAGATTGACTTCCGAATATATCTGGTGGATAATGCTAAACCAGTATCTTGGCCAGTGTGCCACATGGCTCCTAGTGAGAGGAGGGAACTCCATAAGTAAGTAGGCGATTTGCTTGAGAAGGGGTTCATAAGACGAAGTATATCGGAGTGGGGCGCTCCAGTAGTTTTTGTTATGAAGGCGGATGGGTCCCACAGACTTTGTGTAGGCTAAAGAGAACTAAAGAAACTCACAAAAAAGAATAGACACCCATTGCCAAGGATTGATGATCTCTTTGATCAGTTGGTTGGCGCCTCAGTGTTTTAGTAGTGGACTCAGCCACGGAAGTTCATCAGTTGAGAGTGGCTGAGGATAGCATAGAAAAGACTACCTTTAGGACTCCGGATGTTTTTTTATGAGTGGCTGGTGATGCCATTTGGTTTGACATACGCCCCGCATATTTTGTTAATTTGATGAGAAGGGTGTTCAAGGAGTACCTAAATAAGTTGTGATGGTCTTTATGGATGACATTTTGGTCTTTTCTAGGAGCGAAATAAGTTTTCGTATGTGCTCAATAGGCTGAGCAGAGCCAGTATGGGATAAACGACGGTTTTGGAGCGAGACTGGCGAGAACATCCAGAATTGGACAAGGGCTTAATTATTTAGCCATTTTTACTAGTATCATCTCACGTAGGTCGTCTGAATTCGAAGGAGGTATCCCTTGGGAGTTTGTCTGATATTGGTTTAGGCCTTTGGGGCTTGCATTTGGGGGATGCCGAATTCGACTAGGGTGGTCTGCGTGGGAGATAGTTGTGATGATTTTGGATGATATCCTGGTGGAGAAGAGCATGCCCTACATCTTAGGGAAGTGTTGGAGACTCTTCGAGCGCATAGTCTTAGGACAGCAAAAGTGGATGGGATCCTTAGCATCCTATGAGTAAGGGTAACATGGTAGCGGACGCCTTAAGTAGAAAAGGGTCGTCCTCGAGGTTGTGGTTCGTTGAACGACGGGCTTAGAGTTTATTTCTATGTTTGACTTTAGACCTTCCGTTGACTTTGTACCCGGTTTGCTAGCCTCCTTGGAGGTTAGACCTACTCTTTTGGGGCGGATTGGAGAAGCACAGAGGGACGACCCATAGTTGGTTGAGTTGGTAGAGAAGCTCATAAGGGGAGAGTCGTCCAGCCATTTGAGTAGGTACACCCTAGACGATAGGGGGTGCTTGCATAGAGACGGTAGACCTTGTGTACCGCAAGACGAGGGTTTGAGGAAGGTTATTCCTGATAATGCACACCGTTCTAGGATGACCATTCATCCCGGTGGGGACGAGATGTACCAAGACATGAAAAGGACTTTCTTCTGGGCCGGTGTGAAGAAAGATGTGGCCGAGCATGTCGCTCGATGCTTGGTGTGCCAACAGGCGAAGGAGGAGCAGAAGAAACCAGGTGGGTTGCTGCACCCATTGGAAGTTCCGCAACGGAAGTGGGATAGCATCTCGAAGGATTTTATTGACAGTTTACCAAGATCAAGGAAGGGTAATACGGGAATTTGGGTGGTAGTAGACAGGCTTACTAAGAACGCCCATTGTATACCTGTGAAGAGTAAGAGAACTGCTCCATGGCTAGCTTCAGTCTATATTCGAGAGATTATTAGATTGCATGGTGTACCCTCCAGTATAGTGAGTGATCGAGATCCTATCTTCACTAGAGAGTTTTGGAAGAGTTTGCAAAAGGCGGTAGGGACTCAGTTGCGTTTGAGTACCGCATATCATCCTCAGACGGACGGCCAGACCGAGAGGGTGAATTATGTTTTAGAAGACCTTTTGAGGCTATGTATCTTGGATTTTGGAGGTACATGGGAGGAGCATCTTCCATTGGTGGAGTTGCCCGACAGACTTAGTGGTGTACATGATCTATTCCATGGGAGGAAGTGCCTACATGAGACCGCAGAGGTGGTGGAGCCGAGTTTTGGAAGCAGAGCGTGATGCGACGATTCGACGAGCTCCTACTTGCATCCTTGGGTCAGAGATTTGGAAGTTGAGAAACAGAGAGGTTCAACTAGTCAAAGTACAAAGGGGAGATGAAGAGAGTGACGCTACCTGGGAGACGGAAGCGAAGATGCGTTCGAGGTACCCTTTTCTTTCGGAGGGTATGTCCTTTTGCTTCTCCTTCATCGCATATCTTGTGCTTATCTTATCCTTAGTATGTCCTCTCGTTAGTACCTTTGACCTTCAGGTAGGATAGTCCTATGGTTGAAACATGTGTTTGAGACATGTTATGTATGATGGATGCAAGTGGATGCAAGTGTTTGCTAGTGGTTGCTCGTGGATGCATATACACACACTCTAGGCACTAGATCGGCTCAGTCACTTCATATTGCATATTGCATAAAATTGTGTGTAGGAAGCTATATCTATGGATGTATAATGGTTGTGTTATCATCTGATGCATTTTGGTGAATGATTGTGCACTCATGTAGATATTGTATGTGTCGATAGGGTTCTCTTGCATACATAATGGATGCATGGCACTATCATGGTTTGCATATGTTCATACATTAGATAGGGAACATATACACACACTTTTTGCATATGCTCATACATCATTAGAAATTGTTTTAAGGACAATGGATGCCCGTGGTTGATGGTTTGAGTAGATGGTTGTTTGGATGGTAGGATATGCATTCTCCTTAGCTTAGAGATTTCAGGGACGAAATCCTTTAAGGAAGGGAGAATGTAACACCCCGAATTTTAGTTAATACTAAAATTCACTAATTATAGGATAAATAATCTCAGATGTGGGAATTGGGGGTAACGGGCTGCGTCATTGCGTTCGTCTCGGAAAAATACGCGAAATAGAGTCCGAGTTTTCGAGAATCGGAGTCCGTATGGCCCGGTTATGGCCCAAAGAAGTTTTCAGAAAATTCAAAGATAAAAACAGATTTAAAAATTCAAATTTAGAATTTGAAATAGAAGCAGCGGGTCAGGCGGGAGAAATTCCCGCCCTAGCCATGTCGACAGCGCTGTCGACAGGGCTGTCGACAGGGGGGTCGACTGCCCTGTCGACTTGCCTGTCGACAGGGGTGCGACGCCCAGTGAAACTGGGTGCACCAGTTTGGGTTCTTGGGCTGGCCTAGAGGGCTGGTTCTAGAGATTTCCTAAATCTAACGGTCCTAATCTAACCTAGGGTTAATCTAAGGGCCTAAAACACTACCTAATCCTATAAATAAGACCCCAACCCTACCCTAATTCATTCATAATTAGATCTTGTAACTAAACTATGGCAAAATGAAACTTGATCATGGCCTCCACAAATCAATGAAGAGAGTTGCAAGCTAATCAACCTCTAATCATCTTCTTCTTCATATTTGGCAACTAGTTTTACTTCATAAGTTTGCTAATCTTAGTTTTGGTGAGTTTCTATGGCTTTAATAATCAATTGTTAAATTGATTATGGTAGGATGTGATAAGACATGGCTATGTTTGTGGATAAATATGTTTATGCAAGTTTGTATGATATGTGATTTGCAAGTTTTATGTTATATGCAAGGTTAATGCCATGTTTTATGATGCAAAACACTATGTTCAACATTTATGCATATGTAACATGTTATGCAAACTATATGTGAGAGTATATGCAAGTTATATGTAACATGATATGCAAGTTATGCATGTGATTTTATGCATGCTAAATATTTGGTGTTATGCATGCTAAGTATTTGATTTTATGCATGTTAAGTATTTGATTGTGTGCATGCTAAGTGTGTGGGTTTATGCAAGTTTAGTGGTGTGTTTATGCATAATAAGTAATTGATTCTATGCATGCTAAGTATGTGGTTTTATGCATGCTAAGTGTTTGGTATTATGCATAAATCATGACATGTAAGTTTACCCTTTTAAATGTGATGCATACATATGCAAGATGACACCCTTATATGCTATGCATGTTTACCCTCCTTTAAGATGCAAGTTATATATGCAAGTTCAACATGTTAAGCAAGTTATGTGTATGCTTATATGCAAGTTCATATGCAGGTTATGTGCATGGTGTTATGCAAGTTATGTGTATGAGATTATGCAAGTTATGTGCATGATGTTATGCAAGTTATGGATATGCTTAAATGCAAGTTTAATGTGATATGCAAGTATATGAATGCTTATGCAAGTTATGTGTATGCTTAAATGCATGTTTAGCATGTTATGCAAGTTATGAGAATGCTTATATGCAAGTTCAACATGTTATGCAAGATGTGTATGATAATATGCAAGCTCATATGCAACATGTTATGCAAATCATGTGTATGATAATATGCAAGTTTGGGTTAAATGTAGTTGGGTTAATATGTGCTCGTATATGCAAGTTGACATCCTCTTAACCCATGACAAAGTTATATGCTAAACCCATGCTATTTGTGATGGATCTTCCCCTTTATTATGTTATGAAGTGAGAACGATTTACGTGGGGGAATGATGGGGTTAATAAATATGTTAATAAAGCATGATTGGGTATGATTGAGCATACCATAAAATAAATAAATTACCATAAGTGGGAATTTACCTATTGAGTTAGGTCTACCCCATGGGAATTTACCTATTGAGTTAGGTCTACCCATGTTATGGAAAACTAGATATTAATTAGGGATAATTAATATGGGGGTGATTAATTAGGTGTAATTAATCAACTAAGACACGAGGTTGGACCCTTTTGTAGCGGAAGTCTGCCCGGAACCGACCGGCCATCCAGCGGCTACAAATGATTGGCCCAATGTGAGAGGTATTAGTCATAAATTAAATACATGATTAAAGTAAAGACACGAGGTTAGACCCTTTTGATGACAGAAGTCTGCCCGGAACCAACCGGCATATCCAGCAGTCATAAAAGACGGTCTAATGTGAGAGGTCTTTATGAGTTCATGATCTTAATTAATGAATTAAGAAACACTTAACCATATTAGCATGTAGTGGGACATGAGGGGTTAAGTGGGTGCCTTGGGGTGGCATGATGAGACTAGTGGGTTGCCTTGGGTGGCAATAGAAAAATACGATTAGAATACTTAACCAAAGTAGAACATGTAATTAAACATGATAAAAAGGGTTAAGTAAGTGCCATGGGTGGCATGAGAAAATACGATTAGAATACTTAACCAAAGTGGAACATGTAATTAAAACATGGGTGAAGGGTTAAGTAAGTGCTTTGGGTGGCATGTGGAAATCTAGTGGGTGCCCTATGTGGCAATTGAAATATGATTGATGACTTAACCAAATCTTAACATGTAAGTGGGCATGACTACATAAGGGGTTAAGTGGGATGCACTAGATAAAAGTGACAAGCTTAGGTGGGTAGCTTGTGGGACCCATTATAGGGGTACATTTGATAAAGGACAAGCTTAGGTGGGTAGCTTGTGGGGACCCATTATTGGGTTATACTAAATGAATGACAAGCTTAGGTGGGTAGCTTGTGGGGGCCCATTTCAACCAATATCCCAAACGTATCTTAGTGGGCTCGACTCTAGTCGGGTGACGGGACACGCATATTGGGCTTGATTATAAGAGACCAAAACGGGTTAGCGGTGGCAACGCGGGACCAACGGGTTTCATATGCGTGTGTGGACCCGGGGTGGTTGGTAAGTCGTTGTTGCACCGTGTAGATATAAAGCCGTGCATTGTTGATATTATCTGGTAGCCACTTTAGGGGAATGATACACCCCAATCGTGGGACCAGCACGGGTATCTACGGTAGGGAGCCGATCGTTGGGGAGTAGTGGGTACGCCTAATAAAGATAGGGGCAGACGGCACCTATGTAGGGGTACACGAAACTACTGGGTAAGATTACTAAGTACACCTAGTGGAGATAGGGGCAGACGGCACCTATGTAGTGGGCTAGGAGTACACGAAACTACTTGGGAAATTTTCCAAGTCCTTGGGAGGGATCAGCCTTTGAGTAGGAATTACTCTTGGTGGGTAGAACTGGTGTGGTGCAGTGTAGGAATTACCCTTGGGTGAGTAGATCTGGGGTGGTGTAAGCTAGAAATTATCCTTGGGTGGATAAATACGTCGTTTCGGTTATCGTAGTACATCCTGTGTTTTGTGGACTACTTATTGTAGTCATTATCCCCAGAGGTACCGTATCTTGTTTATATCATACCCTAATTACTTTAATGATTGTATTGTTAGGGTTATAGGACTCACTCAGACTTATGTCTGACCCCGTTGTTGTTTATCTTTTTTTTTTCCCAACCCTCAGGTTATCAGAGTGGGCCTAGCACTAGTGGGCTTGGACCAGACCGCTATATCTATCTTTTGGGGCTTGGACCGTAGAAGTAAAGCTCGGTTTATCTTTTCTATTTTGGCTATTATCGATGTAATAGGATTATGTACTTCCATTTTTTCAGGATGGATATTATGTACTTGACTCTTGTTATGGTTTTGTGATGTAACCAAACATGTTTTGATATTGAAATGATGGTTTAAATTTTCAAGTATTACTTATATCTGTCCTGTTGTAATTTTTCTGTTCTATACTCACTAAAAATACTCCACCAAAACTAAGGCATTCCCTTAGTGAGTGACCATAGCGGGTGTGGGGTGTTACAGGTTTGGCACTCCTCGCACAATAATCAGTGATAATGGAACACACTTCTGTAATCGTTCTTTTGAGGCTCTCATAAGAAAGTATTCAATAACCCACAAGTTATCCACTCCTTACCATCCTCAAACTTGTGGGCAAGTTGAAGTATCGAAAAGGCAGATTAAACAAGTCCTTGAGAAAACTATGAATCGAAATCGCAAAGACTGGTCCCAAAAGTTAATCGACGCTCTTTAGGCTTACCGCACTGCTTTTAAAACAAACTTAGGTATGTCCCCTTATTGGTTGATTTTTGGTAAGCCATGTCACTTACCCGTTGAACTAGAACATAAGGCGTTATGGGCAATAAAAACCTTGAATCTTGATTTAGAGCAAGCAGGCGAACATCGGAAGCTTCAACTTAATGAACTTGATGAAATTCGAAATGATGCTTATGAAAATGAACGAATTTACAAGGACAAAACAAAAGTTTTTCATGATAAATCCATTTTAAGAAAAACTTTCATGCCAGGTAAAAAAGTTCTGTTGTATGACTCAAGATTGCATTTATTTCCGAGTAAGTTAAAATCTAGATGGACAGGACCTTACACTGTGCGGACTGTTTTTCCGTATGGTGCAGTAGAAATTCAGAATCCAACCGACGGATCGTCCTATAAGGTCAATGGTCAATGCCTTAAACCTTACTTGGAACCAATACCCTACCAAGAGGAAGAGCTCATGGTCCTCCATGAGCCACATTACATTCGGTAAGACGCACTAACCCTCTTTTGTACATATGTAAATATTCTGTTAGTTGTATTTCCCTTTCACTAAGATATGTCTGATTAAGACTGTGAGGACACAGTCACACTCAAGTGTGGGGGGGGGGGGGGATTTACATTACATCAACAATCAAATTTTATGAACTAGGTCATTCATTGAACAAGGATTAACTTAAACTCATAAATAATACCTTGGTTCTTGTTTGATAAGTTGAATTTTTGGGTGATGAGAATGAACATTATTTATTCATTGAGTCGTAATGTGTCTTTTTAAGAAGCTAGCTTGAGACTGTGCAGACGTTAGTCGTGTTTTGGAGTAAGCGTGTCAACCCTTGTTATACGTGTTAGAATGTGCAAGTAAAAATAATCAAAAAAAAAATCAAGAAATAAAAATGAGTTTGCACCTACATATGTTGGATTTTCTGAGTTCGTTTTCATGCATAATATTTTTCTCACTCAAATTTTCACACTTGTAAGTTCTAAATTCCACTTGGCCCAATTAAGGAGAAATGACTCATTGTAGCGTTCTTCTTCAATACCCCACATTATTCAAACCCAAGTTTTAGTCGATTTACATCTATGTTTCGATAAATTTTTCTTATATTGGTATA
This sequence comes from Allium sativum, assembly GCA_030737875.1. Lineage (NCBI taxonomy): Eukaryota > Viridiplantae > Streptophyta > Magnoliopsida > Asparagales > Amaryllidaceae > Allium > Allium sativum. Next base: position 140,670,976 of record CM060912.1, read on the forward strand.
CTCAAGAGCCTTTTCACTGATTTATTTTCAAAGGTTAAATACGTCACTTTATATACCAATATTACACTACCCATTCCGTACTTGTTTTAAGGTAGGATAACCATATACCACATCTTATTTTATATGGGTTAACTATCTTACGAAACTTTGTTTATCATTCCTTTCAGCTTTTTGTATAACATCAATCCAGACTTGTGTGTTGAATTAAGGTTATAGAAGTAGAGTAACTAGGGCACAAAACTTTCCTTTCATGAAGTGTTGGTTTAGTAGAGGAGGAATCAAATGAAATAATGTATGGTATCATTCCATTCCATCTTCACTCATCATTCATCATGCAAAAAAATATGAAAAAAAAGAAAAAAAAAAGAAAAAAAAAGGGAAAAGAAAAGAAAAAAAAAAGAAGGAAAGAAATAAAAAAAAGAGAAAAAAAAATGAAATAAAGAGAGAGTCTATCTGAATAAAATAGTCATTCATCATTCTTGACTATAAAAGCATTCAATTCCATTCCATCCACATCCATTCTACTGTACTTGGAAGTGAGGATTGTAGTAGACAAGATGAAAGGAAATAAAAATGTTCATATGTGCCTTAGTATTACTTTATCTTTTGTTGCTTGAAATTCAACTAATACACTTGTCCTTTTATCTAGAATATTTTTAGAACTTACAAAAATTTTCCTTCATCTATGCATAACTCATATCCAATACATTACAGTTACATTGGTGCAAAATTATTCAAAAAAAAGGTAATAAAGAATAAAGAAATGATTGGGTGCACATTGTCGATGTGTAGAACTTTGGTTGACACCACGCTCTTAACCTTCAAGAAAATTACAGTGTTATCAAGGAATTACGATTCAACTCGAAATTTTTTATTCATTTTTGCACTAATTATTATTGAAGCTAGGTGAAATCCTTGGAATGTGAAATCCTTGGAATGTGAAAGACCTTATTATTGAAGCTAATTATTATTCAACTCGAAATGATTGGGGCTAAACCATTATTATTGAAGCTAGGTGAAATCCTTGGAATGTGAAAGACCTTAAATATATTATTTGATTAATCCACAAGGCGCTTTGGATTTTGTGGGTAGTATCCGCTGAAAACCCTCACGAGACAACACTCGTCCTACTAGGGACACCTAGGGGTTTAACGGCTTGTTGCATACGCTAAATGCAATCGTGTTTCCAACGAAAGTGTGACATATCTTAGTTTAGTTTATTCGAGGACGAATAAAAAGATAAGTGTGGGGGTATTTGATATACACGTAAATGTGTATATTTTATCCGCATATTTATCTTATTTTATATTTTAAATAATTGATATTGTGCATTTATAGTTGTGTTTACAGATTATTTTTGATGAATGGATTAACGCACTTAATTGTTGAAAAGCTTGAAGAATTTGTGCGAGAAGAATGTTGAATTTTAAAGCTGGATTAAAGCCTGAAGACCTGAAGAAAAGTTGCTATTTAATCGCCTTCTGCTGCATATTTCAAAGGCAAGATTCAATGCTTTTCCATAACGATCACTTGGAGTTGTTATTCATTCTCAAGTCAATTGGAGTTGAAGCCCGCAAACTATTTTCCATGACATCTGCATGCATTCACATTGGTCTAGTTGCTAATTGGGCTAAGTTATTTGTCCCATATCATGTAATTTGCAAGGCTTCTCATTCATGCGCTGCACGCGTTCACACTGAGCTACTTGATTAATGTGTTATTTTGAAAAAGGGGTTTTTGTCCCATATTGTGGAATTTGCCAAGTAGCCTTGGCCAATACAACTATAAATACCTTGTATCTTATTCATGTAAAAACACACTTAGTTTTATTCTGTAATCCTTTGCTTGGAATAAAACTCTTCTTTCTCTCTTCTATTTAGTTTTTATTTGCATTTTATTTATGTTCATGTCTGTTATTTTCTTTTTATTTTCTTTTAGCTATGTCTAGCTAATCCTCTTTGATTAGGGGGTGATGACGCTAATAGATATGATTCAATATGAATCACATAGCCAAAAGATTAGAACTTCATGTATGTAGATCTTGATTTGAACTAAGGGTTAGATCTGAACCTTCATACCCTGTGTCGTTTAATAGCTGTGCTCCTTCACAGGGTATATTCGAGTTCGATCTAACACTTATCAGATTTAGATTTAATATTTAGGGTTTTAGAAATAAAATAGTGAATCTGTCCTGATAGCCTATGGTTGTTTAAGAGCTGAGCTCCTGCATAGGCTATACTTGTTGTTATTTACATATTTGTTTCCAGAAACCTAATTATAGATGATTCATGTTTGTGACAGAAACATGAATTAGATCTGTATTTATTCGATTGGCTATTGATAAATATTAATCTAATATATGTCATTATCCCCTAATTGCTTTCTCTTATTGTTAAAACTCTCTTTTTGTTTATTTTATGTGTTTGCAACCAATCAAAATTTTGAATAACTTGATTGGATTTATTAATTAAAATATTTTTGGTCCCAGAGTTCGACACCCTCTACAACAATCCTTGTTGTTTAGGAAAGCCGAACGGATTTTACAGTTGTTTACAATTGTTTAATTTGTTCGCAAACAAATTTTGGCGCCGTTGCCGGAGATCAAAATTATTTTTATTTTTAAATCCTTTGAGTTGTTTGTTTTTCATTTATTTTCTTCTTTTTCCATAAAAAAAACTCAAAAAAATATTTTGTTTTCTAATTTGCGTTAGTTTTATTTTTATTTTATTCCTTTTTTTTGTCTTTTATATATAGCAGAAAATTCTTGATTGGTTTGATTTGGTGTTAGTCAATGATACCGTAATCTTCCAATTAAGAGAAAAAACGAAAAAAAAAGTTGGCAATTTTTGTTTTAAATTTCTTTCCTATTTTACATATTTTTCTATCGTAAAAAAAAATGCCATATTTTTTTTTGATTTCTTTTCACTTTTCTTCCTTCTATTTACAATATTTATATATATATATATATATAAACCTTTTTGTAATTTTATATCCCCAATCTCCGATCTCTCTTATAATTCTTCCTTTTTTATTGATTTCCTTTTACACCTGATTTCACCAATTCAAATTGCCACAAGATTTCTTGCCATCTATTTTCTCAAATTTCTTTCCCAGTATTTTTCTTAGATTTCCTTTTTTTTTAAATTTCTTTCCAAACTCTCATATTTCATTCTCTTACAATAAAAAAACAAAATAAAATAAAAATTCTTGCCCTTTCTTGTGCAATTTTTGTTCTTTTTGTTTCCCTTTTTTCTCATTTACTTCTTTCCGATTTTTCTTCTACACAATCTCTTCTCTCTCTTCTATTTTGACAACAATAAAAAAAATAATTGCATTTTATTTATTTATTTCTTTCCACTTTTATTTGCATCTTCCTTCCTCCTTTCAACATTTCCATATAAAAAAATTCAACTTTTCTAACAATTCCTTTCTTTTAATTCTTTTCTTTTTCTTTCAAATTGCTTTCCACCTTTCCACACCTCTACTTTTACAACAATTCTAATTAAAAAAAAAAAAAAACTTGCAAATTTAGTTTGATCTCTTTCCTTTTCTACTTTCTTTTCTATTCATTACCATTCTTTCTTCATTTATTTCCTTCCCTTTCTTTCATTAATTTCGTTCCAACTTTTTCCAATTTCTTTCCCCTCTTTTCCGTTATTTCTTTCCAAATTTCTCTACTATCTCTTTCTATTTTTCAGCAATTCTCTAAAAAAGAAAAAAAAATTGCTTTTATTACAATTCCTTTCCTTTTTTTCTTTAATTTCTTTCCAAACTTCTCTACTTTCCAATATTCCTTGTATAAATACATTCCTTTTCCCAAAATAAAAATAAAAATAATCCTTTTTCAATTCTTTCCAATTTTCTTTCTTCTGTCTACATATACCCATCCTCTTCAACCTCTTCATCACAAACAATAGTCACCACAACCACTTCTCAAACCAATACCCCATCCTCTTCCTTTGTTTTTTTTTCTTCTCATAGTTTATAGTTCTCCCTGTTCCCTTTAAAAAAAATCCTTTTCTCTTCTTTGAATTTTGTAAGTTGGTTCTGGCTTTCTTTTCCCAACTCCTTTTTTTTAAAAAAAAAATTGTTTTCTTTGTTTGTTATATATTTTCTTTTGTTTCTTAAAAAAAAGAAAGAAAGAGATTTCATCTCTTTGTTTAAATTTTTTTTATTAGCCTTAGTTTTCTTTTGTTTTTGTTTTAGTGCCATTTTAGTTTTCCTTCCAAAAAAAATGTCAAAAAAGAGAAAGAGAGAACTCAAACAAAGGCCAAAGGAGAAAGAATTCAAGGCTCAAGCAAACAAATCAAGGAATCGAAGTCAAGCAAAGAAATCAATTCAAAGGCCAACGAGAAGTGAAGAGTTCAGCCAAGTGATTTGCAAACAGCTTTGATTGGAGCAGTTGCACACCAAGTGGGGTGTGAACGCGCTAGCCCTACTCAACTGCACTGGACGGACTGCCGATCGAGGTGAGATTTTTCTAAACTCTACAGGGACTGCTGCTACAAATAAAAAAATATATACATTGCTTGTAAAAATCTTCTGCAGGGGCAGCAGCTTGCTTGTACAATCTTTTAATTTCTGCAATTCTTATTTCTGCATCTGTGTTCATTCCATTAAAGGCAATACCCCAATTCACATAAGGTGAGGGATTTCATCACCCTTTCCTTAGCCCACAAACTGCATTCATCATAGAATCTGACTAATAATAACGGTTAGACATTGGACCTAAGGGAGTCACGGGCTCATATAGGGCTTAATTGTATTGTGATAGTTGATTTATTTGGAACGAATTATTTCTTGGTGTCTAGACTACGGCAGAGAAATAACCATTTATAAATATTACGGTGATTCGTAAATATTATATCAGTTGTTACTCTGAAGGTACTTAAACCTTCGGCTGCATTGCTAGGGTGATTCCTGGTGCACCGATAACACCTGTCCGTTAACTGGCTGAGAAATCTTTTGGTCTAAGTAATCAAACGTGTCACTATATAATTTTGAGTTAGGAGCTATCAAGGACAGAAAATTTCATTATAGCTAATTTCTGTGTGTGATTGTTTTGTGTATAAATTTTTTTTCAAAATTCCTCAAAAACAAATAAAAATTTGAAAAACAAATAAATTTTTTTCCTCTCTTTTAAATCTCGCTAGTCTGTAGGTCGTATTTTTCAAAAAAAAAACCCTCCAATTTTCAAAACTTTTTTCCTTCTCACCTCTCTCTGAACTTCTCCATTGTCTAAATTTCTTTGACGAACTCTCTTGTTCTTTCTAGTGCATGCAAACTTGGACCCGTGACCAAGAATCCCGTCGTTTGGTTAGAATCAGACCACCTTCCCCTTCTTCAAAAACCAATTTTCTCGAACAACCCTTAGAAATGGCTAACGAGCCTTCACCTCACACCCTGATGGACAGAATTCTTCCCGATAGAGTTTTTGTCCCTTCTTGCATTCAGTTACCCAAACCTGTGGGTAATCACTTTGAAATTCGATCGAGTCAGATAAACATCCTTCCCAAATTTGGTAATTTTTCTCATGACGAACCATATAGTTTCTTAACGAAATTTGAATATGCTTGTGCAACCTTTAAATTACAACAGTTATGTGAGGATGGTATTAAACTTTGTTTGATTCCGTTCGCACTAACTGACTCTGCAGAAAAATGGTTTCGCAGCTTGTCCCCAAATTCGATTAAAAAATGGGATGAATTTACAGTGGTTTTCCTCAAAAAGTTCTACCCCCCAGAAAAAACAGCTAGAGTCAGAAATGAAATCACCAATTTCCACCAAAAAGGGGGTGAATCTTTTTGGCAATACTTCGAAAGATTTAAAGAACTGATGTTGAGTTGTCCCCATCATGGTTATGAAACATGGTCGTTATGTCAAACTGTATATGATGGACTTGATAATAGTACTAGGCAAATGTTAGAGTCCATGTGTCAGGGCAATTTTCTAAAACAGACTGACGTAGAAGCTTGGGAATTTCTGGATGAGTTAGCGGAAAAATCGAAACAATGGGAACGAACCAATGAAAAATCTCTCTATTCGCGATCCAGTAGTAATTCTGTTGTATCCTCTTCTTCTTCTTCTAATACTCTTGTTGATGCTATACTGAACGTTGTTAGAACACACACTCAGTTTAATAATGCTTCCCAAGCCATGTGTCACATCTGTCTTGACTCCAATCACATGGCTGATGACTGTCCCCAGTCCCTTGAGCAAGTAAACGCTTTAAATAGACCTAACAACCACCCAAATCTTTCTTATGGTCCAAATAACCCCCTGATGAACAGACCTTTGAATCAAGCACTTCCAAACAATGCTGTGAACCCTCCTCTTAGGAAAAAATCAGTACACTTCGAACCAGGCGCCTTTCCATAATCAAATGGTTGCATCCCAATATAAAAAACGCCTTTCTATGATTGAGGGGAATTTATCTGAGGTGAGCAACCTATTAGCACAAATGACTAAGAAAACTGTTGAAAATCAAAACAAGCTAGACAATTCCTTGCAATCATATATGCAAAACACGAATCAACAAATGAGTGAACTCCAAAAACAAATGTCTCAGCTTAACGCTAGATTAAGTGAACGGGAAAAGGGTACTTTTCCAAGTCAACCCATTCAAAACCCTAGAGGACAAAATTCAAACCCTAACCAAATTCGCATCATTCAAGGTTCAAACGTTAGTCACTTGAATCCGGTCACGACTCTTAGATCTGGCCAAAAGATTGACAACCATGTGGGCAACCCAAATGATTTACCGGACGATCTTCCAAACCCCATCGAAAATTCGACCAACTCGGATCAAAACATTGAGCCAAATTCTGATAAGGACCATCCTCAAACTCAAGTAGCCCAACCTACTGAGTTGTCTGCTCCATTTCCTCATAGACTCCGACCTAGGAAAAAGACGGATCAGCTAGAAAAGATCCTTGAAATATTTAAGCAAGTTAAAGTGAACATCCCTCTTTTAGATATTATACAACAAGTTCCACAATACGCGAAATTTCTAAAAGATTTGTGCACTCAAAAACATCATGCACAAGTACCTAAGAAAGTGTTTCTAGCGGCAACTCTAAGCGAGGTCTTGTCCTAATCAGTGCCAGTGAAATACAAAGATCCTGGCTGCCCCACAATATCACGTACTATTGGGGACAAGAAAATCGATAGATGCCTACTAGACTTAGGTGCTAGTGTTAACTTACTTCCATATTCCGTCTATCGCCAATTAGGGCTAGGAAAACTGAAACCCACCAAGGTTACCCTTCAACTTGCTGACCGTTCAATTAAGAAACCTGTGGGCGAAATCGAGGATGTGCTGATCAAAATAGGCGAATTCATCTTTCCAGTTGATTTTATTGTCTTAGAAACTCAACAGGTTAGCAATCCTGCAAACCAAATCCCTTTGATTCTAGGACGACCCTTCTTAGCAATCTCTAATGCTCTCATCAACTATAGAAATGGGTCTATGAAACTTTCTTTCGGTAACATGACCGTCGAGCTAAACATCTTTAGAACCGAAAACTCTCCTATTTCGTATGTGGATCAATTTTCTGAAATCCATGCGGTCCATGACAATGACCCTGAGCTCGATCATCTGAACAATGAAATTGAATCAAATTACGAAACATTATTTCAAGATATTCCCGAAAATGTCTCTGATTTAATTCCTGTTGAGCCGCTCACAATTGAGCCTATTCCTCATCCAATTTCTTCGGTTGAGTCGTCCCCAAAATCTGAACTCAAAGTGCTGCCCAATCATCTTAAGTACGCTTACTTAGGAGACAATGAAACTTTTCCTGTCATCATCGCTTCTGACCTTACTTTAGAGCAAGAACATTTGCTCCTTCCCATCCTTAAGAAAAATAAGGAAGCAATTGGTTGGTCCATGCCTGATATTAAGGGGATTAGTCCTTCGATAGTCCAACATCGAATCCACCTTATAGATGATGCCAAACCCACTCGTGATCCCCAGCGTCGACTAAACCCCATCATGAAAGAAGCAGTTTGTGCGGAAATCCTTAAATGTCTTGACAATGGAATCATCTACCCAATTTCCGATAGTCAATGGGTTAGTCCGATTCATGTCGTCCCTAAGAAGTCAGGGATAACCGTGATCCAAAATGAAGCTAACGAGCTTATCCCAACCCGCACCCAGACTGGTTGGCGTGTTTGCATTGACTATTGGAAACTTAACGCTGCAACACGAAAGGATCATTTCCCTCTTCCATTTATCGATCAAATGTTAGAACGACTAGCCGGTCACGAGTACTATTGTTTCCTTGATGGGTATTCGGGCTATAATCAAATCCCTATCGCTCTTGAGGACCAAGAGAAAACCACTTTCACTTGTCCCTTCGGTACATTTGCATACCGTCGTATGCCTTTTGGTCTCTGTAATGCACCGGCAACCTTTCAGAGGTGCATGATTAGCATTTTTTCTGATATGATCGAGCGATTTTTGGAAGTTTTCATGGATGATTTTTCTATCTTCGGGGATTCTTACACTGAGTGTTTACATCATCTCGATCTTGTTCTTAATCGCTGTAAAGATAAACACTTAGCGCTTAATTGGGAAAAGTGTCACTTCATGGTCAAACATGGCATTGTCCTAGGACATGTCATTTCTAATAAAGGAATTGAAGTAGACAAAGCCAAAATTGAGGTTATTTCAAATCTTCCCATTCCCAAATCAGTTAAGGACATCTGATCCATTTTAGGTCATGCTGGTTTTTACCGTCGCTTTATAAAAGATTTTAGCAAAATCACTCGACCTTTGACGAGTCTTCTTGGTAAGGATGTTCCTTTAGACTTCAATTCTGATTGCATTTCATCTTTTGAGCATCTTAAAAATGAACTTGTATCTGCCCCAATCATCTGCTCTCCCAACTGGAAGCTGCCTTTTGAAATCATGTGCAATGCCTCGAATTTCGCTATTGGCGCTGTCTTAGGACAACGTATCGATAAAATTCTTCATGTCATTTACTGCGCGAGTAAGACTCTGAACGACGCTCAAATCAATTATACGACCACTAAAAAGGAACTCTTGGCAGTCGTTTTCTCTTTAGAAAAATTCAGACCTTATCTAGTTGGCTCACACATCACTGTTCATACCGATCATTCCGCACTTAGGTACCTTTTCTCTAAAAAGGATGCTAAGGCTCGTCTCATTCGTTGGATCCTTTTACTTCAAGAATTTGACCTTACCATTAAGGATAAAAAAGGATCTGACAATGTTATTGCGGACCACTTGTCTTCCAAATGCCCCGTCTTCTTCTCTTCCGATCAATGAGAGTTTCCCTAATGAACAACTATTTTCTCTATCCACTGATCCTTGGTTCGCTAACATTGTCAACTACTTAGTCACCAAGCAGACCCCTTCTTTTTGGTCTAAGTAGGATAAACACAAATTCTTTTGCCAAGTGAAACATTTTTTCTCGGACGACCCTTATCTTTTCAAATACTGTCCTGATCAAATCATTCGAAGGTGTGTTCCCGACACTGAAACTCACAGTGTCCTCTCTTTCTGTCATGACCAAGCCTGTGGTGGTCACTTCGGTCCCAAAAAGACAGCCGAAAAGGTTCTCCAATCGGGGTTCTACTGGCCCAACCTTTTCAAAGACGCATAGGAATTTTGCAAAACTTGTGATTGATGTCAATTCTTAGGGATAATTTCTAAGAGGAATATGATGCCCCTAAACCCCATTCTAGAGGTCGAAATTTTTGATGTTTGGGGTATAGACTTCATGGGACCCTTCCCTAATTCTTTTGGGAACCTATATATCCTCTTAGCTGTCGATTATGTTTCTAAATGGGTCGAAGCTGGTACATGCAAAACAAACGATAACAGGGTTGTTGTGCGCTTCTTGAAAGAAAATATCTTCTCTAGGTTTGGCACTCCTCGCACAATAATCAGTGATAATGGAACACACTTCTGTAATCGTTCTTTTAAAGCTCTCATGAGAAAGTATTCGATAACCCACAAGTTATCCACTCCATACCATCCTCAAACTTGTGGGCAAGTTGAAGTATCGAATAGGAAGATTAAACAAATCCTTGAGAAAACTGTGAATCGAAATCATAAAAACTGGTCCCAAAAGTTAACCGATGCTCTTTGGGCTTACCGCACTACTTTTAAAACAAACTTGGGTATGTCCCCTTATCGGTTGATTTTTGGTAAGCCATGTCACTTACCATTGAACTAGAACATAAGGCGTTATGGGCAATAAAAACTTTGAATCTTGATTTAGAGCAAGCAGGTGAACATCGGAAGCTTCAACTTAATGAACTTGATGAAATTCGAAATGATGCTTATGAAAATAAACGAATTTACAAGGACAAAACAAAAGTTTTTCATGATAAATCCATTTAACGCAAAACTTTCATGCAAGGTCAAAAAGTTATGTTGTATGACTCAAGATTGCATTTATTTCAGGGTAAGTTAAAATCTAGATGGACAGGACCTTACACTGTGCGGACTGTTTTTCCGTATGGTGCAGTAGAAATTGAGAATCCAACCGACGGATCGTCCTATAAGGTCAATGGTCAATGCCTTAAACCTTACTTGGAACCAATACCCAACCAAGAGGAAGAGCTCATGGTCCTCCATGAGCCACATTACATTCGGTAAGATGCACTAACCCTCTTTTGTACATATGTAAATTTTCTCTTAATTGTTTTTCCCTTTCACTAAGATATGTCTGATTAAGACTATGAGGACACAATCACACTCAAGTGTGGGGGGGAATTTACATTACATCAGCAATCAAATTTTATGAACTAGGTCATTCATTGAACAAGGATTAACTTAAACTCATAAATAACACCTTGGTTCCTGTTTGATAAGTTGAATTTTTGGGTGATGAGAATGAGCATTATTTATTCATTGAGTCGTAATGTGTCTTTTTAAGATGCTAGCTTGAGGCTGTGCAGAAGTTAGTTGTGTTCTGGAGTAAGCATGTCAACCCTTGTTATACGTGTTAGAATGTGCAAGTAAAAATAATCAAAAAAAAATCAAGAAATAAAAATGAGTTTGCACCTAAATATGTTGGATTTTCTGAGTTCGTTTTCATGCATAATATTTTTCTCACTCAAATTTTCACACTTGTAAGTTCTAAATTCCACTTGGCCCAATTAAGGAGAAATGACTCATTGTAGCGTTCTTCTTCGATACCCCACATTATTCAAACCCAAGTTTTAGTCGATTTACATCTATGTTTCGATAAATTTTTCTTATATTGGTATACTCAAGAACCTTTTCACTGATTTATTTTCAAAGGTTAAATACGTCACTTTATATACCAATATTACACTACCCATTCCGTACTTGTTTTAAGGTAGGATAACCATATACCACATCTTATTTTATATGGGTTAACTATCTTATGAAACTCTGTTTATCATTCCTTTCAGCTTTTTGTATAACATCAATCCAGACTTGTGTGTTCAACTAAGGTTATAGAAGTAGAGTAACTAGGGCACAAAACTTTCCTTTCATGAAGTGTTGGTTTAGTAGAGGAGGAATCAAATGAAATAATGTACGGTATCATTCCATTCCATCTCCACTCATCATTCATCATGCAAAAAAAAAATGAAAAAAAGGGAAAAGAAAAGAGAAAAAAATTTAAATAAAGAGAGAGTCTCTCTGAATAAAATAGTCATTCATCATTCTTGGCTATAAAAGTATTCAATTCTATTCCATCCACATCCATTCTACTGTACTTGGAAGTGAGGATTGTAGTAGACAAGATGAAAGGAAATAAAAATGTTCATATGTGCCTTAGTATTATTTTATCTATTGTTGCTTGAAATTCAACTAATACACTTGCCCTCTTATCTAGAATATTTTTAGAACTTACAAAAATTTTCCTTCATCTATGCATTACTCATTTCCAATACATTACAGTTACATTGGTGCAAAATTATTCAAAAAAACAAAGGGAAAAAAGAATAAAGAAATGATTGTGTGCACATTGTCGATGTGTAGAACTTTGGTTGACACCACGCTCTTAAATTTCAAGACAATTACAGTGTTATCAAGGAATTACGATTCAGCTTGAAAATTTTTATTCATTTTTGCACTAATTATGGGATGGACAATTTGGGGCTAAACCGTTATTATTGAAGCTAGGTGAAATCCTTGGAATGTGAAAGACCTTAAATATATTATTTGATTAATCCACAAGGCGCTTTGGATTTTGTGGGCAGTATCCGCTGAAAACCCTCACGAGACAACACTCGTCCTACTAGGGACACCTAGGGGTTTAACGGCTTGTTGCATACGCTAAATGCAATCGTGTTTCCTACGAAAGTGTGACATATCTTAGTTTAGTTTATTCGAGGACGAATAAAAAGATAAGCGTGGGGGTATTTGATATGCACGTAAATGTGTATATTTTATCCGCATATTTATCTTATTTTATCTTTTAAATAATTGATATTGTGCATTCATACTTGTGTTTACAGATTATTTTTGATGAATGGATTAACGCACTGAATTGTTGAAAAGCTTGAAGAATTTGTGCGAGAAGAGTGTTGAATGTTAAAGTTGGATTAAAGCTTGAAGACCTGAAGAAAAGTTGCTATTCAATCGCCTTCTGCTGCATATTTCAAAGACAAGATTCAAAGCTTTTCCATAACGATCACTTGGAGTTGTTATTCATTCTCAAGTCAATTGGAGTTGAAGCCCGCAACCTATTTTCCATGACATCTTCATGCATTCACATTGGTCTAGTTGCTAATTGTGCTAAGTTATTTGTCCCATATCATGTAATTTGCAAGGCTTCTCATTCATGCGATGCACGCATTCACACTGAGCTACTTTATTAATGTGTTATTTTGAAAAAGGGGTTTTTGTCCCACATTGTGGAATTTGCCAAGTAGCCTTGGCCAATACAACTATAAATACCTTGTATCTTATTCATGTAAAGACACACTTAGTTTTATTCTGTAATCCTTTGCTTGGAATAAAACTCTTCTTTCTCTCTTCTATTTAGTTTTTATTTGCATTTTATTTATGTTTATGTCTGTTATTTTCTTTTTATTTTCTTTTAGCTATGTCTAGCTAATCCTCTTTGATTAGGGGGTGATGACGCTAATAGATATGATTTAATATGAATCACATAGCCAAAAGATTAGAACTTCATGTATGTAGATCTAGATTTGAACAGGGTTAGATCTGAACCTTCATACCGTGTGTCGTTTAATAGTTGTGCTCCTTCACAGGGTATATTCGAGTCCGATCTAACACTTATCAGATTTAGATTTAATATTTAGGGTTTTAGAAATAAAATAGTGAATCTGTCCTGATAGCCTATGGTTGTTTAAGAGCTGAGCTCCTGCATAGGCTATACTTGTTGTTATTTACATATTTGTTTGTAAAAACCTAATTATAGTTGATTCATGTTTGTGACAGAAACATGAATTAAATCTGTATTTATTCGATTGGCTATTGATGAATATTAATCTAATCTATGTCATTATCCCCTAATTGCTTTCTCTTATTGTTAAAACTCTCTTTTTGTTTATTTTCTGTGTTTGTAACCAATCAAAATTCTGAATAACTTGATTGGATTTATTAATTAAAATATTTTTGGTCCCAGAGTTCGACACCCTCTACAACAATCCTTGTTGTTTAGGAAAGCCGAACGGATTTTACAGTTGTTTACAATTGTTTAATTTGTTGGCAAACAATTATACACCCTTTTACCCCAAATCAATCACCTACCCAGATATACATGTGTAATATAGTAATTCTGCTTACTAAGCCTATATCTGGTACTTACCTTTTCATAACATGTCATTTAATGTCCGTATTAAGTCTAATTTTACATGTCCACATATATGCATATTATCCTTTCTTAATTACTTTCCCAAATTACAGCATGTATGCATATTATCATATTACTAAATTACGGTAGGTATGCATATAATTATATTCAAGATTTCAGTAGGCATGCATATTATCATATTCTAAATTTACAGCAAGTATGCATGATATTGTATCCTAAATTACAGTAAGTATGCATATTACATATTACACCAGGTATGCATGTTACAGCAGGTATGCATGTTATAGCAGGTGTGCAAATTACAGCAGGTGTGAAAATTACAGCAAGTATGCAAATTACAGCAGATATGAAAATTACATCAAGTATGCAAATTACAACAGGTATGAAAATTACAGCAAGTATGCAAATTACAACAGGCATGCATATTACAACAGGTATGCATGTTATAACATGTATATGTTTGTGCATATTATTCCCAAATTACAACATGCATAAGTTCTATGCAAATTATTCTCTAGTTTAGCATGTATAAATTCTATGCATATTATTCTCAAATTCAGCATGTATAAATTCTATGCATATTATTCTCAAATTACAGCACATATACATTCTATGCATATTATCCTCAAACTACAGCATGTATAAATTCTGTGCATATTGTTCTCAAATTCAACATGAATAAATTATATGCGTATTAATCTCAAGTTACAGCATATATAGGTCTATGCATATTTCTATCAGGTCATATCGATATATACACATAATCCTTTTTATTAGTTTGCAGCAAGTCTAAACATGTGTATTTATCTTTTTTCCCAAAGTATAGCTAATCAGTCCCAAATTAATAATATGCCTAAATTCCCCTTTTCATATCAATCATTATTGCCCCAAGTATACGCACACTCAAATCAGGTATAGCCTAGGCTTAAAAGGACTAGGCTTAGCATAAACAAAAAAAGGAAATAGAGGAAGAAGAATAGAATCATATCACATAGGCATATAGGCAAGACTGGAAATAAACATAGAAAATGGGAGAAGGAAGATGGATACATATAACTTGTTAATTTTTCTAGATTACATGCGTGTGTGTGTGTGTATATATATATATATATATATATATATAACTCATTAATTTTCTAACATCGTAAGCATATGTTTAACTTGTTAACATTACATGCATATGTTTAACAGATCATAATGGCATAGATGATTACAGTGAAAAACAGGTATAATTTATACTTTGCTAACACTTTAGATCCTAACTAGTTTTATTTAACTATCATATTCAAGGTCTAAGAAATTAGATCTGTAAATGACGGGTAACTCATAGTGAGTTTTGGTGAAGCTAATTATACAATACTATGCCGTAGAAAGTCCAAATCTAATCTTTTAGTTGTATGCAAGTCTTGTATTTGAATTATCTCTGTAGATTTAGGCTTCAGCAGCATTCTTCTATTGAATAAATTTTTATTTTACAATAGATTAGAGGCATAGGGTATGAAGAAATATCGTGTGCAGGGGAATGGGGGAGAGCCACTTATTTATAGGTATACAGAGTTAATTCTAACCTTTAGATATTAGGTTTTTAATCCAAACCGTACACATAACACTGAGTCAGCAAATGTATTATATATGTATATAAATAGTCCAGGTTCAAAGTAGGTCCAGATTCAGAAATTACTGTTTATCGGATCGACCCATGGGTCGACCCACTATTCTCCTAGGTCGACCCATAGATCGACCCACTATTCATCCGGGCCGACCCACTATTCATGTGGGTTGACCCACTATTCATCCCAGTCGACCCACTATTCATGTGGGTTGACCCACTATTCATCCGGGTCAACCCACTATTCATCTGGGTCTTTAATTTGAATTTTATTTACATATAGGCTTCTTATATATATATATATATATATATACAAACTTCTAAGGTTCATAACTTCTTCACATGTTATCTATTTTACGCAAACTCGGAGTCTATCTGAACCAGAATTCCAAGACGAATGCATTGGTAAAGTCTATTTTACTTAATTATGAACATTTAATTAAGTAATATCCATTTTATTATCTTTACAGTATGGTTATAGTGTATCTAATTTCGGGGTGATAAATTCTCTCTACTTAATGGATTTCGTCCTCGAAATCTCCAAGTTAAGAAGAATGTTACTATCCTAACAACCATAACCATCTACTCATCCATTATCCATAGGCATCCATTGTCCTTAAAAATTTCTATTGCTTGTATATACATATGCAAAGTTGTTGTGTACATATGTCCTTACACTAATGCGAAAATCAACCGGTCGACTGATTCGGTTGACCTCTTTAATGCAATATATGTTTGTGCCATGAGTCCAAAATATATGCAAATAATCCTAGTATAACATATAAACTCTATATGTGTGCACAATTATTCATCAATTTGCAACATCCATATGATGATTCACCCATTTCCATCCATAGAAAAATTAAATGCACACATATTCATATGCAATATGTAAGTGATTGAGCTGATCTAGTGTCTAGTGTGTGTATATGCATCCACGAGCAACCACTAGCAAACGATTGTAATCATCAATCATATTATGTCTCAAATACATGTTTCCAACCATTGGTTTCTACCTAAGGATCGAAAGATTCATACAATAGGATAAATAAACTTGAATGATAGATGCAAATTAAAAACTTGGAATAGATGGAACGACCCATATTCTACGCATCGAAGGATCGTAGAATATTTATTTCTTTCTCATGCAAAGTCATATAGCCATGTAACTTTGGGAGACGACTATTGGGGTCATTTCCCATATTCATGATTTTTGCCGATTTTTAAATGACCGTTTTGCCCCTGGCTGATCTTGTTTTGGTCATAACTTTTCATTGGTAAGGAATTTTGACCTGAAACCACTTTCATTAGATCTGGATGATGGTTTACCTTTCCATAGAGTGGTCACAATAGCCGAATGGACTCACCGTTTGGGAGATATGGCTTAAACAAGGTTTAGAAGGTGAAAAACAGCTTAACCAGGCCTAATTAGGGTTATTAGCAAGAAGGCCCATAACCCATTTCGGGAATAGGGTTATTGGAGGGCAGAGATGAATTAGTAAATCAGTTTTTATTTCATTTTTCAGCCGCCACTAACCTCCTTTCAACCCTAGCAATGGCCTCCAGTTTCTAGAATCATTTCTAATCACCGTTTAATCAAGGATTAGCCTAATCTACACCAAATTAAGGAGAAATAGCACCAAAGAAAGGTTGGAGCTGCTGTTAGACATTGGTATTCACCCAAATCAGAGGAGTTTCGGTTCTGAAAGTTTTAATTGTGGCAAAGGTGAGTGATTAGCCTTGTTTTTACACTAATTGAGATTAATTAAGGGTAATTAGTGATAATTAGTGAAATTATACATGATTAAATTCTGGAAAAATATTTATAAATTTCGAAATATTGTTTTAGGCCTCTGTTAAAAATTTGGGTTAATTTGGTTAAGTTTTGCTAACCCTATCATTAGTTATACTTAAACATGATTGAAGGGAAAACATGGGTTTTTGGGTATGTTTGATCTATATTATCATGATTATTTGTTGTTTTCGTGTTTGTGGATGACTATATTTGTTGCTATGACTATTTGGAATGATTTGTGATTGCATAGAAAAGTTAGATTGGTCGAAAATGCTGTCGTATGGTGTAAATAACTTGCTGGAAAAGTTGCAGGAATTGGTCGTGGACCCGTTCGTGAAGCACCATAATGACCTGACCCCGTTCGTGAAGCACCATAGTGACCCGACCCGTTCGTGAAGCAACATGGCGACCCGACCCCGCTCGTGAACACATATGGCGAATCGATCTCCGATAGTGAAGGACCATCACGAGTCGTACCACCCCTTCACGAGGCAATGGCAACGAACAAAGACCACGATCCATGCTTGGAGAAGGACCACGATCCGTGCTTGCAGGAGGACCACGATCTGTGCTTGCAGGAGGACCACGATCCGTGCTTGGAGGAGGACCACGTCCCAGTTGCTCATCACGAGCCGCCCACGAGTCACGAACCGTAGCGCCATGAATGAAGGAGTCACGAAGCGAGCATATCTAAGATGATGTATGGACACGAATGGAAACTGAGGTGCGAAAGGGATAATGACCAAACCCGAGAAGCAAAGGTAATTCAAATTAGAAGTCAGAACTCAGGATCCAGACGGGAACCAACGAGTTGACTTAATGATTGGACCTTGCTGCGGGATGTGTGCTATGGGGTTATTGATACCTATAGCTTTGACTCACCACTGAGAGACGGATTAGTGGCTATGGATCAGTGCAGTGGGGCCGTTGTGACTCCTTGGAGGCAGAGTGATCGTAACAAAGAATTGGGTAATCAAAGTGGTAGAAATCGTATGCTTTATGCACTGAGTGAGAGATGTGAGGAAGATTACTATGTTTGCTACCACCATGACCCCACCCCCATTCACACTTTACGTTAGTGTTACGTTAGAGCACTATACATCTTGTTGTGTTAACTCTTTGGTTGCAGGTCCAGGTTCAGGTATGATTGGATTATACCTGTTATTGTTCTGTTTTGTTGCTTATCGCTCATACCAGACTTTTTTCTGACCCAGAGTTTTATTTCTCTTCTTATTACTTTGGGTGCTCTTAAACGGGCAGACTAGAGACAGGTTAGCTGGTTGTGCATGAGTGGTTGTCCGGAGACGAGCAGGAGGCTTACACGTACTATTCTGTATATATTCTCCCTGTGTCGCTGCTGGTCACTACTTTGGGCATTAGTAGTGTACCTTTCTTATTTTTCTTTAGAGACAGTTTTTAAAAGTTGTAATAATGATGATGTGGAACATAAGCTGTATTTTAGATTTTCTGCTGCTATGATGGTTTAGTTTTCAGCTTATGCGCTGTCTCACCTGTTTTATGTCAAAGTTACTTAATATTATATTTTATCCCATGCACCGTGAGACATTCTACAGGTTCCTTGTTAGTTAAAATTCTTTTCTTTTCCTTTCTTTGGCGACTGTCCTATGCTAGTCAGGCATTGGCACAGCGCATTTCAGGGAAATGTCGGCTGGTGCCGGGCAGGCCGTCACATTTGGTATCAGAGCTCTAGGTTGCGTAATTAACCTAGGGAAGACACTAAAGAGAGATAGTACATATATGAGAGCGCATATTTGTGATATTTTGATTTTCAAAAGCTATATATACACTATTAGTATATTTAAAGATGGAATTGCACTGCATTGGCACCACTGAAGAGATGGTTAATCGTTTTCTCCATACAGATCGAACGATGAGCCGATATACTAGGGGTACTGGTAGAGGAGCAAATAATGGGAATGCTCCTGATATAAGGACGATGTTCACTGACCTCATGAGAGAGATGCTTAGGGATGTTCATAGGGCGTCTCCTAACGCTGCAAATGGTGGTGGTGCAGCGGTGCAGGCGCCTAGGGCCGATTTCGCCAAGCTATGCAAGGATTACACTAGCCTTGGTGGGAAGCCGTTCCACAGAACGGAATCGGCTACAGAAATTTAGGATTGGTTGGATAGCTGTGGGCGTATCTTCGAAGACTTAGGTATCGAGGATGCGATGAAGAGAAACCTAGCATCCCGTCAGCTGCAAGGACGGGTAATAAATTGGTGGAATGCTATTAAGGAAGCTACCCCAAAGGATCAAGTTACATAGGATCAGTTTAAGGCCTGATTCAGTGAAAAGTTCATTCCAGCTCCTCACAAATCTGAACTATTTAGAATTTTTTTGGAGCTTAAGCAGAATGGTGAGGTAGTCTTGGAGTATATTGCTGAGTTCGATACTTTATCGAAGTATGGATTATCTCTTATCGACACTGCCGAGAAGAAGAACGAGAAGTTCATAACCGTCTTAGATGAGTACTTAGGGGAAAGTCTGATAAACCACATCGACGAGACGTTTGAATCTATTGTGGGATAGACATTGAGATCAGAGAGTCTTTAACCTAAGCCAAAGACTGAAGTTGTCGTTGCATCTATAGAGGAGCCAAAGCCATAAGAAAGAGGTGGAGGCAAGGAAAAGTCCAGAATAAGTGGAAGCAGAACCAAACCAAGGATGGTCAGAATAAGAATAATAAGAAAGATGGCGAGTGCTTTAGCTGTGGTAAGAACCACTATGCTAGAGATTGTCAGGAAAAGCCTGGAGAAAGGAAGTGCTTCAATTGCAGCCAAGTGGGACATCACAAGGATAATTTCCCGCAACCCCCTAAAGAGAAGCAGATTGTGAAAGCATATGCTATCAACGCTGTTCCTTCTTCGTCGAATGCCCCAACTGCGGCGGAGAAGGGAAAGGGCGTCATTCTTCAAGGTATGCTTTCTATTTATGATGTTTCTGTTCTAGTTTTGTTGATAGCGAGGCATCCCATTCCTTCATATCAAGTGACCTGGTAGATAAGTTGGGATTGGAACCTGAGATAGTCGATATACCTTTAGTTGTGATGAACCCGATAGGTGGTTCGACTAGTCTTTGCATGATTTGTTGTAATGTGGTCTTATCGATTTATAGATGTATGTTTGCTTGTGATTACTTAGTTGTTTTGCTAGTGTCATCTCACGTAGATTGTCTGAATTCATAGGAGATGTCCCTTGAGTTCTTGTCTAATATTGGTTTAGGCCTTTGGGGCTTGTGCTTAGGGAATGTCGAGTTCGACTAGGATGGTTTGCATGAGATATAAGTAGTTGTTGTGATTTCCATTGAATGATATCTCGACTTATACAAGGAGTGATGTGCAGCCGTGACATGATAAGACTGTTCAATGGTATGGGCTGATGCGAGTTAGACTCGATAGGGTTATGAGATGACTCGAGTGGGACTCGAGAAAGATGCAAAGTAATGGATTGTTTAGGACCCTATGTTGATGTTCTTTTTGAAGAAATAGCATGTGTTCGTTGATCATGAAAGATGCAATGTGGGCTAGGATGACTCAAGTCGGACTTGATTTCGTAAAAGAAAATAGTTGTTCATTAATCCTGGAGATGCAATGAATAGGGAGACGACTCACGCGGGATTAGAGTTTTTCGGTAACGGATACTCAAGAGTGGGTCTGAGTTTATGGGTAATAGATCGACTCGAGTTGGACTCGAGAAGGCTGCAAAGAAATGGATTGGCTTGAGTTGGACTCGAGATGGCAGCAAGATAATGGATAGACTTGGGTGGGACTCGAGTGTTTTAGGCAGACTAGAAGCTGGGGTATTTGGGGATGCCCGTTACCTTGGATCCGTTGGACGTGATCTAGTTATCCTTAGAGGATAAACGTACGTTGGACGTACGGTAATCCGTATGGAGGCGGGCCTTCCATTAGCCTTGGGATTGGTAGGACCAGTCAAGTAGGCATCGACGTATGTATGGAGGCGGGGCTTCCATTAGCCTTGGGATTGGTTGGACCAGTCAAGTAGGTATCGACGTGTGTATGGCTTTAGCAGCTGATAGATAGGACATGTTTGATGGATGCTATGGTTGCTATGTTTGTTCCTGTTTTATTCCCTTGAGTAGACTATCACCTGTAGGATTTTGGTAATAGAGAACGAAGAGATGACGACATACACGGATGCCTGTGCTATCGGACTAGGTACGATAGCTGATGCATTGATTAGGAGACATGACAGTTTAGATGCTATGTTTCTTGAATGGAAGTAGCTAGAGTATATCATGGGATACGATCTCAGACATAAGTATAAATTGGATCAAGAATTGTTAGCAAGTTAGACGATCAGGCCGACTTTGATTGAGCGGATTGGTTCCAGTCAGAGGGAGGATCCTAATCTATTGGAAATCATTTCCAAGGTAGAGATGAGCATCGACAGTGAGAAGGCGAACTAGTATGGACTTGACCGAGGAAGATGGCTTCGAAAGAATGATAGACTAGTTATACCCAATGTGAATGGATTGAGAGATGAAGTTCTTAGCAAACGTTATCACTCAAAACAGACTATGCACCCCTGGTGGTAACAAAATGTATCGAGACATGAATGAGACCTATGACTGGAAAAGGATGAAGAGAGACGTTGGGAATTTTATCTCCAAGAGTATAAATTGCCAATTAGTTAAAGCTGAGCAAAGGAAGCCTAGTGGTTTGTTACAACCATTGAAAATTCCCGAATGGACTGGGAGTAAGTCGATGGACTTCATAGATGGTTTACCAAGGACTAAATCGGGCCATGATAGCATTTGGGTGATTATGGACTGATTAACCAAGAGTGTAAGGTTTATACCGGTCAAGTCGAATAAAACGGCAGCTAAGTTAGTAAAACTGTATATGAATTGTGTAGTAAGATTTCATGGAGTACCCAAAGGCATTATGAGTGACCGAGATCTATTTTTTACTAGTGGGTTTTGGAAGAGTTTACAAGAGGCTTTAGGATCAGAATTACATCTCAATACCGCGTATCATCCTCGATCGATGGTCAAACAGAGAGGGTGAATTGAGTATTAGAAGTTCTCTTGAGTGCTTGTATATTGGATTTTGGTGGATCATGGGATGACCATTTGCATCTAGTTGGATTCGCATATGATAATAGTTATCAGTCTAGTATTGGAGTACCTCCATTTGAAGCTTTGTACGAAAGATCGTGCAACTCACCATCATGTTGATTGGGAACAGGTGAGAATTTGTGCTTGGACCAGAAGTAATAAGAGAAACTTTAGATAAGATGGCGGGAGTTCACAACGTATTTCATGTTTCCCAGTTGAAGAAGTTTGTGCACGACCCTAATGTGAGTATTTCACCAAATCAGTTGGACGACATCGAGGTAGAACCTGAGGTGTTTAGGAACCACAAGACGATTCATATTGTCGAACATGATACGAAGCAACTTTGAAGGAAGACGGTGAAACTGGTCAAGGTTCAGTGGGGCGAGAATGAAAACGACTATACTTGGGAAACAGAGGAGAGCATAAGGAAGTGGCATCCAGAACTCTTTGCCTGATAACATTTAATAGCAATAGTTATTCCCTCGTTAGTAACCTGCATGCTAGGATAGGCTTGTTGTGTTCGTTATGTATGCTTGATTGATTGCAAATAATTGATAGGCATGTAGGAACCTTTGTATGTTTTGGTTAAGGAATTTCAGGGGAGAAATTTCTTAAAGGGAGGAGAATGTAACGACCCGCATTCTACGCATCGAAGGATCGTAGAATATTTCATTCTCATGCAAAGTCGTATAGCCATGTAACTTTGGTAGATGACTATTGGGGTCATTTCCCATGTTCACGATTTTTGCCGATTTTTAAATGACCGTTTTACCTCTAGCTGATTTTTTTTAACCATAACTTTTGATTGGTAAGGAATTTTGATCTAAAATCACTTTCATTAGATCCGGATGATGGTTTACATTTCTGTAGAGTGGTTATAATAGCCAAGCGGACTCACCGTTTGGGAGATATGGCTAAAACAAGGTTTATATGGTGAAAAACAGCTTAACCGGGTCTAATTAAGGTGATTAGCAAGGGGGACCATAACTCATTTCGGGATTAGGGTTATGGGAGGGCTGAGATGAGTTAGTAAATCAGTTTTTATTTCATTTTTCAGCCGCCACTAACCTTCTTTCAACTCTAGCAATGGCCTCCAGTTTCTAGAATCATTTCTAATCACCGTTTAATTAAGGATTAGCCTAATCTACATCAAATTAAGGAGAAACAGCACCAAAGCAAGGATGGAACTACTGTTAGACATTGGTATTTTCCCAAATCAAAGGAGTTTCAATTCTGAAAGTTTTAATTGTGGCAAAGGTGAGTGATTAGCCTTGTTTTTACACTAATTAAGATTAATTAAGGGTAATTAGCGATAATTAGCGAATTTATACATGATTAAATTTTGGAAAAATATTTATAAATTTTGAAACATTGTTACAGGCCTCTGTAAGAAATTTAGGTTAATTTGGTTAAGTTTTGCTAACCCTATCATTAGTTATACTTAAAGATGATTGAAGGGAAAACATGGATTTTTGGGTATGTTTGATCTATATTATCATGATTGTTTGTTGTTTTGTGTTTTTGGATGAGTATACATGGTGCTATGACTATTTGGAATGATTTGTGATTGCAAAGAAAAGTTAGATTTGTAACGACCTGCATTCTACGCATCGAAGGATCGTAGAATATTTATTTCTTTTACATACGAAGTTGTATAGTTATGTAACTTTGGGAGACGACTATCGGGGTCATTTCCCATTTTTATGATTTTGCCAATTTTTAAATGACCGTTTTGCCCCTAGTTGATCTTGTTTCGGCCATAACTTTTGAGTGGAAAGGAGTTTTGACCTGAAACCACTTCCATTAGATCCAGATGATGGTTTAAATTCCGTAGAGTGGTCACATTAGCTAAACGGACTCACCGTTTGGGAGATGTGGCTGAAACAAAATTCAGATGGTGAAAAACAACTTAGTTAGGCTTAAACGGGTGATTAACAGCTAGGCCCAAAGGAGAATTTCAGGATTTGGAGTATTTAAGGGCTATTAGGGTTGGAGATTTTGGTTTTTAGACAATTTTCCAGCCGCTATAGACATTTGTTCAACCCTAACAATGGCCTCCAACATCTAAAACATCCCCAAATCACATTCTAATTGAAGATTAGGCTTAGCAGCATCAGATTAAGGGGAAACAACACCAAAGCAAGGTTAGAGCTGCTGTTAGACAT
This sequence comes from Allium sativum, assembly GCA_030737875.1. Lineage (NCBI taxonomy): Eukaryota > Viridiplantae > Streptophyta > Magnoliopsida > Asparagales > Amaryllidaceae > Allium > Allium sativum. The sequence continues at coordinate 140,695,436 of CM060912.1, forward strand.
CGGAATTCGTGCCAAATAGAGAATCATTTCAGATATGTGATTTTATTATGGCCAAGGTGAGTGATTTGCATAGTTCCTCACTAATTATGGTTAATTAAGGGTAATTAGTGTTAATTAGCAAATTTAAACATGATTAAATTTTGGGAAAATACTTATAAATTTCGAAATATTGTTTTAGGCCTCTGTTAGGAAATTTGGTTAATTTGGTTAAGTTTTGCTAATCATATCATTAGTTTTTCTTAAACGTGCTTAGGGGAAAATATGGGATTTTGGCTATGTTTGATCCGTTTAACCTTGTCATATTGTTGTTTTGTTGTTTGTGGTCACTTCTATTTGTTGCTATGACTGTATGGTATGCTTTGTGATTGATTAGAAGAACGCCATCGTATGGCGTAAAACAGTCGCTGAAAAGTTGCAGGAAGCAGTGAAGGGTTTTAGATCGAATCGGGTTAGGGGGCTCGGGTCGGATCGAAGAACTAAGCAGAGAACCAAACAGGATCGGAACCTAGTACAAGAAGAGATATTGACAAAAAGGAAGGCCACTCGCATAAGGGTTGGAGTTGGTATTGGACTAAAGCTGGACATGGGATCGGATCGGATTAACTGGAGGAAAGAAAGGCAGAACCGAACCAAGGCAGAAGCACCGAACCGAATCAAGATAGTGAGATAGTTGAACCCAAATGACATGGAAGCACCGAACCGAACTGAGGGTGGAGCTCCGAACCGAACCGGATGGCTAGGAAGTGGAGCAACCCGAACCAAACCAGGGAAGGACAACCGAACCGAACCGGATTGGAGCTGCGATTACGCGACAACTTTTCTGAAGACCAACTCCAATTCGACCAAAACCCGAGATGCAAAGGAAGTCCAAATAGGAAGTAGAGCTCAGGATCCAGTTGGGAACCAACGAGTTAACTTCATGAGTTGGGCTTTGGTGCAGGACGTGTGCTAAGGCGTTGTCGATGTCTATAACTTTGGATCACTATATGTAGGGGGTACGTGAACAGATTCAGAGCCATAGTGGCCTAGGTACGACTAAAGAGCTATAGACCAATGAAGTGGGGTCATTTGTAAAGATTTGATAATGAATCCATGGGGCAAGCTTGGTAGTAGCAGTAGTTGTACAAGTCGAACTCCGTCACTACTTCGATGGGTCTAGTGATTGACAGTGGTGGACATCGTATGCTTTACGCACTAAGTGAGAGATGTGAGGATGGTTGCTATGTTTGATTTGTTTGCCATCATTACAACATGCACACCCCACCCCCCGTTATCTTTACACCATCTGTTCAGTGGCACCTTTGAGTATTGTACAGTATGTAGTGCTAACTCTTTGGTTGCAGGTCCAGGTTCTGGTATGGTTTAGTATACCGGTTATTGTTCTGTTTAGCTGCTTATCGCTCATACTAGACTTTTTGTCTGACCCCTAGTTTTATGTCTCTTCTTATTACTCTGGGTGCTCTCACGAGCAGACTAGAGACAGGTTAGGTGGTATGCACGAGAAGCTGTACCGAAGACGAGTAGGAGGCTTCCACGTATCATACATATATATAGATATTCTCCCTGTGTTGCTGCAGTCACTACTTTGGGCATTAGTGGTGTACCTTTCTTTCTTTTGTTTAGAGAAAATAATTTGGAAAGTTGCAATAAGCTGTATTTGGATTTCCGCTACTCTGATGATGATGTTGATGTTCATTTTAGTTATCAGCTTATGCACTGTCTCGCCTGTTTTATGTCAAGTACATTATTATTATATTTTGTTCCATGCACTGTGAGACATTCTATAGGTTTTCGATTAGTTCATTCTCTTCTTTCCTTTCTTTGGCGACCGTTCCGTGCTAGTTGGGCATGTGTACAGCGCACTTTCGGAGGAAATGTCGGCTGGTGCAGGGCGGGTTGTCACAATTGGTATCAGAGCTCTAGGTTGCGTAGTTAAGATAGGGAAAGACAGCAGGGAGAGATAATACGTAAATGAGAGCGCGTATTTGTGATTATTTTGGTTTTCAAAAGCTATATATATATATATACTATTAGTATAGTTAAGGATGAAGTCGCACTGCACTGGCACCCCTATGGAGAAGGTTAATCGTTTTCTCTTTACAGATTGAACGATGAGCCGATATGCAAGGGGTACCGGTAGAGGAGCTAATAATGGGAATGCTGCTGATATAAGGACAATGTTTACTGACCTCATGAGAGAGATGCTTAGGGATGTGCAGAGGGAAGCTCCTAATGTTGGTAATGGTGGTGGTCCAATAGTGCAGGCGCCTAGGGCCGATTTCGCCAAGCTGAATAAGGATTATACTAGTCTTGGTGGGAAGTCGTTCCACGGAACGGAGTCGGCTACGGATGTTCAGGATTGGTTGGATGGCTGCAAGCGTATCATCGAAGATTTGGGTATCGAGGATGCGATGAAGAGAAGGCTAACATCCCGTCAGCTGCAAGGACGGGCAATGAATTGGTGGAATGCTATAAAGGCAGCTACTCCCGAGGATCAGATTACTTGGGATCAGTTTAAGGTTCTCTTTAGCGATAAGTTTATTATAGCTGCTCAGAAGTTAGTGTTGTTTAAGAAATTCTTGGAACTCAAGCAGAACGGAAGAGCTGTCTCGGAGTATATTGCTGAACTCTACACTTTTTTGAAATATGGGTTATCCCTAATAGATACTGCCGAGAAGAAGAACGAGAAGTTCATAATTGACTTGGATTAGTACTTGGGTGAAAGGCTTATTAACCACCTCGATGAGACGTTTGAATCGATTGTGGGGAAAGCATTAAGGTCAGAGAGTCTTTACCCTAAGTCGAAGACTGAGGTTGTATCTGCAGAGGAGCCAAAGCCTCAAGCAAGTGGTGGAGGCAAGAATGGTTCTCAGAATAAGAGGAAGCAAAACTAGAATAAGAATGGCCAGAAGAAGAAGAAGAAAGATGTTGAGTGCTTTAGCTGTGGTATGAAGGGCCATTATGCTAGTAATTGTCGGGCCAAGCTAGCGGATAGGAAGTGTTTCAACTGTGGCCAAGTGGAACATCACTAGGACAAGTGTCCGCAACCCCCTAAAGAAAAGCAGATGGTGAAAGCATATTCCCTTAATGCAATTCCTTCTTCGTCGAATGCCCCAACTGCGGCGAAGAAGGGAAAGAATGTCGTTACTCAAGGTATGCTTTCTGTTTATGGTGTTCATGTTCGAGTATTGTTTAATACCGGAGCTTCCAGTTCCTTCATATCTAGTGACCTGGTAGATAGGTTGGGATTGGAGCCCGAGATCTTTGATAGACCTTTAGTAGTGGAGAACTCGATTGGTGGTTCGACTAACCTTAGCATGATTTGTCGTAATGTGGTCTTATCGAGTCATGGATGCACGTTTGTTTGTGATTGCTTTGTTTTGGCCTTTACTGGGTTTGGCATTATTTTGGGAGTCGATTGGCTCCAAAGATATGGGGTGGTGGTAGACTATGAGGGCTTTTTGGTGACAGCTAGAGTGGATGATGGGCAGAGGGTAGTGTTTGGTGGTCTACCTAGTGATGGGGTAATGGCTAGTTTTCTAAATACCCTCGACATCCCGCATAGTGAGTTGTCAGGTTTGCCCGTGATTGGCCAGTATCCGGACGTCTTCGAGGAAGCGACCGGGCTTCCACCACACCGAGAGATTGAGCTCTGTATTGATTTAGTGAAAGATGCCAGAACTATAGTGATGCCACTTCGTCGTATGGCACCAAGGGAGCAGCGAGAGCTCGGTGTGCAAGTCAGCGATCTTTTGAAGAAGGGATTTATCAGAAGGAGTGTTTCTGAATGGGGAGCACCAGTTGTGTTTGCTATCAAGGCAGATGGTTTCCTTCGATTGTGTGTGGGCTACAACGAATTTAATAAAGTGACGAGGAAGAATAAGTATCCTCTACCACGGATAAATGATTTGTTTGATCAGTTGAGTGGCGCGAGAGTATTCTCCCAGTTGGATCTCGCGATAGGTTTTTATCAGCTTAGGGTGGAAGCTGAGAGTATAGCTAAAACAACATTTCGGACGCCGTCTGGATTTTATGAATGGTTGGTCATGCCATTTGGGTTGATCAATGCACCAGCATATTTTGTGGATCTTATGAATAGAGTATTCAGAGATCAGTTGAATAAGTTTGTTCTTGTATTCGTGGATGATATACTTGTTTATTCGAGGACAGAGGAAGAACACAAGGAACATTTAAGAATAGTGATGGAGGTGTTGAGAAAACACCAATTGAAAGCAAAGTTTTCTAAGTGTCTCTTCTGGAGGTGGGAACTGAGATTCTTGGGCCATGTTGTTTTAGAAAATGGCATCGCCGTGGAGCCTGCGAAGGTGGCTACAGTACAAGATTGGTCTACGCCCAAGAATGCGACAGACATAAGAAGTTTCTTGGGGTTAGCTGGATATTATCGTAAGTTTATCCAAGACTTTTCCAAGATAGCAACACCGTTGACTCAGTTGACCAAGAAGAATCAAGCTTTCGTCTGGGACGAAAAGTGCGAGAATGCATTCAAGAGTCTAAAGGAAAAGTTGACATGTGCACCAGTGTTAGTCATTGCTAAGGGGAATGAAGAGATGACGGTATATACGGATTCATGTGGTACCGGACTAGGTGTTGTATTGATGCAAGGATGTAGGTTGTAGCTTATGCAAGTCGGCAACTGAAACCGCATGAGAAAAGATACCCTACCCATGATTTGGAATTGGCAGCTATCGTGTTTGCATTGAAGATGTGGAGACATTATCTCTTGGGAGAAAGATTCAAGTTGTTTACCGATCATAAATCGTTAAAGTATCTCTTCTCTCAGAAGGATCTAAATCTCCGACAGCAAAGATGGTTAGAATTCTTGACTTCCTATGATTTCGATATCGCATACACACCAGGAAAGGGCAACGCGGTAGCTGATGCATTGAGTAGAAGACATGCCAGTTTAAGGGCTATGTTTCTTGAATGGAAGCAACTGGATTATATCACTGGGTATGATTTCAGACCAAAGTGCGAATTGGATCCAGAAATGTTAGCAAGTTTGACGATCAGACCCACTTTGATTGAGCGGATTGGTTCCAGTCAAAGGAACGATCCTAACTTATTGGAAATCATCTCAAAGTTAGAGATGAGAATCAACGAAGAAATGAGCAAGTATGGGCTTGATCGAGATGGATGGCTTAGGAAGAATGAAAGATTAGTTGTACCCAATATCAATGGATTGAGAGATGAAGTGCTTAGAGAATGTCATCACTCAAAACTGACTATACACCCCATGGTAACAAGATGTATCGAGACATGAAGCAGACCTATTACTGGGAAGGGATGAAAAGAGACATTGGGAAGTTTATATCCAAATGTATGAATTGCCAACTAGTTAAAGCTGAGCAAAAGAAGCCTAGTGGTTTGTTGCAACCATTATAGATTCCAGAATGGAAATGGGAACAAGTCTCGATGGATTTCATTGATGGGTTACCAAGGACTAGATTGGGCCATGATAGCATTTGGGTGATTGTGGACCGATTAACTAAGAGCGCAAGGTTTATACCCGTCAAGTCAAACAGGACGGCAACTAAGTTAGCTGAACTATATGTAAAGTGGGTAGTGAGATTTCATGGAATACCGAAAGGCATTGTGAGTGATCGAGATCCGTTGTTCACTAGTGGATTTTGGAAGAGCTTACAAGAGGCGTCAGGATCAGAATTATATCCCAGTACCGCATATCATCCTCAAACTGATGGACAGGCAGAGAGGGTGAATCGAGTATTAGAAGATCTCTTGAGAGCTTGTATATTGGATTTTGATGGATCATGGGATGACCATTTGCATCTAGAAGAGTTTGCGTATAATAATAGTTATAAATCCAGTATTGGTATGACTCCATTTGAAGCTTTGTACGGAAGACCGTGCAACTCACCGTCATGTTGGTTAGAAACTGGTGAGAAGTTTGTGCTTGGACCAGATGTGATAAGAGAAACTTCAGCTAAGATTAAGGTTATCCAACAGTGAATGAAGGTTGCCCAAGATAGGCAGAAAAGTTATGCTAATAAGAGGAGAAGATAATTAAAGTTCTCCATTGGTAATTAAAGTTCTCCATTGGCGACTTGGTGTTTGTCAAGATTTCTTCGTTGAAAAGCATGATACGATTTGGCAGGAGAGGCAAGTTAGCATCAAGATTTGTTGTTCGTTCCCAGTTCTTGAGCAAATTGGGAATTTGGCATATAAAGTTGAATTAACAGAGAAAATGGCAGGAGTTCATAATGTATTTCATGTTTCCCAGTTAAGGAAGTTCGTACACGACCCAGATGTGACTATTTCACCTGATATGTTGGATGATATCGAAGTTGAACCCGCGACGGTTGGGAACCGCAAGCCTATGCTTATTGTTGGGAACGATAAGAATCAACTTCGAAGGAAAGCGGTGAATCTAGTCAAAGTTCAGTGGGGCGAGAATGAGAATGACTGTACTTGGGAGACATAGGAGAGAATTAGGAAGACGTATACAGAACTTTTCGCCTGGTAAGATTTCAGTTTCGATTTAGTCTTTCCACATGCTAGGGTAGGCTTGTTTTGTCTGTTTTGCATGTTCGATTGTTGTATGTGGCTGGTAGGCATGCGGGATCCTTTGTATGTTTTAGGTTAAGGAATTTCGAGGACGAAATTTCTTAAGGGGGGGAGAGTGTAACGACCCGCATTCTACGCATCAAAGGACCGTAGAATATTTATTTCTTTCACATACGAAGTCGTATAGTTATGTAGCTTTAGGATACGACTATTGGGGTCATTTCCCATATTCATGATTCTTGCCAATTTTAAATTGATTGTTTTACCCCTAGTTGATCTTGTTTCGGCCATAACTTTTGACTGGAAAGGAGATTTGACCTGAAACCACTTCCATTAGATCCGAATAATGGTTTACAATTCCGTAGAGTGGTCATATTAGCCAAGCGGACTCACCGTTTGGGAGATATGACTGAAACAAGTTTCAGATGGTGAAAAACAGCTTAGTTGGGCTTAACCGGGTGATTAACAGCTAGGCCCAAAGGGGAATTTCGGGATTTGAAGTATTTAAGGACTGTTAGGGTTAGAGATTTCAGTTTTTATACACTTTTCCAACCGCCATAGATATTTATTCAACCCTAACAATGGCCTCCAACATCTAAAACATCCCCAAATCACTTTATAATTGAAGATTAGGCTTAGCAACATCAGATTAAGGGAAAATAGCACCAAAGCATGGTTAGAGCTGTTGTTAGACATCGGTATACGTGCCAAACAGAGAATCATTTCAGATTTGAGATTTTATTGTGGCCAAGGTGAGTGATTTGCATAGTTCCTCACTAATTATGGTTAATTAAGGGTAATTAGTGTTAATTAGCAAATTTATACATGATTAAATTCTGGGAAAATATTTATAAATCTTGAAATATTGTTTTAGGCCTCTGTTAGGAAATTTGGTTAAGTTTTGCTAATCATATCATCAGTTTTGCTTAAACATGCTTAGGGGAAAATATGGGATTTTGGCTATGTTTGATCCGTTTAACCTTGTCATATTGTTTTTTTGGTGTTTGTAGTCACATCTAGTTGTTGCTATGACCGTATGGTATGCTTTGTGATTGATTAGAAGAGTTAGATTGGTCGAAAACGCCGTCGTATGGCGTAAAACAGTCGCCAGAAATGTTGTAGGAAGTAGTGCAGGGTTTCGGATCGGATCGGGTTAGGGGGCTCGGGTCGGATCGAAGAACTGAGCAGAGACCGAACCGGATCGGAACCTAGTACAAGAAGAGAGCTTGGAAAAAAGGAAGGCCTCTCGTATAAGGGTTGGAGTTGGTATTGGACTAAAGCTGGACATGGGATCGGATCGGATTAACTGGAGGAAAGAAAGGCAGAACCGAACCAAGGCAGAAGCACCGAACCGAATCAAGATAGTGAGATAGCTGAACCCAAATGACATGGAAGCACCGAACCGAACCGAGGGTGTGTCTCTAAACTGAACCGGATGGCCAGGAAGTGGAGCAAGCAGAACCGAACCAGGGAAGGACAACCGAACATAACCGGATTGGAGTTGCGATTAAACGATGACTTTTCTGAAGACCAACTCCAATTCGACCAAAACCCAAGATGTAAAGGAAGTCCAAATAGGAAGTAGAGCTCAGGATCCAGTTGGGAACCAACGAGTTAACTTCATGAGTTGGGCTTTGTTGTGGGACATGTGCTAAGGGGTTGTTGATGTTTATAACTTTGGATCATTATGTGTAGGGAGTACGTGAACGGATTCAGGGCCGCAGTGGCCTAAGTACGACTAAAGAGCTATAGACCAATGAAGTGGGGTCATTTGTAAAGATTTGGTCAAGACTCTATGGGGTAAGCTTGGTAGTAGCAATAGTTGTACAAGTCGAACTCCGTCACTACTTCGATGGGTCTAGTGATTGACAGTGGTTGACATCGTATGCTTTACGCACTGAGTGAGAGATGTGAGGATGGTTGCTATGTTTGATTTGTTTGCCATCATTATGACATGCACACCCCCACCCCCCGTTATCTTTACACCATCTGTTCAGTGGCACCTTAGAGTATTGTACGGTATGTAGTGCTAACTCTATGGTTGTAGGTCCAGGTTCTGGTATGGTTTAGTATACCTGTTATTGTTCTGTTTGGCTGCTTATCGCTCATACCATACTTTTTGTCTGACCCAGAGTTTTATGTCTATTCTTATTACTTTGGGTGCTCTCACGAGTAGACTAGAGACAGGTTAGGTAGTATGTACGAGTAGCCGTACCGAAGACGAGTAGGAGGCTTCCACATATCATACATATATATAGATATTCTCCCTGTGTTGCTACGGTCACTACTTTGGGCATTAGTGGTGTACCTTTCTTTCTTTTGTTTAGAGACAGTAATTTGGAAAGTTGTAATAAGCTGTATTTAGATTTCCACTACTCTAATGATGATGTTGATGTTCGTTTTAGTTATCAGCTTATGCACTGTCTCGCCTGTTTTATGTCAAGTACATTATTATTATATTTTGTTCCATGCGTGGAGAGACATTCTACAGGTTTTCGATTAGTTCATTCTCTTCTTTTCTTTCTTTGGCGACCGTTCCGAGCTAGTCGGGCATGTGTACAGTGCACTTTTGGAGGAAATGTCGGCTGGTGCGGGGCAGGCTGTCACAAGATTGGTCGAAAACATCGTCGTACGACATAAATAGCTTGCTAGAAAAGTTGCAGGAATTGGTCATGGACCCGTTCATGAAGCACCATAGCGACCCGACCCCGTTCATGAAGCGCCATAGCGACCCGACCCGTTCGTGAAGCACCATGGCGACCCGACCCCGTTCGTGAACACATATGGCGAACCGATCTCCGATAGTGAAGGACCATCACGAGTCGTACCACCCCTTCACGAGCCAATGGCGACGAACGAAAACCACGATCCATGCTTGGAGAAGGACCACGATCCGTGCTTGGAGGAGGACCATGATCCATGCTTGGAGGAGGACCATGACCCAGATGCTCTTCACGAGCCGCCCACGAGTCACGAACCGTAGCGCCATGAATGAAGGAGTCATGAAGCGAGCATATCTGAACTGAATTATGGACACGAATGGAAACCGAGGTGCAAATGGGATAATGACCAAACCTGAGATGCAAAGATAGTTCAAATTAGAAGTCATAACTCAGGATCTGGATGGGAACCAACGAGTTGACTTCATGATTGGACTTTGTTGCGGGACGTGTGCTAAGGGGTTATCGATACCTATAGCTTTGACTCACCACTGAGAGACGGATTAGTGGCTATGGATCAGTGCAGTGGGGCCATTGTGACTCCTTGGGGGCAGAGTGATCGTAAAAAAGAATTGGGTAATTAAAGTGGTAGAAATCGTATGTTTACGCACTGAGTGAGATATGTGGGCATGATTACTATGTTTGATGTTTGCTACCACTTTGATCCCACCCCCATTCACACTTTATTTTAGTGTTACCTTAGAGTACTGTACATATTGTTGTGCTAACTCTTTGGTTGAGGTCCAGGTTCAGGTATGATTGGATTATACCTGTTATTGTTCTGTTTTGTTGCTTATCTCTCAAACCAGACTTTTGTCTGACCTAAAGTTTTATGACTCTTCTTATTACTCTGGGTGCTCTTAAACAAGCAGACTAGAGACAGGTTAGCTGGTTGTGCACGAGTAGCTGTCTGGAGATGAGCAGGAGGCTTACATGTACTATTCTCTATATATTCTCCCTGTGTCGCTACTGGTCACTACTTCGGGAATCAGTAGTGTACCTTTCTTATTTTGTTTTAGAGACAGTTTTTAAAAGTTGTAATAATGATGATGTGGAACATAAGCTGTATTTTGAATTTTCCGCTGCTATGATGGTTTAGTTTTCAGCTTATGCATTATCACACCTGTTTTTTTGTCAAAGTTATGTTATTATTATATTTTATCCCATGTGTTGTCAGACATTCTACAGGTTCCTTGTTAGTTCAAATTATTTTCTTTTCCTTTCTTTGGCGACCGTCCTGTGCTAGTCGGGCATTGGCACAACGCATTTCAGGGAAATGTTGGTTGGTGCGGGGTGGGCCGTCACAATAGAAGTCAAGAATGTACTTTCAAAAAGAAAAGGATAAGTAGTGTGAATCCTATCTTCGAGTTCCCAGGTCGCATCTTCGTGTTCTTCTTCACATTGTACTTTTACCAATCTGATCTCCTTGTCCTATAGCTTCTTGATTTCTGATCCAAGGATATGAGTAGGTTCTCTTCTCACCAATGCTTCCTTCTCTCTTTCCATGCCCTTAAGTGCGCTCGGCTCTACTACCTATGTCGTATCATGGAGACATTTCCTCAAATGGGAAACATGAAACACATCGTGTACGCCTGTATATGGTAGCTTAATCATATATGACATTTGACCTATTCTCTCTACTATAGGGAGTGGCCCTACAAACCTCAGCTCCAACTTCCCAATTGAGCCAAATCAAACTTCAATCCTTAGTGGTGATACCTTAATGAAGACCATATCTCCTACTTCAAATTCCAAGTCGGTCCTCCTTTTATTAGCATAAGATTTCTGTTTGTCCTAAGCTTCTTTCATTCTACTGGGGATAAGATCAATCTTCTCGAAATTTTCTCGAATCATCTTAAGACTAATTAGAAGTCTGTCCGTAGCTCCCACCCTTTACCATCCATTGAAGACTTACTTAAGTGACAAGAGGTCTCTCCTCTACTAAGCCTGTTCATGATGTCTACTATCTGCATGTCCTCTCGCTAAAATGATCCAATATGCTCCTTAAGAGTAAGTTACACATCCAATGATGCTAACAATCCAAATGTGAATTTCGTGGATGGCTTAGAATCGAAGGTTCATATAAACTCCAAGCTCCGCCTATCTACGGATAGAGGACTCAAAGTCATTCTCTGCTTACTCAGCTGATGGAATCATGTGGCCAAGTCTATTTGCGAGAAAACTGAGGCGCCTACTAGCTGATCTAACAAGTCGTCAATCCTTGGAGTAGGTGCCTATTTTTCTTAGTGAGCTCGTTCAGCTATCTATAACCCACGTTTAGATGAAATAAGCCATCTGCCTTAGTTGTAAATACGATTGGAGCTCCCTACTCTGATATGATCCGCATAATAAACCTTTCTCGAATAGCTCCCCTACTTGCTTGCTGAGCTTCCTCCTCTCTTTAGGAGCCATGTGGCACACTGGCAATGCGACTGGCTTCGCATTTTCCACCAAGTAAATTCAGAAGTTTATCTCATGCCTCGGAGGTAATCAAACACGTCCGAAAACCTACTAACTATGGGAACCAATCGAAGGTCTTTAACAGAAGTATCAAGCGAATCTAGGAAATTGAGCATTACCAGCCCCTCCATGGGTCGTAGGAAATTTTGAAAGTTCTACCAAGACAAGTAAGAAGTTTAGCTACTCTCTTTTGGCAATCAAGAATGGCACCGTACATAGCTAGTAAATCCATTCCTAGAATAAACCATAGCTCATAAATCCTAGCATGTATGCGTGGTATTCAAATTCAACGCCTAAGATAGAAATTCTCAAACCATTACATGTCATGGATAAATGAGCCGATCCTCCTAGGGGGTTTGTGACCACTATAGGATCAAAGACTATATAAGTATTAAGGTGCAGACTATCCACTAAAGAACTGGATATAAACGAATGTGAAGTGGCAAAATCAAATAGAGTTTTAACAGGATAGTCCAAAAGGGAAATCATATCTTCAATTATGACTTTCCTACCTCGATCAGGTGCTCTAGCTTCCAAAGCATGCACTTGTCCAGTAGTTCTTGTCCCTTGTTCTTGCTTGCTAGGGCATTGCTTACTGAAGTGTCCTACTTATACACAATTAAAGAAGGCCTTCTTTGTCCTTCTGTAGTCCTTCACAAAATGACTCGTAGCTTCGCAACCATGACACTTGATGTCTTTCTTGATCTGTGCCTTGTCAGGCTTTCCTCCTTTCTTTTATGCTCCCTTCCTGGGCTATTATTATTTTTCTCAACCTTGGGCTGTGCACCTCAGTCTTGACTTCCTTATTCTTCCCTTTACCGTCCCTGTGCATCATGTCAACAAGCCTCTTGCAAGTCCCTCCATCACATAGAAATCCTTATGAAGTTTAGAGAAGATTAACCATTAGTGTCACTGCTACGGCTATAGATAGAGGTTGGGCATTTCCTTGCCCCTCGCCATGCGCCATAGTTTTTATTTTCCTACGGAACCAAGCCACGCTGGGGATACCCTTTGAGAAGTAGGGAGCCCCAAATATTCAGAAAAGAGAAGAAACAAATTTTCAACAAGGGATCGAGAGAATGTTGACTATAGCTTAAAGGGATATGCTTTTCAGAAACAAGTTTTTATTTCAAATTACTTTGCTTTTGAAAACAACTTTTCAAAAAAATTCCTCTGATCTTGTAGCCTTCAGCTCTGATACCAAATGTGACACATACATTTGTTAATGTCACTCATAAGAGAATGCATTAAGTTCCGTGAAGGGCAATACGTAATCATTACAGATCATTTCCAAGACAGATAAAATAAGCAGTGTAAAATCTTAAACTTTAATATAAAAGAAATAAAGCATAGTTTTAGAAATACATTAAAACCCAGTTACAACTAGAAAACTGTCGTAAAACATCTCAGGAAATAGAACATCAGAGTACATAAAATTGCATCCTATGCCATATGTCATACTAAAGTAGAGAGCAAGTCAAAACGATACATCTCAAGAAGTCCAAGCTGTACGAGAAATCCTAGTTACTATTGAGTGCTACCACTTTGAGGATCTAGAGGAAAAAGGAAGAAAGAGTCTTAAGTAAAAGGGTTATACATAAAGTCTGGCAAGTTCCAATGACTTACAAATATGCATGAAATAGGTATTCCAAGACTGGTAAATAAGACTGGATAAGAAAGGTATGGTATCTTAACAGATAAACTAAAGAGGATAGCATGATGAAAAGGAATAACAGAAATAGACTATGATCAAGTAATGCTTCATATTTATATCCTAAACATGTATATTTGCACCAATACTAGTATAACAGAATTGACAGGATTATGCATTAACCTAATTGCACAATAGTAGGAACAAGATTAGGTGTTACCTTAATTACACAACAATAGGTTTATGTAACAGCATAAACAACAGGATTAGGTGTAGCCTAATTACTCAACAGGATTAGGTGTTACCCTAATTACATAACAACAGAATGTAACAACATGATTAGGCATACCCTAATTACTACACAAGCGATCGATTCCCTAATACCCGAATACCCCGTGTTAGCCCCGACAGTAGGGTTTATCTCTCCCTAACCCAGCAACTTATTGAACAAAGCAATATCCGTAGGTGTTTTGACGTCTTAGGTTCCATAGCTGAATCCATGCACGTTCATGACTCCGTCGGAAACGCGCCCCTAACACCCCTAAAACTCTTGAACCTCTTACTATCCAGTTCATTAAAGCGTTCCCTAGCCCCTACCTAGTGTGAGGCCCAATAACAAGATACAAACAGGGATACTAACTGATATGGGTTCCAAACACCAAATTGACACAAGCCAAACCCTTAAACTTGTGTCCCCCAATAACTAGGATTTAAGAGTTCCCAAAACCCGACACAACAGCAGAACAAGGGACCTCTTAGCTTATTAGTATCCCGTTTTAACTTAGCAGGTTTCAGTTTATTAATAAGCATAGTTGTAATAATACATTTTTCATAAATGTTATTATTATGCACCCTTTTACCCCCAAATTATTCACCTGCCCAGATATACATGTGTAATATAGTAATTCCGTTTACTTAGCCTACAACCGGTGCTTACATTTTCCTAACATGTCATTTACTTAATGTCTATATTAAGTCTAGTTTAACATGTTCACATATATGCATATTATCCCCTTTTAGTTACTTTCCCAAATTACAGTAGGTATGCATATTATCGTATTACCAAATTACGGCAGGTATGTATATTATTATATTCAAAATTTCAACAAGCATGCATATTATCATATTCCAAATTTACAGAAGGTATGCATGTTATTGTATCCTAAATTACCGTAAGTATGCAGGTTAAATATTACAACAGGTTTATGCTACAGCAGGTATGCAAATTACAGCAGGTGTGCAAATTGCAACAGGTATGCAAATTAAAGCAGGTATGCAAATTATCGCATGTATGCAAATTACAACAGGTATGAAATTACAGCATGTAAGCAAATTACAGCAGGTATGAAAATTATAGCAAGCATGCAAATTACAGTAGGTATGCATATTAAAGCAGTTATTCATGTTACAACATGTATATATTTATGCATATTATTGCCAAATTACAGCATATATAAGTTCTATGCATATTATTCTTAAGTTTAGAATGTACAAATTATACGCATATTATTCTCACATTCAGCATGTATAAATTCTATGCATATTATTCTCAAATTATAGCATATATACATTCTATGCATATTATCCTCAAACAACAACATATATAAATTCTATGCATATCATTCTCAAATTCAACATGTAATTCTATGCATACTATTCTCAAATTACAGCATAGATAGGTTTATGCATATTTCTATCAAGTTATAGCAATATATACACACTATCCTTTTTATTAGTTTACAGCAGGTCTAAACATGTGCATATTTATCCTTTTTCTCAAAGTATAGCTAATCAGTCCCAAATTAATAATATGTCTAAATTCCCCTTTTAATATCATTCATTATTGCCCTAAGTATACACACACAGAAATCGGGTATAACCTAGGCTTAAAAGGACAAGGCTTAGCGTAAACACAAAGGGAAAACAAAGGAATAAGAATAGAATCAAATCACATAGGCATATAGGAAAGACTGAAAACATAGAAAATGGGAAAAGAAAGATAAATATATATAACTTGTTAATTTTTTCAAGATTACAGGCATATATATATATATATATATATATATATATATATATGTAACTTGTTAATTTTCTAACATCACAAGCATATGTTTAACTTGTTAACATCACAAGCATATGTTTAACTTGTTAACATCACATGCATATGTTTAATTGATCATAATGGCATAGGTGATTATAGTGAAAAACAGGTATAATATTCACTTTACTAACAATGTAGATCCTAACCAGTTTTTTAACTATCATGGTCAAGGTCTAAGAAATAAGATCTGTAAATAACGAGTAGCTCACAGTGAGTCCTCGTGAAGATAATTATATAATACTATGCCGTAGGAAGTCCAAGTCCAATCTATTAGTTGTATGCAAGTTTTGTATTTGAATTATCTCTGTAGATTTAGGCTTCGGCAGCATTCCCCCATTACATATATATTTATTTTAGAATAGATTAGAGGCAGATAGTATGAAGAAATATTGTGTGTAATGGAATGGGATAGAGCCACATATTTATAGGTGTACAGAATTAATTCTAACCTTTAGATATTAGGTTTTGAATCTAAACCATACACATAGCACTGAGTCACCAAATGTATTATATATATAAAAATAGTTCAAGTTCAAAGCAGGTCTAGATTCATATAATACTGTTCACCGGATCGACCCACTATTCACCTGTGTCAACCCATAGGTCGACCCACTATTCATCCGGGTCGACCCACTATTCATTGGGTCGATCCACTGTTCATTTGGGTCTTTATTTTGAATTTTATTTACATATAAGCTTCTTATATATATACAAACTTCTAAGGTTCATAACTTCTTCATACGTTATCCATTGTACGCAAACTCGGAGCCTGTCTGAACTAGAATTCAAAGACGAACACAATGGTAAAGTCCGTTTTACTTAATTCTGAATATTTAATTAAGTAATATCCATTTTATTATCTTTACAGTATGGTTATAGTGTATCTCATTTCCGGTTGTTACAGGTTTGGGAGTTTCTAGTTTGGTTGTAAGGGCTGGAGCTTGGTGAGAATAGTAACTTTGGTTATTGGTTCTGAGTCTTGTTTTCAGGACACTTTTTATTTCTCGGTCCTACCTTGCAGTGCCTTGTCGAGTTTGAGGTTGTGTTATCTTGTTTCTATTATTTTTTTACTGATCGTATTCTTTGTTATTTGTCATGTAGGTTGCCTTATTAGGGTCTAGTTTTGTACTTTTATTCAGTTTATGGACTCAAAATCTTTTGTTTGGCTGATAGTTCACTCTGCGTTCTCTCGGTCAGTTTTTGTGAGCCATCGAAGAAAGATGCTTTTTCTCCACTTTTGGTATAAGTATTCTTCTAAAAAACAATCTTTTTTACTTAATTTTTCTCTTTATGGTAATATAGCCTCATATTTGTTCTACTTTACAATACACTTATTCAAAATAAAACATTTTATTAATAATAATCCATTTGTAATATTTTGTTTAGTTTTGATAACAAAGGTGATACTTTGTTTCAAAAGAGCACTCATTATAATATCCTAGGTCTCCAACCTATTACAATTAGAACCATTATCTATAGGGCTACTAATTTTGCATATGTGTACATTTTCCGTCCGAGTGCGTAGCCGAAAAACATCTATTTTAGTCCATTCAACTTTCGTTTAAAACATGAATTATGATAGCATTATTTATATGAGAAAAAAAAAATTGTTTGGCCCATATTCGTTTAAATTTCTTATAGCTTAGTATATCCGCTATGATTTTCAAATTGAATATGACAACTATTTAGGATATTTGTTAATAAAGACATGTAAAACACTTATATTTCAGTAACATAATGCTAAAAATAATGTAATTTACATGAATATCATTATGAAGCATAAAATCCAATGTAAATAATAAGGGTCGCCTGTGTCCACTTGAGTTTATGATCAAAAAACGATTGTCTATATTCTTCTTGATATATTTAAGACATGAATTATGATACCAAATTTTTCACAAATCAAAACCTTATCCAATCAGTGTCC
Organism: Allium sativum; assembly: GCA_030737875.1. NCBI lineage: Eukaryota > Viridiplantae > Streptophyta > Magnoliopsida > Asparagales > Amaryllidaceae > Allium > Allium sativum. The sequence goes on from CM060912.1 coordinate 140,712,838, forward strand.
AATCCAGTTTTATATAGGAAAAACCTGAATACACCTCATCTAGTCTGTTCTACCCGATTTACACTCCTAACTGTCTAAAGCATCATAATGTATACCCTTAAGCTAGAGGTCCTTGACTCTATTTCTAATAACTTAATATGTTAATTGTTTTCCTTTATACCATTTGTGCTTAGTTGATATTTTTATAATGAAATCTCATGAAAATTAATTTTATGTATATCACGAGTACTCCATTTTATGGTGATATACAATTTTGCAGTGAATTATGTATTTTTCGGGAAGCCTTGAGGCTAATTATTTTTTTGGGTGTTTGTCCTTGGGCAAAATTCCCCTTATATTAATTGTTTTGACAATCTATTTACATGAATATTTGAATTAATCGAAAATGGTTATTTAACTATTTTAGCATTTTAATTGTATTTTGTACCCTACATATATTTTTCATGTCATGTTATCCTATACAAGTGCAAACCCGTGCTATGCACACGGGGTTTACTATATATTTTCTTAATAGTGTAATTTTCTGATTTTATGAAGGCTATATAATACACTCACAACTAATTAATTATTAACTGAATTAAAAACCTGAGATGTTGAATGAAATGTTAGGATTGTCTTTGAATTATATATTGGTCTGTTATGTGATTGATGCATATGCAATGCGCATGCCCGACATAAAGCGTAAAATTTTATTCATTGAAATTTATGTATAAAGTTATATTTCTTCTGCTGTACCAATTTTGTAAAACTCTGATATTTATATGAAATTTTGTTTCGCTGCACTTATTGTGTGATTTTGTGTCTAATTCTGTTTAAACCCTGTAGGCCAAAAACAATCTGTCGTTTTGGACATTTCAAGTTGGTTAAATTACCGACTTAGAGCAGTCAAAATGGCAGGTCGTTACAGCTGGTATTATGAAATGTAATGTTTTGACTAAATTTTCCTTGTACATTATAAAATATTGTTAGTTGTTAAATCAAATTGAATAAGCATGAAGCACATAAAGAATAATTAATACTTATACTACATGAAAATTTTATACAACATATAACATCAATTATCAGTTATTCATAACTTGTTAATCATTTAACTATTAAAAACACATATTTATTAATTTTCTAATATAAGCATCACAATTCTATGTACATAAATCCACTATTTAACATAAAAATTTAGATATGTATATGATTTAGTTTGATGATGGTTCTCCAAAATATGAAAAAGAAAGTTTGGGGTCCATGCAAAATCAGTTTCAAGTTCAATCAATTAAACAACATTTTAACAATTGTGTAACCACTTAACATTGCATGCTAATTGTTAAATTTATAAAATATTAATTAGCATTCAAACATCATATTTTTTAATACGTGTAGCATAATATGACATGAGAACTATTAAATGAGACGACCCCAAACCCCGTACTGACGGCGGGAAGGGTAATCTTTGGAATATAACACAGAAACAGATAATAGCAGAACAGAAATAAATAAATACACCAGATAATGCACAATAGAATATACTAGATAAACGTAATCATCAGAGTTACACAGTATACAGGATCATACATAGTACAAATACAGTTCAGCTATACATAAATGTCTACAGCGGAATGTACAATAGGAGCTGAACATCATAAAAAGAGATAAATAATAGAATCCATCTTCAGCTCCAGCTATCCAAAAAGAGCCAGCTAAAACCTGAATACAAGGCTGCCCGTGTAGAAAAAGGGTCACCCGAGTTTGAAAGTGAAACAAACTACGAGTCAGTCATGGGACTGGTATGAGAAATCTACTCAACACATTTAAAATATGGCTAATCACAGGACCACGCCACTTTCGTGGAACGGGTTTACTCCATCGAAACACCAGTGCTTTAAAACAAATAATTCTTTTAAACATCGCAATGCTTTTTATAAAAATGAAGCCATTATAAGACTCAGTTCCCATCACACAATGCAACGCAAACCGGAGGATAGAGTTTTACCTTATAATGGCCAAAATATGCTTGATACGAATAAAACAAAAGCATTTGATATTATTACTAGTGTTTATATGTTTCAAAAACAATTTCAAATCATAACTATCAATCATAGACGACATGAGCGTCCCATGCCACTAAGTCGCCAAATATAGGTATACAATCAAAACGGCACAGTCACGTATTTGGAAATTGGATTTCCGTCATGAACCAAGGCAAAAGATAGTCCTCACTGAATTCGATACTCTCTAGCCCAAGCCTCAGGATCAAAATGCATCAACCATTTGGATCGCCAGGGTCGGTCCACCGATGTGGATTATTATGCCTGAACACTATGTTTCCCCGCACTATGGGGCGTAAATGAGCCAATGAATGACTCCATCGGTCCCGGATCGACCGATGTAACTGAGGCGCCTCGCAACAGCAATAACCACATAGGTGAAAATAATATAAATGTCAGCCAGTTCAAGCACTGACACCACCTCTAGGTAGAAAGAAACGCAGGCCCTCCCTGATGTCCTCTCCCATTTCTGGTTCATACCGGGGTGTGAGGTTCGCGAATTCACATTATACACAAAGCTACGCCACATAGGCAGTGCTTTGATCATCCACCACAAGACTTTGCTTTTCAACAGAAGCCTTGATCACTGCATCTTAGCATGCCACACAGGCAATTCACGCCATGTAACTAATGACTATCAATCACACAGAATAAATTCCAATGTCAGACACACAATCCATTTACTAGTCCGTTCTGGGTCTGAACGAAACCGGAGGCACTATATACCTCGCAAACCCATCGATCTCCACGTACGTCTGGATGATCACCATTTATTATCCATATTTCTGGATGCCTCCCAATCAGGACATCAGTTACCATCCAAACGAGGTAAAAGATTTCCGGTCTTCAACGACCGTCTTCGTCTTCGATTTCTTATCGTCGATTTAGTTATTCAGAATAGGATAAACCCGGTCTTTCCGAGCAACTCGTGTATATAATAAACAAGTGCTACACGAACACAACATACGCACATTTCAATTCATTAGTCACTAACCGTAAATCAGTAAGAGAACGATTTCCCAAATATTAACCCCGAAGGCCGAAACCAACATCAGATCAAAGTCCAGGAAACCATTCGACTTAGCCAACCTTCAGTTAGTTTTCTAAATTTCACATCCATATCGTTTATAATATTTTACAATTTATCGCTATTTTTATTTATTTGTATAATAGCCAATTTATTCAAACGACGCTTCAGGCCATAACGCGGTCGTGGCACTGTTTTTCTTCCGATTTGATTTACACATATCTGGAAATCTAACCTTGGATCTTCACAAAATTTCCATCATTAGAACGATCTTTTCAAAACGAATCCAATGGTTCCAGTTTTGGGAAAATCCGACGGTCGGATTTCCCAGCACAATCGTTTGAAGTTTCGATTTCAAAATACGAACTGCAGCGTCGTTATTTGATTTAATATAATTATATATATATATATAATCGATTCTGGCGCTGTTTTTCTTCAGATTTGGATTAATCATTCCAGACAATCCAACCGTTGGATCTTCACAAAGTTGGTGTAGTTGGAAAGATATTTCCAAAGCGAACCCAACGGTTTCGGTTTTGTGAAAATCCGATGGTCGGATCTCCCGCACTAATCGTTTGAAATCACGGTTTCAAAACACGAACTACAGCTTAACTATTCGATATATTTCAATTCTATTTTTATATATATATCGATTCTTCGATTTCAAAACTATATTCTTTTCATACATTTGATAAAAATGATATTTTTATCCAACCGACAATTATTTCAACACTTCGCTATTTCCAACTATTCTTGTATATAGTAAAAATGTGATTTTTATTGTAAAACAATTCATTTCAAAACATGATTATTTTATATAGTTCATATAGATGTTAAAAATATGATTTTTATTATAAAACAATTTATTTCAAAACACGAATACCATTCACACATGAATTTCTATTCAACGAATGAATTTCTATTCAACACATGAACGGTTTCTATAGTTTGTATATATACGGTAAAAATGTAATTTTTATTGCAAAACAATTTATTTAAAACAAGAATACTATTCAATACATGAATTCTATTCAACGAATGAATTTTTATTCAACACATGAATTCTATTCAACGAATGAATTTTTTTCAACACAAGATGGTTTTCTATTCAACACACGAATATAGTTTCAACACAGGAAAATAATTCTAACACATGAATATTATTCAAAATTTCGGCAGCATAACGGCAGGGTAGTTAAAACCGGGACCGTCCCTAGTACGGCTCCTCTCTCTACCTTAAAGCCTCGCAGCTTTTGACAATGGGAATCATGCTTCTAGTTCGCACGCAGGCGGCATGTATATTTTTTTCGTTTCCACAAACTAATCCTATGTGGTTTCAACCAAATATTTCTCAACCACAAACGGATATTTTTCAACCACAATCAATCAATTTCAACCACAAACAATTCTAATCAACCAATTTTCACACCAATCACGACCAATAAATATCGTCCATGGTTTGTGGATGAGGGGCGTGTATGTATATATATATATATATATATACATACATATACACATTTCACTTCTATTCAACACATATATAATTTTTACAATGCATATATAACTTATACATCGAACGTACAACTTATACAACGCTTATACAAGAGGTGTACAATGCTTATATAACTCATACATCGACTATATAATTTATACATCGTCGTTTTCCATATCATTTATAATTTAGAAATCTCACTTCGGGTTCCACTCCACCAAAAATAGCAGAAGGCTCTGAAAAATATGCGGTCTCTTCTAAAGTGTAGATGACGTCCACACGAGTCCACTGTCTCTTGTTTCACTGAATTTCGTCAAGAAACGAAAAAGATATCATTTTTAAACGTTGAATAACTTAAAACGTAATTAATTAAATTTATAGCGCTTAAAAACCGCTACCTTTTCCTGTTAATTATCTTCCTCCTCTTTAAACCCTTTCAGACCGCTACCCAACCCATCGTTCCCAACTAGGTGTAACGTCCCGGATTTTTAGTCGATTATTTTTAATATTTAAATTTATTTTAAATATTAATTTGGAATATAAATGAATTTTTATTATGGAATTTATCGATTTGTCAATATAAAAATTTATTTACAATATATGGAAACAATGAATCCAGAATTTTAAATCTGAATTGAAGCGATTCAGTCTATCAAAATGAATTCTATTTGAATTAGAATGGTAATAATTATTTATTTTTGATAACTTTAATAGTTTTGAAATCGGTTTACATTTTAATAAGTTGAATTTAATTTAAATAGTCAGTTTAAATTGATATCTTTTCCAGGCGATCAAATTGGACTTCAGTACCTGTTCAGAATAGTGGTATAACCCTAGGGGTGCCGGTCGCTACGCTAAAAACAGAGCTCGAAATCAACGGGTATTTAAAATTAAATAAATTCATACTAATTAAATTAAAATAAAATATAAACAAAGCCGGCTTGTCTCTTCTCAAGCAGACCTATCTAACTAAGCTACATCTGTTTCTTTCATTTTCACGTACCCGATGTCTTCCATTTTCGATATCAAGGAGACAACCTTTTTATGGCTTTGTACGTTTGTTCCTACTCGCACTTATAAATTCACCATTTCATTCATTACCCTTTCCATCTCAAAACCCACAAACAGATTCTGACTTTCTTGTTCCCTTTCAGTTCTTCCCCAAACACGAAACAAAACAGGAAACATAATTCGATCCATTTTCTAGTCAATCTCTAAAACAAATCCGCTGAAAACAAAATCCAAAATCAAGTCCTACCCATCGCGGTTTCAATTCATCAGCACAATCAAAATAAAATAAAAACCCGAGACCGTAAAGCTCGACTTCAACATTGAGGGTGCTCGCGATTTACTGAAAGGTGTGGGATGGATCGAAGGCAATGCGCAGGGAGAGTTGTCACCTGTAGAGTGTGTGCGATGGCCAGTATGGAGGCGAAAAGGGGTAAATTGATGATGTCGTACGAGCTACAGGCTCGGAATTTCTAGTGGTCGATTGTTTGAACGACTAGGGATTGAACCGCTAGGATTCGACAGTGTCTGGGGAGATTCGAGTTTGATTTATTGAATTCTACTGAAGTTCGAACTAATTGTTGAATTGGGGTTCAATAGTGGAAGTGATAGGGAGTTCAAATCTGTGTTTAGGAATGGATGAGGCAAGTTATGGTTGTCGATGGAAGAAGTCTGTGTTGATGTGGAAAGGGAATCCATAGGCAGTGGTTGAATGAGCATTCAGGTTCGATGAGATGTTGAAATATTTAGGAGACAGTTTGGGTTTGATTGCTATGAAGTGGATCAATGGATTGGGTTTGCTTTGCGAATAGTCGAGAAATCGCAAGGCGGTAAGGTGCGAAATGATTCATTCAAAACGATTCGAGCTGATTCATGCCGCGATGAAATCAAAATAAAAGCTGGATATTCGACGAAATAAAATACCTGGTGAGTAAATCTCACTCACCTTTTATTTATAATTATTTTTACTTCGTAAAAATAATTGTTGTTGCTTGTTTGGATTTTTCTGCTTGTTTTATATATATTAGTTATTTAGGATATTATATATATATTGGGTTGATTGATTGGTTGGATTCCCGCAGTCTCATTAGCGGATGCCCGCAGTTTCATAGCGGATGATTACCCTATACGCCCCACACTATGATAGTGGATGACCTTCTATACCACGATATTCTGCCACGAAGCAGAATGGGTATTATTTATGTGCTAACATCTGTGGATGCAGGAAAACAGGTTGGAGGAATCCAACTGGATTCCTCAAAAAAAAAATATTATCTGTTTGTTTGTTGTTTGTTTGATTACATATATAATTTTCATATATGACGTGTTAAAAATCAAATGATTGAAAATTGGGTGATTTGATTTTTTTAAATATCACTGGGTCAAGTGTTAATTTATTAAAAATATCGTGGAAGGATATTTGAGATTTAAAAAGGAAAAATTCTATTTTTAAATAGAATTTGAATTTTAAATGGAAATAAAAATATAAACTTGTTTTTAAAAAATAAAACAAGTAGTTTCTTTATAAACGAAGTTTATAAATAGTTCTTTTATAACGAAGTTATAAATGAAGTGAAAAGAAGTATCATTCGATAATTCAGAAATAGAAATACAAGTGTGAAATTGGAATTTGAAATGAAATTTCAAAATAGGATGTGAAATGAAATTTTTAAATATATAACTCAAATGAAATTTGAGTATAACATTTGAATAGTAGAATTAGAAAAGGAGTTTAAATATTTGAATTTTAAAAGAAAAGGGAGATTGAAATATTAGAAATTCAAATAGAAGTTCAAATAGAATTTGAATAGACGAAATTAGAATGAAAAATAGAATTTGAATTCAAAGGGATAAAAATAGAATTTGAATTCGAAGGAATTCAAATAAAGAAAATTCAAATAGAGATTTTGATATAAAATTTGAATAAAGAAATTCAAATAGAGATTTGAATGTAGAATTTCAAAATAGAATTTGAAATAAACTTTGAAAATAGGATTTTCGAAGTAGAATTGGAAATAGAATTTCAAAATAGGATTTCAAAATAGGAAATCCAAATGGTTTTGAAATGGAATTTGAATTCAAGGGAATTCAAATGGTTTTGAGTGAAGAAATTCAAATGGGATTTAAATAATGGGTTTTAAATAAAGATGATTCAAATATAAGAATTTAAATAGAATTTGAATGCAGTTTAAATATAAGAATTTAATAAAACTCAAATGGAGTTTAAATATAGGATTCAAATAGAATCCAAAAAGAATTTGAATAAGAGGAATTCAAAGAGAATTAAAAGGTGGTATTTGAAATTCAAATAGTATTAGAATGGAGTTTTGGATATTTGAATTTAAAATAGAAATTCAAAATGGAGTTTGATTATTTAAATTCAAGCATGAATTTCAAATATAACAATTTAAAAGGGAGTTGATTATAGAAATTAATCTGGTATTTGAATTCAAGGAGATTAAAATGTGGTATTTGAAATCAAGGAAATAAAATATGGTATGTGAATTCAAGAGAATTAAATTTTGAATATTAGAATTCAAATGGTGTTAAAAATGAATTTGAATATTAGAATTCAAATGGAGATGGAAAATGAAATTTGAATATAGGAGATTCAAATTGAATTCAAATAGAATTTAAACTATGGGATTTGAATATTGAATTCAAATGGAATTGAAACTATGGATTTGAATATATTAAAATATATCAGAATGGAGTTGGATTCATTTTAACGAAAGTTTAAAAGTTTTTATATATAAATTATAAATAAAACGAACTCGCCGCAGTGCTGCAGTTCGTAAATTGGCGATTCGAACTTCAATTGAATATACAGAACTCAATTGAAGTCGAAATTCTTTGAAACAAGAAACGTCAGGACCGATTTGATAATAGTTTTCTAATGGAAGAGAAAAATCTGAATTTCGTCGTATAGATTATGAGTTATGTCAAAATCAAATTTTTAGAAAAACAACGCCAGAACCACTTTAAATTCATAACGATTTATTTAAATAAATAAAAGGATTTTTATAAATAAAAATCCGAATCTCCATCCAGACTGGAGATATAAAATAAATATGAACTCCGGTGAAGAAAATGAATTGATTTTTTGAAACAGAAATCAGATTTTTGATTATTGAATAGAATTAACTAATTCGAATGGTAATTAGTTAATGAGATTTTGAATTGATATTGGGCTTTGAATAAGTGAATTCGATTTGAAAATTTATCTTCGAAATCGAAAAGGAAACTAGAATTGAAATTAGAAAATTTAATTTGGTTATGAGCAAGTTAAATATTTTGTTTGAACATGTTATGTTCAAACAAAGAAGTGAAATAGGCAAAATGACTAATTAAAGAATAAATGGGCGAAACTAAATTCAAACGATTAGATAGCGTTGAATTGAATTGAAAACAGGTGAACAGGTGTTAGACAGGTATGGGATGAAGTATATGAAGATTTTAATTTGTGTGCCCAACAAAAAGGTACATGTTTAATTCATATATGAGATTTTATGCGCCGTATCGGCAAGCCGCTTGGCTTTTCCTTTTTCTTTTGATTGGGGAAGATACCGGGAAGCTATTTGAAATTTCCCGATGCTCCCGATACAGGGGAGGTTATGGCGAATTTTTCCGGAAATTTAAGAAGTTAGAATATTTTTAAGATAATTTGATAGTTATAAATCAATGTATCGATATATGTAGAATTCGATAAGGAAATGAAATCAAAAATAGAGTATTGGAAACAAAAAGGGAAATCTATAAATTAGAAATAGAAAGCGAACTTTATACATGTTTTAAAAATGAACAATTGGATTGTATAGTGTGTTTATTCGAGGTAAGTGGTTTTGCCGTTTTGAAGTTGAGAATGTTTTCAGTTAAGGTCTAAGAGGTAATTTTACCCCAACTTGATTGATTTCATTTTTAATGGATAAATAGCAAGATCCAGTCTCGAAGAGAAGTGTTTGAAAAAGAGTTAGTTGAATAAAATATTTTGGGTTGTTGTAACGATGTTTTACACAACATTCGTTTTAAACCCAAGTGATGGAATCTTGGAAATATAACAAGTAAATATTTCCTGAGTATAATTAAAATAGTCGGGATAGAGATAAGTGATTGGAATTGTTTCCAATTGCAAATAGAGGTATTTTCTAATATATAGAAAATAAAAGAAGTTGATGCTTTCCAAATAGCGTAAAGAGCCAATATGGTTATTGAAAATATTTGGTTAACAAATATTGATAAGGAAATGGAGAAGAGATTTAATTAATGAAATATTAATTAAAGGGCCCAGTGATTTGTTTGATATGTTTGGATGAACACTTGTTTTATTCGATAGTTAAATCACAGACTATCGAAGTTTTGACCATCGTTGTCAATATAGAGAGACCGGTTGGATTATTATCCGAAGAACCACTCCGTATCGGCATAAGCGTTGCGAACCAAGTATGCTGAATATATTGAAGACGGAGTAAAGTGCAAGGGCTTTTCTATTTATAGAAATGGTGCCTTCGGTTTCGTTCAATCCCAGAACGAACGTAAAGGGACGAATGTCTGACAGAGTATTTCCAATGATCAAATGGTTGGTCTGTATGAATATATATGGTTGCAACGGATTTATTCCCTTAGCATAACATCCAGAATATTTGTGCAAACTCAACTAGTGATTAACGGATCTGACGATGTGGCATTCAAAGTGGTTGTGTTATCAATGAATGGTAAGTAATCGTAGCCTCAGACCTCAACAACCGGGAAAGGACAAAAATCGGGCAGGCAGCATGGCTATGTGGGTCGCACCCATTGGGATGTATAATCACCTATCTAGAGGTTCATTTAATTTCTTATTCTATTCGATACACTCAAGCGAAATGAGTGGTCGGTCATGTGTGGGCCGGGTTACAAGATGTTCTTGTTGAACCCAGTGTATTCCTCTCTAGAGATACACTAGCGGAAGGTGGTTCCATACCTTGTCATGTTGGAAATCCAATCTCCAATAAGCGCCATGCGGTTTTTGATTTTACACTATGTATGTGGAGCGTGAGATGCAAGCGTTCTGCTATTTGGTTATTTACTTGATGTAGACATTATTATAATATCACTAGATTTTCGTATCAAAGTGTTTTGGGTCATAGTAAGGTAAAAACCGTCCGTGTTTATGTGTGGGCTGGTCTTACAATTACCTTTTCTTTTGAAAGGATTTTTAAAGTTAAACAAGTGGTTGGAGTTTACTCACACCAGTCCCATGACTGACCCAGAGTTTATTTTGTTTTGTTTTCCCTAAACTCTTGGGTGCCCAAATTTGTACGGGCAGTCAAGTAGTGGGATTGCACAGATTCATTTGGAGGAGCTGGAAGCAGGAGGCTTCACCGGTTAGCTATAGGCTATCATATATTCCGCGGTGGACCTTGTTTGTATCTGGAAACAGGTGTTTATAACTGTTCCAGAAATGACTGTTGTGCTCTGATGATGGTATGTATATAAAGTTACTGATTTGTATTTCAAAAAGTTATGTTATATAATATATTTTATTCATTCAGCTGTGAGGTTCATGTTTTACCCTGATGTTGTGTATTCTTCTTCTTCTATTCTAATATTTCTTTCCTTCTATTTCTCATCCTCTAACCTCTTTCTCTAAATGATCTGGTGTTTTCGATGTTTTGAACAGTCGACGCTGGATTTTGTGTCGATTTTCGGAGTCGAAAATCCCGTGGTCGTTACAGTTGGTATCAGTGCTTAGGTTGAGCGAATACCTAGGCTTTGGTGGAAATGTGCTCATTAGAGATAGGGTCAGTAGTACCCTAGAATGAGTTGAGTGTATAGATACGAGAGAGCGTATTTTTTAGTTGATATAAAAGTTGTTTTATATTGTGTTGGCTAGTCTGTTGAGTGGTTTATGAATTCTGGTCGAATCGTGGGACGCCACGACGTCGATAGGAATTTCTAAACACTTGAACAGGAGATTGAACACGATATTGTTTTAAAGTGGGTGAAATTATTTTACCCAAAATTATATTTTGATATAGAAAGAATAATTTTTGAAATTATTATATTATATGGATGTGTTGATTGATATCATTATAATCAGATAAGATTATAAAAATTGAAATGGTTATTTATAACATAAAATAAACAAATGAGGTGAATCAAAATGGAACTCAGAACCAGGAGTTGAAATTTAAATCCTGGGAAGTTTGAAAATATTTCCGAAGTACATTAAAAGAATATAGCTTTGTTTTGAAAAGACCGTTTGAATAAAAATCATATTTGAATGGATTTTGAAATAGATAAAGCACTGAACTCACTTCAGTGGCTGGAAAATAATTCTGATGATGACTGCAGCTTCATCAGTATTCATTTTCGAGTTCTAAGTGACGGATTGCTACCTTAGAAAAGTTTTTGATGAAATTTGTTTGAAAGAAAACAACTTGGTTTAAAAATTCAAATGTTTTGAATTTGGGATGATTCTAAATATATGTGTGGATATATTTATGAGATTTCAAAAAGGATTTGAATTAAAAACCCGGGAATTTCAATTCTGGAATTTACTTAAGAAAGTTAAACAAATCGAAATGATGGAAACCAGTTAAATGAATTGAAACTGAATATTCCCATAAAAACTTAAAATTGTATGGGATTTGAGTTATAGAATTTGGAATGTTGAGTTGTAACCAAGTGAGCTTTTGAAAATATTAAAGGGCCTATAGCATTTATTCTGCCTTAGTAATTTCGGGGACGAAATTCTTTTAAGGGGGAAGGAATGTAACGTCCCGGATTTTTAGTCGATTATTTTTAATATTTAAATTTATTTTAAATATTAATTTGGAATATAAATGAATTTTTATTATGGAATTTATCGATTTGTCAATATAAAAATTTATTTACAATATATGGAAACAACAAAACAATTGAATCCAGAATTTTAAATCTGAATTGAAGCGATTCAGTCTATCAAAATGAATTCTATTTGAATTAGAATGGTAATAATTATTTATTTTTGATAACTTTATTAGTTTTGAAATCGGTTTACATTTTAATAAGTTGAATTTAATTTAAATAGTCAGTTTAAATTGATATCTTTTCCAGGCGATCAAATTGGACTTCAGTACCTGTTCCAAATTGTTCAGAATAGTGGTATAACCCTAGGGGTGCCGGTCGCTACGCTAAAAACAGAGCTCGAAATCAACGGGTATTTAAAATTAAATAAATTCATACTAATTAAATCAAAATAAAATATAAACAAAGCCGGCTTGTCTCTTCTCAAGCAGACCTATCTAACTAAGCTACATCTGTTTCTTTCATTTTCACGTACCCGATGTCTTCCATTTTTGATATCAAGGAGACAACCTTTTTATGGCTTTGTACGTTTGTTCCTACTCGCACTTATAAATTCACCATTTCATTCATTACCCTTTCCATCTCAAAACCCACAAACAGATTTTGACTTTCTTGTTCCCTTTCAGTTCTTCCCCAAACACGAAACAAAACAGGAAACATAATTCGATCCATTTTCTAGTCAATCTCTAAAACAAATCCGCTGAAAACAAAATCCAAAATCAAGTCCTACCCATCGCGGTTTCAATTCATCAGCACAATCAAAATAAAATAAAAACCCGAGACCATAAAGCTCGACTTCAACATTGAGGGTGCTCGCGATTTACTGAAAGGTGTGGGATGGATCGAAGGCAATGCGCAGGGAGAGTTGTCGCCTGTAGAGTTTGTGCGATGGCCAGTATGGAGGCGAAAAGGGGTAAATTGATGATGTCGTACGAGCTACAGGCTCGGAATTTCTAGTGGTCGATTGTTTGAACGACTAGGGATTGAACCGCTAGGATTCGACAGTGTCTGGGGAGATTCGAGTTTGATTTATTGAATTCTACTGAAGTTCGAACTAATTGTTGAATTGGGGTTCAATAATGGAAGTGAAAGGGAGTTCGAATCTGTGTTTAGGAATGGATGAGGCAAGCTATGGTTGTCGATGGAAGAGGTCTGTGTTGAAGTGGAAAGGGAATCCATAGGCAGTGGTTGAATGAGCATTCAGGTTCGATGAGATGTTGAAATATTTAGGAGACAGTTTGGGTTTGATTGCTATGAAGTGGATCAATGGATTGGGTTTGCTTTGCGAATAGTCGAGAAATCGCAAGGCGGTAAGGTGCGAAATGATTCATTCAAAACGATTCGAGCTGATTCATGCCGCGATGAAATCAAAATAAAAGCTAGATATTCGACGAAATAAAATACCTGGTGAGTAAATCTCACTCACCTTTTATTTATAATTATTTTTACTTCGTAAAAATAATTGTTGTTGCTTGTTTGGATTTTTCTGCTTGTTTTATATATATTAGTTATTTAGGATATTATATATATATTGGGTTGATTGATTGGTTGGATTCCCGCAGTCTCATTAGCGGATGCCCGCAGTTTCATAGCGGATGATTACCCTATACGCCCCCACACTATGATAGTGGATGACCTTCTATACCACGATATTCTGCCACGAAGTAGAATGGGTATTATTTATGTGCTAACATCTGTGGATGCAGGAAAACAGGTTGGAGGAATCCAACTGGATTCCTCAAAAAAAAAATATGTTATCTGTTTGTTTGTTGTTTGTTTGATTACATATATAATTTTCATATATGACGTGTTAAAAATCAAATGATTGAAAATTGGGTGATTTGATTTTTTTAAATATCACTGGGTCAAGTGTTAATTTATTAAAAATATCGTGGAAGGATATTTGAGATTTAAAAAGGAAAAATTCTATTTTTAAATAGAATTTGAATTTTAAATGGAAATAAAAATATAAACTTGTTTTTGAAAAATAAAACAAGTAGTTTCTTTATAAACGAAGTTTATAAATAGTTCTTTTATAACGAAGTTATAAATGAAGTGAAAAGAAGTATCATTCGATAATTCAGAAATGTAACGACCCAGGTTTTTGAACGATTAATTTTAAATATTTAATATCGTTTTTATATTGAATTTATCGATTAAATAATCAACGTAGATTTAATTTCGAATATATCGAGACATCAACAAACAATTATATTCGTAGTTAAAATTTAATCGAAACAAGTCAGTCGATTTATGTAAACTCTATATTATATTAGAACGATAATAGTAATTTATTATCAGTAAATTAGATTGTTTTGAATTTAAAATAAAATCGTTTATTTAAATAGTGTCTTTTCCATACGATCAAAATAGCGGTTTGGAACCCCAAATATATATTTTATAAAAAATTAAAAAAAGAAAAAAATAAATTCAAAAATGAATTAGTTGGTACAACGCTATTATCACGTACATCAGCCACCCTATAATCTGTAGTAAAGCCGACCTATTACCTGTACAACGCTCAATGTTTCGTTCTTCGAGCAAAATTCTGTCTTCCACTTTTAATATCTAGGAAACAATGAAATTAATGGTGTAGTACTTATGTCTGTGGTTCGCCCTATATAATGACCATCGGCCTTGTTACCTTTTCCCCCATTTTCTCAAAACAACAGAACCTTTGTATAACTCTTCCTCTCCGTTCTTTTCTTCTAGTAATTCAAAAATGAATTCCACAGATAAAAAGAAAAAAAATGGAAATCAGTAATCGCAAGTAAAGCCGCTGGCTCCTGGAGTTCGGACCAACCGAAGATGCTTGCGAATTCGGGATTCGCGATACCCTCCGAAGCTCGAGATCAGCTCGAGGTACTTGCGACAATGGTTGCAACGATAAGGGTTTGTGGCTTCAGAAATTGAATGGGCGACGCTAGTATGGAGGGTGCGATTTGGAGAAGGGTCGGATTTGTTTCTGGGTGGAGTTCGGTTCTTGGTTTTAGGTCTTTAATGGAGCGATGTTGGGATTTTCTGGAGTGCAAGGTTGTTTTCAAACAGGGATTTTGGTGTTGCGGTGAATTGGGTCAAGAGGAGCAAAGATCGATGCTGGTGTTTATTGCAACAGGAATGGTGTAATGCGATATATTGAAAGGGAAAAAGGGCTGTCAGGATTTGGGAAGAGGATCATTGCGGTATTGGAAATTTAGGGAAGAACGAGTTTGCAATTAAGGTATTTTTGTTTGTTTGTTTTTATTCAAGATTTATTTATATAATTGGTAACTAGTTAAAGCAAATTAGTTTAGATTATCATTAACTGATTAAAGAAATGGTAAAAACGTATATAGAGTTAGTTAATAAAGGGATAAAATTATAGACTAATCATTTAAATATGAAATTATGATTTAGTTTGGAATTGTTTTATACATAGGTAAATTTTTGCTTAAATTCATTTAATTAAATATAATGGTCTCTTTAATTAAGGAATATCATATTAAAAGCTCAACTAAGTTAGTTAGTTATTTAAATAACCCTGTGTTTTTATTGATTTTACGTAGATAATCATGTTAACTAATAATATGATGTAAACCGTAGAATGAATCAAGGAAAAATCATGAATCAAGTTGAGTGGATTTCGCAGTTGCGACGATATGCAAATTAACAGGATACTCAGGAAGGAAAAAATCAGGTGAGTAAATCTCACTCACCTTTAGAATTATTTTTATTTCATTAAAAATAATTGTCTGTTGCTTGGGTGAATGTTTTATGGTTGTTTTATATATATTAGTTATTTAGGCTATATATATATATATATATATTGGGTTGATTGGATTCCCGCAGTCTCATTAGCGGATGCCCGTAGTTTCATAGCGGATGATTACCCTATACGCCCCACGCTATGATTAGTGGATGACCTTCTATACCGCGATATTCTGCCACGAAGCAGAATTGGTATTATTTATGTGCTAACATCTGTGGATGCAGGAAAACAGGTTGGAGGAATCCAACTGGATTCCTCAAAAATATATTATCTGCTTGTTTATTTGTTTGCATATATATTTTAATATATGATGTGTTAGAAAAATAAATAATTCGTTTCTTTGTGTGTTTAAACATCACTGGGCTTAAGTAATGGCATTTTAAAATATCGTGAAAGGATATTTGAGATTTTAAAAGAGGAAAATTCGATTTTTAAATAGAATTTGAATTTTTAATGGAAATAAAATATAAACTTGTTTTGAAAATAAAACAAGTAGTTTCTTCACAAACGAAGTTTATAAATAGTTCTTTTATAACGAAGTTATAAATGAAGTGAAAAGAATTATCATTTGATAATTCAGAAATAGAAATACAAGTGTGAAATTGGAATGGGAAATCTATCTTCAAAAGGAAAATAGAGATATTGATTTCAAAAAGGAATCGAAGTCGAGACTTGTTTAAAGAAATTGAATAAAGAAAATTCAAATGGATTTAACTATAGAGACTTGAAAATAGAATTCAATGAAGTTAACTATAGAGATTTGAAAATATGATTCAAAAGGAAATTTAAATATAGAATTTGAATTCAAATAGAAAAGGAAATGGAAATTTGAATTTAGAAGTCAAATAGAAAATCCAAAGTGGATTTGAATATAGAACTTTCAAATGGTGTTTGAATATAGAGAATTTGAAATAGAATTTCCAAATAGAATTTGAAATAGAATTTCAAGACAGAATTTTCAAAAGAGAATTTGAAATAGACTTTGAAAATAGAATTTCAAAAATAGGATTGCAATGAAATTTGAATTCAAATATAATTGAAAGAGAATTTGACTATAGAAATTCAAAAGGGATTCAAATATAGAGCTTGAATTCAAAGGAATTTAAATATGGGATTTGAATTCAAGGGAATTGAAATAGGATTTGAATTCAAAGGAATTCGAATGGGATTGGAATAAAGGAAATTCAAAAATGGAATTTCAAATAAAAGAAATGTAATTTGAAATATTGAGAATTTCAAAGAAGAGAAAGTGGAATTTGAAACATTTAGAATTTCAAATAGAATTTAAAGGGAGTTTGAATATTTGAATTTCAAATAGAATTCAAATATGGGGTCTGAATGTAGCAATTCAAATAGAATTTGAATAAATGAATTTGAATATAGAATTGCAAGGTAGAATTGTAATGAGAATTTGAAATATCGAATTCAAGAGAATTGAATATGGATTTGAATTTAGAATTCAAAGAAGAATTGAATATAAACTCCAAATATAATCGAAATAGAATTTGAATATATAACTCAAATAGAATTGAATATGAAGTTCGAATAAAGATTTGAAATAGAAATTCAAGTACTGAATTTGAATATCAAAGAAATTGGGATTTGAAAATAGAATTCAAAGAAATTGGAATTTGAATCAAGAAATTCAAATAAAGGAAAAAGAGAGTTTGAATATTAGAAATTCGAATAGAGTTAAAAATGGAGTTGAATTCATTTTAAAGAAGTTTAAAAGTATATATATATAAATATAATTAAAACGAACTCGCCGCAGCGATGCAGTTCGTAAATTGGCGATTCGAACTTCAATTGAATATACAGAACCCAATTGAAGTCGAAATTCTTTGAAACAAGAAACGTCAGGACCGATTTGATAATAGTTTTCTAATGAAGGAGAAAAATCTGGATTTCGTCGTATAGATTTTGAGTTATATCAAAATCAAATTTTCAGAAAAGCAACGCCAGAATCGTTTTGAAACCATAACGGTTTATCTAATGTTATAAAAGGATTTTAAGCAGGTAAAAATCCGAAGTTTCTATTTAGAAAATTTCAGAGTTGAGTTGTAAAATATATGCGAATTCAAGTCGTGTAAATGAATATGATTTTTGAAACAGAAACCAGATTTTGATTTATTGAATAGAATTAACTAAATTGAATAGAAATTAGTTAATGAGTTTTCGAAGGGATATTGGGGTTTGAATTCGATTTGAAAATTTATATTCGAAATCAAAAAGGAAACTGGAATTGAAATGGAAATTCAAATTGGTTGTGAGCAAGTTAAACATTTTATTTGAACGTGTTATGTTCAAACAAAGGAGTGAAATAGGTAAAAGAGCTAATTAAAGAATAATTGAGCGAAACTGAATTCAAACGATTCAAAATTTGAATTTAAACGAATGGATTGAGTTGAATTGAATTGGAAACAGGTGAACAGGTGTTAAACAGATATGGGATGGAGTATATGAAGATTTAAATTTATGTGCTCGACAAAAAGGTACATGTTTAATTCATATATGGGTTTTATGCGCCGTATCGGCAAGCCGCTTGGCTTTTTCTTTTCCTTTTTGATTGGAGAAGATACCGGGAAGCTATTTGAAATTTCCCGATGCTCCCGATACAGGGGAGGTTATGGAGAATTTTTCCGGAAATTTAAGAAGTTAGAATATTTTTAAGATATTTTGATAATTAGAAATCATTGTATCGACGTATTGAATATTCGATAGGAAAGTGAATATAAAAATCGAATATTGTAAACAAAAAGGGATAGAGATAAGTGATTGGAATTGTTCCAATTGCAAATAGAGATATTTTCTAATATATAGAAAATAAAAGAAGTTGATGCTTTCCAAATAGCGTAAAGAGCCAATATGGTTATTGAAAATATTTGGTTAACAAATATTGATAAGGAAATGGAGAAGAGATTTAATTAATGAAATATTAATTTAAAGAGCCCAGTGATTTGTTTGATATGTTGATTGAACACTTGTTTTTATTCGATAGTTAAATCACAGACTATCGAAGTTTTGACCATCGTTGTCAATATGGAGAGACCGGTTGGATTATTATCCGAAGAACCACTCCGTATCGGCATAAGCGTTGCGAACCAAGTATGCTGAATATATTGAAGACGGAGTAAAGTGCAAGGGCTTTTTCTATTAATAGAAATGGTGCCTTCGGTTTCGTTCAATCCCAGAACGAATGTAAATGGACGAATGTCTGACAGAGTATTTCCAATGATCAAATGGTTGGTCTGTATGAATATATATGGTTGCAACGGATTTATCCCTTAGTATAATATCCAGAATATTTGTGCAAACTCAACTAGTGATTAACGGATCTGACAATGTGGCATTCAAAGTGATTGTGTTATCAATGAATGGTAAGTAATCGTAGCCTCATGCCTCAACAACCGGGAAAGGACAAAAATCGGGCAGGCAGCATGGCTATGTGGGTCGCACCCATTAGGGTGTATAATCACCTATCTAGAGAAATTCCTTTTGTTTCTAAATCTATCGATTCTGCCCATTCGGGAAACGGTGGTTTGAGTCCAACCGTTGGTGATATACATTCGATACACTCAAGCGAAATGAGTGGTCGGTCATGTGTGGGCCGGGTTGCAAGACGTTCTTGTTGAACCCGGGTGTATTCGCCTCTAGAGATACATCATCGGAAGGAGGTTCCATACCTTGTCATGTTGAAAATCCAATCTCCAATAAGCGCCATCCGGTTTTTGATTTTATAATATATATGTGGAGCGTGAGATGCAAGCGTTCTGCTATTTGGTTATTTATTTGAGGTAGACATTATTATAATATCACTGGATTTGATATCAAAGTGCTTTGGGTTATAGTAAGGTAAAAACCATCCATGTTTATGTGTGGGCTGGTCTTACTATTATCTTTTCTTTCGAAAAGGACTTTGAAGTTAAACCATATGGTTGGAGTTTACTCACACCAGTCCCATGACTGACCCAGAGTTTATTTTGTTTTGTTTTCCCTAAACTCTTGGGTGCCCAAATTTGTACGGGCAGTCAAGTAGTCGGGATTTCACAGATTTATTTGAAGGAGCTGGAAGCAGGAGGCTTCACCGGTTAGCTATAGGCTATCATATATTCCGTTGTGGACCTTGTTTGTATCTGGAAACAGATGTTTATAACTGTTCCAGAAATGACTGTTGTGCTCTGATGATGGTATGTATATAAAGTTACTGATTTGTATTTCAAAAGTTATGTTATATAATATATTTTACTCGTTCCGCTGTGAGTTTGTGATCTTCGTTTTTCTTCTATTCTAAGTTTTCTATCTTATCTATTCTCACCCTCTATCTTCTTTCTATTAATGGTTCGTATTTCTGTGTTATTTGGGTTGGACGTGTGTTGTATTTAGTCAACTCAGATAGCACGGATTTGCGGGTCGTTTCAAGAAATAGAAATACAAGTGTGAAATTGGAATTTGAAATGAAATTTCAAAATAGGATGTGAAATGAAATTTTTAAATATATAACTCAAATGAAATTTGAGTATAACATTTGAATAGTAGAATTAGAAAAGGAGTTTAAATATTTGAATTTTAAAAGAAAAGGGAGATTGAAATATTAGAAATTCAAATAGAAGTTCAAATATAATTTGAATAGACGAAATTAGAATGAAAAATAGAATTTGAATTCAAAGGGATAAAAATAGAATTTGAATTCGAAGGAATTCAAATAAAGAAAATTCAAATAGAGATTTTGATATAAAATTTGAATAAAGAAATTCAAATAGAGATTTGAATGTAGAATTTCAAAATAGAATTTGAAATAAACTTTGAAAATAGGATTTTCGAAGTAGAATTGGAAATAGAATTTCAAAATAGGATTTCAAAATAGGAAATCCAAATGGTTTTGAAATGGAATTTGAATTCAAGGGAATTCAAATGGTTTTGAGTGAAGAAATTCAAATGGGATTTAAATAACGGGTTTTAAATAAAGAGGATTCAAATATAAGAATTTAAATAGAATTTGAATGGAGTTTAAATATAAGAATTTAATAAAACTCAAATGGAGTTTAAATATAGGATTCAAATAGAATCCAAAAAGAATTTGAATAAGAGGAATTCAAAGAGAATTAAAAGGTGGTATTTGAAATTCAAATAGTATTAGAATGGAGTTTTGGATATTTGAATTTAAAATAGAAATTCAAAATGGAGTTTGATTATTTAAATTCAAGTATGAATTTCAAATATAACAATTTAAAAGGGAGTTGATTATAGAAATTAATCTGGTATTTGAATTCAAGGAGATTAAAATGTGGTATTTGAAATCAAGGAAATGAAATATGGTATGTGAATTCAAGAGAATTAAATTTTGAATATTAGAATTCAAATGGTGTTAAAAATGAATTTGAATATTAGAATTCAAATGGAGATGGAAAATGAAATTTGAATATAGGAGATTCAAATTGAATTCAAATAGAATTTAAACTATGGGATTTGAATATTGAATTCAAATGGAATTGAAACTATGGATTTGAATATATTAAAATATATCAGAATGGAGTTGGATTCATTTTAACGAAAGTTTAAAAGTTTTTATATATAAATTATAAATGAAACGAACTCGCCGCAGTGCTGCAGTTCGTAAATTGGCGATTCGAACTTCAATTGAATATACAGAACTCAATTGAAGTCGAAGTTCTTTGAAACAAGAAACGTCAGGACCGATTTGATAATAGTTTTCTAATGGAAGAGAAAAATCTGAATTTCGTCGTATAGATTATGAGTTATGTCAAAATCAAATTTTCAGAAAAACAGCGCCAGAACCACTTTAAATTCATAACGATTTATTTAAATAAATAAAAGGATTTTTATAAATAAAAATCCGAATCTCCATCCAGACTGGAGATATAAAATAAATATGAACTCCGGTGAAGAAAATGAATTGATTTTTTGAAACAGAAATCAGATTTTTGATTATTGAATAGAATTAACTAATTCGAATGGTAATTAGTTAATGAGATTTTGAATTGATATTGGGCTTTGAATAAGTGAATTCGATTTGAAAATTTATCTTCGAAATCGAAAAGGAAACTAGAATTGAAATTAGAAAATTTAATTTGGTTATGAGCAAGTTAAATATTTTGTTTGAACATGTTATGTTCAAACAAAGAAGTGAAATAGGCAAAATGACTAATTAAAGAATAAATGGGCGAAACTAAATTCAAACGATTAGATAGCGTTGAATTGAATTGAAAACAGGTGAACAGGTGTTATACAGGTATGGGATGAAGTATATGAAGATTTTAATTTGTGTGCCCAACAAAAAGGTACATGTTTAATTCATATATGAGATTTTATGCGCCGTATCGGCAAGCCGCTTGGCTTTTCCTTTTTCTTTTGATTGGGGAAGACACCGGGAAGCTATTTGAAATTTCCCGATGCTCCCGATACAGGGGAGGTTATGGCGAATTTTTCCAGAAATTTAAGAAGTAAGAATATTTTTAAGATAATTTGATAGTTATAAATCAATGTATCGATATATGTAGAATTCGATAAGGAAATGAAATCAAAAATAGAGTATTGGAAACAAAAAGGGAAATCTATAAATTAGAAATAGAAAGCGAACTTTATACATGTTTTAAAAATGAACAATTGGATTGTATAGTGTGTTTATTCGAGGTAAGTGGTTTTGCCGTTTTGAAGTTGAGAATTTTTTCAGTTAAGGTCTGAGAGGTAATTTTACCCCAACTTGATTGATTTCATTTTTAATGGATAAATAGCAAGATCCAGTCTCGAAGAGAAGTGTTTGAAAAAGAGTTAGTTGAATAAAATATTTTGGGTTGTTGTAACGATGTTTTACACAACATTCGTTTTAAACCCAAGTGATGGAATCTTGGAAATATAACAAGTAAATATTTCCTGAGTATAATTAAAATAGTCGGGATAGAGATAAGTGATTGGAATTGTTTCCTATTGCAAATAGAGGTATTTTCTAATATATAGAAAATAAAAGAAGTTGATGCTTTCCAAATAGCGTAAAGAGCCAATATGGTTATTGAAAATATTTAGTTAACAAATATTGATAAGGAAATGGAGAAGAGATTTAATTAATGAAATATTAATTAAAGGGCCCAGTGATTTGTTTGATATGTTTGGATGAACACTTGTTTTATTCGATAGTTAAATCACAGACTATCGAAGTTTTGACCATCGTTGTCAATATGGAGAGACCGGTTGGATTATTATCTGAAGAACCACTCCGTATCGGCATAAGCGTTGCGAACCAAGTATGCTGAATATATTGAAGACGGAGTAAAGTGCAAGGGCTTTTCTATTTATAGAAATGGTGCCTTCAGTTTCGTTCAATCCCAGAACGAACGTAAAGGGACGAATGTCTGACAGAGTATTTCCAATGATCAAATGGTTGGTATGTATGAATATATATGGTTGCAATGGATTTATTCCCTTAGCATAACATCCAGAATATTTGTGCAAACTCAACTAGTGATTAACGGATCTGACGATGTGGCATTCAGAGTGGTTGTGTTATCAATGAATGGTAAGTAATCGTAGCCTCAGACCTCAACAACCGGGAAAGGACAAAAATCGGGCAGGCAGCATGGCTATGTGGGTCGCACCCATTAGGATGTATAATCACCTATCTAGAGGTTCATTTAATTTCTTATTCTATTCGATGCTGTCCCAGTTGGGAGACGGTTGCTGATCGCAACCGTTGGTGATATACATTCGATACACTCAAGCGAAATGAGTGGTCGGTCATGTGTGGGCCGGGTTACAAGATGTTCTTGTTGAACCCAGTGTATTCCTCTCTAGAGATACACTAGCGGAAGGTGGTTCCATACCTTGTCATGTTGGAAATCCAATCTCCAATAAGTGCCATGCGGTTTTTGATTTTACACTATGTATGTGGAGCGTGAGATGCAAGCGTTCTGCTATTTGGTTATTTACTTGATGTAGACATTATTATAATATCACTAGATTTTCGTATCAAAGTGTTTTGGGTCATAGTAAGGTAAAAACCGTCCGTGTTTATGTGTGGGCTGGTCTTACTATTACCTTTTCTTTTGAAAGGATTTTTAAAGTTAAACAAGTGGTTGGAGTTTACTCACACCAGTCCCATGACTGACCCAGAGTTTATTTTGTTTTGTTTTCCCTAAACTCTTGGGTGCCCAAATTTGTACGGGCAGTCAAGTAGTCGGGATTTCACAGATTCATTTGGAGGAGCTGGAAGCAGGAGGCTTCACCGGTTAGCTATAGGCTATCATATATTCCGCGGTGGACCTTGTTTGTATCTGGAAACAGGTGTTTATAACTGTTCCAGAAATGACTGTTGTGCTCTGATGATGGTATGTATATAAAGTTACTGATTTGTATTTCAAAAAGTTATGTTATATAATATATTTTATTCGTTCCGCTGTGAGGTTCATGTTTTACCCTGATGTTGTGTATTCTTCTTCTTCTATTCTAATATTTCTTTCCTTCTATTTCTCATCCTCTAACCTCTTTCTCTAAATGATCTGGTGTTTTCGATGTTTTGAACAGTCGACGCTGGATTTTGTGTCGATTTTCGGAGTCGAAAATCCCGTGGTCGTTACACTAGGGTTCCCATTTTCACGAAAATCGAGGCACTAAAGCATGATCAGTTGGTACCACATGGAGCGCTGCCGAGAAACAAGTCTTCCCCCACAACCGCGACGAACTCGCTCGTTGGAGGTGACCAGAAAACGCCTGGAAATGGCGTGACTTTGGAGAGCTCAAACTCGAGAAATACACAATGATTTGAGGTGGGGTTTGTTTTGATTTGAAGAGGGGGGAAAGATCTTCAGAAAACGTCGAAGTGGCAGGGGGTTTTGTGCGTGGTTTCGCCAGAAAATGATCGGGATGATTTGAGCTTGTTTCTGTCGTTCGCTGCGAGATAACGGGGAAGAAAAAGGAGTGGCTAGCCAATAGGATTTTTTATTAATATATATATTTTTAAATTTCGAAAATACCCCCTTTTACACACAAACTCCAATCCAAACCCAACGACTGTCGTCCCTAGCGTTTTACCCCCATTCCGAACATAATAGGATATGTTTCGTAGGCCCATTCGACTGTTTCAGTCTGTTTCTCTTCAAATAGAAATATAAAACATTCAATATTTAATTTGAACGTATATTTCAATTTGCCGGGCCCACATACTGATCCCAAAAATTCCAGAAAAATAAATCTAGCTATATTTTGATGATACGGTCCCAACAAAACTAGTTTCGTCGAATTCTGAGACCGTTTGAAAAATGGCCCATTTCTGGTTGATCCAATTTAACTATAATTGACCAAAACACGTTTTCCTTTGCCATGCTAACATATTAACTTCAAAAATTATGAAATTTGAAACATAGCAATAGTTTAACATCCCAGATCCAACAAAAGCTGTTTCGTCGAATTCCGAGGTTGTTTGCAAAATGGCCATTTTCACGGGCTATATAAATTCCATAGCGACCTTTCTGAAAATTCATTTGGCAATAACTTTTGCTTTCCGCTATGAAACTTTGATTTTTCAGATTCTTTAGAAAGATATTCATTAACAGATTAAAATATTTTTGGTCTCACTCAAATCCGTTTTGTTTTGCACCCGGTATAGTCATTTAAAGTTTGAATTCAAATTTTGAAACTACCGCGCCATTTCAGGCCCTGTTTATAATTCAAATTAATTATATTTATTTTCAACTTCGATTCAAACTTACTTTTCATCATTATTATTCAAAATATTTATTTTAAATACATAAGATCCACTAAAATAGCCAATTTAAATTTTTTAAATTGGTTCAGATTTTCCGGGTTGTTACAATCTCCCCCACTTAAAACTTTTCATCCCCGAAAAGGAACAAAGTCGAAAGTGGTTTGATTAATGAACTCTACGTTCAATCTGGCTTCCATTCTCCAACTTTTCAGTCTTTGAGAATTTTCAAGTTCTTCAAAAATTTGGCTAACACCCGGAATTTTCGAAAAATTTCACCATAACCTCCTTTGTACGGGGAGGGGTGTGGAAATTTATTGGGCCGTATTAGGTACCCAATAAATCCTATAAAGCATACGCATATTTATAGTGATATATTCTAGTGTTTATAGGGGAGCGTGTATAGATTATAACTCCAGAGAATAGATTCTCGTCACCCTGTCAAAGCCTGAGGGAGTGTGTATTTTAATTGCTCCAGAGAATAAATTCTCGTCACCTCGTCCCGTATGGGAAATAAATAGTCCATATGCCGTATCTAATGACTAGAGAGACGTGATTATTGTCAACTCCAGACCCATGTGGGGTTTTTATTAATATGGCAATTTATCATTATAATTTTATATGGTCATATCAGTCATCAGTTCAACTTGTAAAATATAGTCATCGCCATACGAGCCTCTCGCTCATATGGTAAATCTTCCACCTCGTCAAACAAGCTCCAAATGCTCATGTGGTATATGATGAAGTATGTCTATATTCAAGAAGTATGCCATGTAGTGTAGTTCAAAATTTATTGTTACTATACTATGGCGACGTTTATTATTACACACAGAATAACCAGCACTCCACATCCAATGGCATTAACAGGAGTTGATATAATAATATTTCGCATCCAACTCATTAAGGTTTACCTATTTGTCGGGCATGCAAATAAAATCTTTACTCAACAGCTATCCATTTACCTGTTCAAACATATATATGCACATGTATATATTTCTATTTATTTTTATATCAGTTCAATGTGTGATTTAATCAAATAAATTCCACCATTCATTCTGTTATTGATTAAATTAACTATCGTTTTAATAATTTAATTAATCAAATCTACTATCACACAACACAAACAACAATCTAATTGTTTTTAACTTTTCAAAAATATACTAATCAATTTCTATATTATTTTAAAATCATTCAGACTATAGAATTAAAAGTGCACATCCATGGAAAGAAAATAACAACAGAGTAGAGAACTAATTGGTAATGCAAAGTATGGTAAATGTACCTTGCACCGGAGTCAATCAGAGATATCTACTCGACACTTAGGATAGGCTTTCTGAATGCTCTCCTCAGTTTCCCAAGTACAATCTCATGGATCTCCACTCCATTGCACTTTGACTAAGTGAACCTTCTTGTTCCTCAGCTCTTTGGTTTCTTTGCCAATAATCTTTAGCGGCTCTCTTCTCACAGCCAATTCTGGGGTAATTTCAATATCCTGTTGAGTTGCTTCTTCCACGATCAAGTCTGGATCATGATCGTTCTTTCGAAGTTGAGATATGTGAAATACATCATGCAAACCAGGCAACCAATCAGGCAATTGAATTCTATAGGCCAGAGTTCCAATCCGTTCAAGAATAGGGAATAGACCAATAAATCTGGGCGCTAACTTCCCAGTTTTTCCAATCGAATCACTCCCCTCATTGGAGAGAACTTTATATACACATAATCACCAACAGAAAAAGCCAAATCCCTTCTTCTCGAATCAGCATAGCTCTTCTGTCGGCTTTGAGCGGCGAGTAATCGTTTCTTAATGAAATCGACTTTGTCGGCAGCTTCACGGATCATATCAGGTCTCAATACAAGTCTATTAGCAGGTTCAACCCAACAAGCAGGGGATCGACACGGTCTACCATAAAAGGCTTCAAATGGCGACATTGTCAGGCTCGCCTGGTAGCTGTTGTTATATGAGAATTCGACCAAATGTAAATGGTCTTCCCCTGATCCACCGAAATCTAGAACACAAGCTCGCAATAGATCTTCTAGTATACGATTCACCCTCTTAGTCTGACCATCTGTCTGAGGATGATAAATGGTGCTTAAGTTCAACTTCGTTCCTAATTCTACTTGGAATGCCTCCCAAAATTTGCTAATGAATATTGGATCTCTATCACTCACTATACTGATCGGCACTCCGTGCAGTCTAACAATTTCCTTGAAGTATATCTGCGCCAGACTCTGAGCAGCTCTGTTTGATCTGACAGGTATGAAATGGGCGGTCTTCGTGAAGCGATCTACGATCACCCAAATACTGTCATTCCCTTTTCTGGTTCTGGGCAAACCATCTATGAAGTCCATGGAAATATGTTCCCACTTCCAACCTGGAACGTCTAACGGTTGTAACAATCCGGCCAGTTTCTGTTGGTCGCTTTTGACTAGCTGGCAAGTAGGGCATCGACTAACATATATCAAGATGTCTCTTTTTAACGACTTCCACCAGAATGTTTGCTTGATATCGTTATACATTTTACTCACACCCGGATGGATACCGAGCTTAGATTTGTGGCATTCATCAAGCACATCTCTTATGAGTTCAGGAATTTCTGGACGCAAATTCGACCTTGTAACCTCAGAATCCCTTCGCTGTCGAGATGAAATCCGAAGCATTGCCTTCACGAATTCGCGGACTCATTCCTTTAATAAATTGGTCGTCTTTTTGGAGAGCAGATATCTTGTCAATCAAAGAAGTTACAATGATAAAACTGGCAATCATAACATTCTTTCTACTAACGCATCGGCCACGACATTGGCTTTCCCTGGAGAGTACAGAATTTCAAAATCGTATGCAGCAAGGAACTCTAACCAACGTTTCTGCCTCAGATTCAAGTCTTTCTGTGTGAACAGATACTTTAACGACTGATGGTCTGTAAACAGTTCGAATTTCTCACCCAGAAGATAGTGCCTCCAGATTTTCAAAGAGAATACTATAGCCAATAACTCAAGATCATGAGTGACGTAGTTTTTCTCGTGCGGCTTCAGACGGCTAGCATAAGAAATCACTTGGCCTCTTTGCATTAACACTGCACCAAGGCCTTCTCTAGAAGCATCTGTCCAGACTTTCAAGTCCTGATTGCCATCGATAATGGTTAACACTGGAGCGGTCGTTAATCTTAACTTTAGCTCTTCAAAAGCCTCTTCACATTCTGGAGTCCACTTGAATTTTGAGTGCTTCTTTGTAAGCTTCGTTAAGTGACTAGATATCTTCGAAAAATCTTTAACGAACTTCCGGTAATAACTAGCCAATCCGAGAAAACTGCGGACATCTGTAGGAGTACTAAGTTGTTTCCAATTTTGAATAGATGTGATTTTACTGGGTTCCACAGCAATTCCTTTCGATACGACGTGGCCTAGAAATTACACTTTATCTTGCCAGAATATACATTTGGACAGCTTGGCTTTTAAAACGTTCCTTCTCAGAATTTCTAGAACCTGTTCCAAATGCTTTTCAAGTTCGGCTTTTGATTTAGAGAAGATTAGAATATCATCGATAAAAACCAGAACAAACTTATTCAGAACCCCTTTGAACACTCGATTCATCAAATCGACGAAGTATGCCAGAGCGTTACATAAGCCGAGCGACATTACTAACCACTCGTAGAATAAGTCTGGACCTCTGGATGTTGTCATAGGAACACACTCTTCGGCAATACGAAGCTGATGGAAGCCTGTAGCTAGGTCCATCCTTGAAAATACCTGTGCTCCATTCAAATGATCGAATAAATCATCGATTCTCGGCAATGGATATTTATTCTTTATTGTCAGTTTGTTCAGATCACGATAATCCACACATAGACGTAGAGTACCATCAGACTTTGGGACAAACACCACTATTGCTCCCCAATCAGAGAAACTAGGCCTGATTAGACCCTTCCATACAAGCTGTCTTGTTTGATTGTCTAATTCCTCTTTCTCTTTCAAGGACATTCTTCGAATAGCGTGAACTACCGGCCTTGCATTCGAAATCAAAGAGATCTTGAAATCTATTTCTCTCTGCGGAGGTAACCGAACAACTTCTTCAAACACATCCGCATAATTCTTGACGACAGGAATATCTTTCACTAGGTCGGGAATATTCTCTGTGCCTACAGGGATA
The DNA here is from genome assembly GCA_030737875.1 of Allium sativum. Lineage (NCBI taxonomy): Eukaryota > Viridiplantae > Streptophyta > Magnoliopsida > Asparagales > Amaryllidaceae > Allium > Allium sativum. The sequence goes on from CM060912.1 coordinate 140,742,839, forward strand.
TTTTCTATTTGAGCAGGAGAAACATCAAGAGCTGACCAAAAGTCTTTTCTATTTGAATTCGGGCCTTCACATGGTATGGTTATATAATTCCCTGATTTAATCTTTGCCCTAACAACCCTCTCGGTGCATCTAACCTCAGCTTCATATTTGGTCAACCAGTATAACCCCAAGATAAGATCGAATTCAGTGAAATTCATGACGATAGAGATGGTAGGGAACTTATAGTAGGAAAAAGAGATAGGAACTGCACAAATCCAGCTAAGATCGAGAGAACCCCCAACCGGATTTTGGGCAGTGATGGGTTCTTTAAGCTTCCTCAATTTCAAATCCAACTTCTACACTGCATTCTTTGCAATAAAACTTCGTGACGCGCCTGTGTCAAACAGTACTTTGACTGGAATGTTTTTAACAGTAAGTGTGCCTTCCAAAACATCATACCTTCCCTGACTAGCTGAGGGTGCTAATGTTTCTGCCACTTCATTCACTTGTACCATTCTAGGTTTCTTTAAGAGCCAGCAATCCTTTGCAAGATGACCAATCTGATGGCATTTACTGCAACCCCTTTTCTCTTGAAAATTCTCCTTGGATTTAGATCCACTCTTTATTCGTTTCTTGAGAGATCGACAACTTATCAAGAGATGTCCTTGCCTATTGCAGTTAGAGCATACAGTTGTCGCTACTGGCCCCTTCTCAGATTTAGCCCTTTTCCTCTTGGCACCGGGCTTCTTACTGACCTCAGACATCGTACTGGCCTCAGGACGATCAGTTTCAGACTCAACTTTATTACTAGAACTGACCTCCTCTTCGTAGCGTAACATACCTTTCTTGTCTAGATCTTTGTATTGGTAAGCCATGTATATCATTTCAGAAAAAGGAAGCTTCACATTCCTCATTACACTGTTCTGATATTTTCTTTGAAGCCCGTTGATAAATCTAAAATTCTTCCTCTTCAGATTTTGAATTAGATGAGGGGCAAAGTGAGAAAGTTCATTGAATTTCTTATGATATTCTGGAATGGTCATATCTCCTTGTCTCAGATAAGAAAATTCATCACATAGTCGCTCAATCGCTTCAGGGGGAGTAAATCTTTCCAGGAAAATCACTTAGAATCTATCCCAGGTGATATCACCTTTTGGATTATCCTTAATAACCGAATCCCACCAGAACAAAGCTTCATCTTTGAGTGCCCAGGACGCCAATAATCTTTTCTGGTCATCTCTCAGCTTTAATCCCTCAAAGATTTTCTCAGTCGAACGAATCCAGGCTTGGGTTTTCATAATAGATCCTTCACCCGAGAACAGTTTTCCACCCAGATTTCTATATTTCATAAATAGAGCTTCTATATCCGGGTCAGTATTACTTCTTTTGTTTCTGGCACTCATTTTCTAGTACTTCTGCAAATAGCAGATCAAGTGTCAGGTCACAGAAAAGATATCTTAAAGCATAGAAACATATACTTGAATGTAAATGTATCTATCGAGGTGTCATTTCATTCTGCTACTCCTACTAGGATATTACTGATCCTATCGGTAATGAGTTACTCGTCCTAGAACACTACTGGTTCTATTTCCGACGAGTTCGTTAATATGTTATATTACAGAACTAAGCTTAACCAAAGCTCTGATACCAAATGAGACGACCCCAAACCCCGTACTGACAGCGGCAAGAGTAATCTTTGGAATATAACATAGAAACAGATAATAGCAGAACAGAAATAAATAAATACACCAGATAATGCACAATAGAATATACTGGATAAACGTAATCATCAGAGTTACACAGTATACAGGATCATACTTAGTACAAATACAGTTCAGCTATACATAAATGTCTACAGCGGAATGTACAATAGGAGCTGAACAACATAAAAAGAGATAAATAATAGAATCCATCTTCAGCTCCAGCTATCCAGAAAGAGCCAGCTAAAACCTGAATACAAGGCTGCCCGTGTAGAAAAAGGGGCACCTGAGTTTGAAAGTGAAACAAACTACGAGTCAGTCATGGGACTGGTATGAGAAATCTACTCAACACATTTAAAATATGGCTAATCATAGGACCACGCCACTTTCGTGGAACGGGTTTACTCCATCGGATCGCCAGTGCTTTAAAACAAATAATTCTTTTAAATATCGCAATGCTTTTTATAAAAATGAAGCCATTATAAGACTCGGTTCCCATCACACAATGCAACGCAAACCGGAGGATAGAGTTTTACCTTATAATGGCTAAAATATGCTTGATACGAATAAAACAAAAGCATTTGATATTATTACTAGTGTTTATATGTTTCAAAAACAATTTCAAATCATAACTATCAATCATAGACGACATGAGCGTCCCATGCCACTATGTCGCCAAATATAGGTATACAATCAAAACCGCACAGTCACGTATTTGGAAATTGGATTTCCGTCATGAACCAAGGCAAAAGACAGTCCTCCCCGAATTCGGGACTCTCTAGCCCGAGCCTCAGGATCAGAATGCATCAACCCTTTGGATTGTCAGGGCCGGTCCACCGATGTGGATTATTATGCCTGAACACTATGTTTCCCCGCCCTATGGGGCGTAAATGAGCCAACGAATGACTCCATCGGTCCCGGATCGACCGATGTAACCGAGGAGCCTCGCAACAGCAACAACCACATAGGTGAAAATAATATAAATGCCAGCCAGTTCAAGCACTGACACCACCTCTAGCTAGAAAGAAACGCAGGCCCTCCCTGATGTCCTCTCCCGTTTCTGGTTCATACCGGGGTGTGAGGTTCATGAATTCACATTATACACAAAGCTACACCACACAGGCGGTGCTTTCATAATCCACCACAGGACTTTGCTTTTCAACAGAAGCCTTGATCACTGCATCTTATCATGCCACACAGGCAATTCACGCCATGTAACTGATGACTATCAATCACACAGAATAAATTCCAATGTCAGACACACAATCCATTTACAAGTCCGTTCTGGGTCTGAATGAAACTGGAGGCACTATATACCTCGCAAACCCATCGTTCTCCACGTACGTCTGGACGATCACCACTCATTATCCATATTTCGGGATGCCTCCCAATCAGGACATCAGTTATCATCCAAACGAGGTGAAAGATTTCCGGTCTTCAACCACCGTCTTCATCTTCGATTTCTTATCGTTGATTTAGTTATTTAGAATGGAATAAACCCGGTCTTTCTGAGCAACTCGCATATATAATAAACAAGTGCTACACGAACACAATATACGCACATTTCAATTCATTAGTCACTAACCGTAAATCAGTAAGAGAACGATTTCCCAAATATTAACCCCGAAGGCCGAAACCAACATCAGATCAAGGTCCAGGAAACCATTCAACTTTGCCAACCTTAAGTTAGTTTTCTAAATTTCACATCCATATTGTTTATAATATTTTATAACAATTTATCGCTATTTTTATTTATTTGTAAAATAGCCAATTTATTCAAACGACGCTTTAGGCCTTAAGGAGGCCGTGGCGCTGTTTTTCTTCCGATTTGATTTACACATATCTGGAAATCTAACCATTGGATCTTTAGAAAATTTACATCATTAGAAAGATCTTTTCAAAACGAATCCAACGGTTCCAGTTTTGGGAAAATCCGACGGTCGGATCTCCCGGTACAATCATTTGAAGTTTCGATTTCAAAATACGAACTGCAGCGTCGTTATTCGATTTAATATAATTATATTTATATATATATTTATATATATATTTATATAAATATAATCGATTCTGGTGCTTTTTTTCTTCAGATTTAAATTAAACATTCCAAACAATCCAACCGTTGGATCTTCACAAAGTTGGTGTCGTTGGAAAGATATTTCCAAAGCGAACCCAACGGTTTCGGTTTTGGGAAAATCCGATGGTCGGATCTCCCGCACTAATCGTTTGAAATCACGGTTTCAAAACACGAACTACAGCTTCGCTATTCGATATATTTCAATTCTATTTATATATATATATATATATATATATATATATATATCGATTCTTCGATTTCAAAACTATATTCTTTTCTTACATTTGATAAAAATGATATTTTTATCCAACCGACAATTATTTCAACACTTCGCTATTTTCAACTATTCGTGTATATAGTCAAAATGTGATTTTTATTATAAAACAATTCATTTCAAAATATGATTATTTTATATAGTTCATATAGATGTTAAAAATATGATTTTTATTATAAAACAATTTATTTCAAAACAAGAATATTTTTTATAGTTCATATAGATGTTAAAAATATGATTTTTATTATAAAACAATTTATTTCAAAACACGAATACCATTCAACACATGAATTTCTATTCAACGAATGAATTTCTATTCAACACATGAACGGTTTCTATAGTTTGTATATATATAGTAAAAATGTGATTTTTATTGCAAAACAATTTATTTAAAACACGAATACTATTTAACACATGAATTCTATTCAATGAATGAATTTTTATTCAACACATGAATTCTATTCAATGAATGAATTTTTATTCAACACATGAAGGTTTTCTATTCAACACACAAATATAGTTTCAACACAGGAAAATAATTCTAACACATGAATATTATTCAAAATTTCGGCCGCATAACGGCAGGGCAGTTAAAACCGGGACCGTCCCTAGTACGGCTCCTCGCTCTACCTTAAAGCTTCGCAGCTTTTGACAATGGGGAATCATGCATCTAGTTCGCACGCAGGCGGCTAGTATATTTTTTTTCATTTCCACAAACTAATCCTATGTGGTTTTAACCAAATATTTCTCAACCACAAACAGATATTTTTCAACCACAATCAATCAATTTCAACCACAAACAATTCTTATCAACCAATTTTCACACCAATCACGACCAATAAATATCGTCCATGGTTTGTGGATGAGGGGCGTATATATATATGTATATATTTATATTTATATATAAACATTTCACTTCTATTCAACACATATATAATTTTACGACGCATATATAACTTATACATCGAACGTACAACTTATACAACGCTTATACAAGAGGTGTACAACGCTTATATAACTCATACATCGACTATATAATTTATACATCGTCGTTTTCCATATCGTTTATAATTTAGAAATCTCACATTGGGTTCGACTCCACCAAAAATACCAAAAGGATCAGAAAAATATGCGGTCTCTTCTAAAGTGTAGATTACGTCCACACGAGTCCACTGTCTCTTGTTTCACTGAATTTCGTCAAGAAACGAAAAAGATATCATTTTTTAACGTTGAATAACTTAAAACGTAATTAATTAAATTTATTGCGCTTAAAAACTGCTACCTTTTCCTGTTAATTATCTTCCTCCTGTTTAAACCCTTTCAGACGGCTACACAACCCGTCGTTCCCAACTAGGGTTCCCATTTTCACGAAAACCTAGGCACCGAAGCATGATCAGCTGGTACCACATGGAGCGCCGCCGAGAATCACGTCTGCCCCCGCAACCGCGACGAACTCGCACGTCGGAGGTGACCAGAAAACGCCTGGAAACGGCGTGACCTTGAAGAGCTCAAACTCGAGAAATACACAATGATTTGAGATGGGGTTTGTTTTGATTTGAAGAGGGGGGAAAGATCTTCAGAAAACGACGAAGTGGCAGGGGGTTTTGGTGCGTGGTTTCACCGGAAAACGATCGAGAAGATTTGAGCTTGTTTCCGTCGTTCGCTGCGAGGTAACGGGGAAGAAGAAGGAGTGGCTAGCCAATAGGATTTTTTATTAATATATATATTTTTAAATTTCAAAAATACCCCCTTTCACACACGAACTCCAATTCAAACCCAACGACTGTCGTCCCTCGCATTTTACCCCCATTCCGAACACAATGGGATATGTTTCATAGGCTCATTCAACTGTTTCATTCAATTTCTCTTCAAATTAAATTATAAAACATTCAATATTTAATTTGAACGTGTATTTCAATTTGCCGGGGCCACATACTGATCCCAAAAATTCCAGAAAAATAAGACTAGCTATACTTTGACGATACGGTCCCAACAAAACTGGTTTCGTCGAATTCTGAGACCGTTTGAAAAATGGCCCATTTCTGGTCGATTCAATTTAACTGTAATTGACCAAAACAGTTTTCCTTTTCCACGCTCACATATTAACTTCCAAAATTATGAAATTTGAAACCTAGCAACAGTTTAACATCCCGGATCCAACAAAAGTGGCTTCGTCGAATTCCGAGGTCGTTTGCAAAATGGCCATTTTCACGGGCTATATAAATTCCATAGCGACCGACCTTTCTGAAAATTCATTTGGCCATAACTTTTTCTTTCCACAATGAAACTTCTATTTTTCAGATTCGTTAGAATGATATTCACTAACAGATTTAAATATTTTTTGTTTCACTCAAATCCGTTTTGTTTTGCACCCGGTACAGTCAGTCAAAGTTTGAATTCAAATTTTGAAACTACCGCGCCATTTCAGGCCCTGTTAATAATTCAAAGTAATTATATTTATTTTCAACTTCGATTCAAACTTACTTTTCATCATTATTATTTAAAATATTTATTTTAAATACATAAGATCCACTAAAATAGCCAAATTAAAATTTTTAAATTGGTTTAGATTTTCCAGGTCGTTTCATTAAACATAGATGTTTTATGTAAAAAAAATGGAATAACTAACGTGTTTTACTCTTTCATTCAAATATTCATGCAAATCTAATATATGAGATAATATGATATATGATAAGTTAGAAGATAACTAGTATCACTATTTATTTTTATTTTTTTGGATAAACATAAAAAAAAACTTAAACATAAATCAAAAATAAAACTTAGATCAGATAAGTAAAGAATCATAGTCAAAAACTAACTTGTAAAATTTGCTTATTATTTTTAGAATGAACTAATCATAGATGGAACTATATTAATGTAGAAAAAAGTATTATATAACCAACGCATCTGTGTATGCACAGATGATAAGAACAATGAATGGAAGAATAAGTTATACACAGCAAAATAATGATTTGGAAAAATTTATTAAATAGCCAAAGTTAGTATGTTTGGTTATGAATCAAAATACATGGGAGAACATGACTTAACAAGAAAACATACCATTTCTTCTAAAATAAAGGTTTAGAACTTAAATTCTAAATATAATCATTAAAAATCATAATTAATTTCATAGAATTATCTATCACACATCTTCGCTTAAGAATGACATCATTTTACACCTAACTTTACAACTAAAGGTATTAATTTAAATTTAACTCTTATTTATTAGTTTGTCACACTTAACTTGCATTTTTCGTGTAATTATCTCTTAATAAAATTTGTACTTCACAAAATATCGTGATTTCAAATATTATTTTTGATTAGAGATACATTTAGACAGCAGACATAAATTTTATCTAGAGAACCAACTCAACATTAGTATGTTGGCTTGTAATATTTTGTATTTATACGTCTAAATGTTCATATAGCCCAATTTTTCAATTAACATAAAAGAAAAAGAATCATGATCGTGTTTATCATTTATATAAGATATATAATGTTTTATTTCAAGCATAAATAATTACAAAAATTATAATGTTTCCCTTAGAAACATAAACAAATATTACTTTAATTGTTCCTTTATTGAAGAAATTTGTCTACAAAAGCTTTTATTTTTTTAAACTAAAGTATGAATGTGAATAAAAGTTGTTAAGCACAGACAGAAAGTTTAAATTATAATATTTTTTTATAGTAAGAGAGAATTTGTTAAATTATCAAATGATGCATATAAAAATTTTTTACTATAAAATTTGAAGCACGCCAACATGTTACCTGTCGGCAATATAAAGAAAATAAATAAACCAAAGACTAAATTTACTAAGTTCTGCATATTCTATGATAAATTTATGACTTTCGTATATCTAAGCATGTTTTCTAATCTAATACTTTAAGAGTCACTTGATATGTTTCATCCTAAAGCAATCTAAAGAAGAAGAGTCTTTAACACAAATGCCTTTTAGGATTACAAACAATCATTGAAAAATGTAACACAACGATATTTTGCGACAATTTAAAATATTAAATTTAGTGTGTTTTTGAACAAATTATTATAAATATTAAAATTTTTAATTTGTTTATATTGATTAATAATGAAAGTTAAAACTTAATATAGAAATATTTTGATTTGTGTAAATTATAATTGAAATATAAAAACTGGAGTATTTGATAATCAATATTAAAATTCATATAAAAAGAAAATTTATTTATGAAATTTATTTGAATTTTAATTTTGATTTGATTAGAGATTATAACTATTGAATTTAATTGTAAGGTAAATAAGTTAAAACTGAATATTTTATTTATAAATATGTGAAATTGTCATTTTGCAAACAATCACACAATTCGATGAAATTAATTTTATTGGATCCGACAATGTAAATTATTATATAATCTAAAATTTCGTAGCCATCAGAATTATATTTTGATCGTAAGAAATTAAAATGCGTATAAAATTATATGCACAATTCAATTAAATAATCAAGTTTAAAAAGAAATTTCTAGAGACATTGGAGTTGAGCTTTGAAAACCTATTCCATTGCCTTCAGAAGGCGTCAAAACATATTGTTAGGCAATAAGCGGGCCTGATTTGGACTTGGTACGAATTTCGGCTTAAATACACACAAAACATGGAATTTTATATTAAAATAATGTTATTATATTCATTTCGAAACCCTATTTTTTTAAGCCGCCATGTAATTTTCGATGGTCACCATTTTTTGAATTTTCCTTGCTTAAATTCTCTAAATCCAATCAACGAAATCTAAAACTTCCAAAGTGAAATTTGTTTCTCTCAACAAGATCCTCCAATCCGTATGGTGGTTTTCCTTGGATCGAAAAGAACTCTTTAGAATCGTGGCCAAAGGGCTGCACGGTTTATGCCATTTTGGGGATCGATGACACGACCGGGGGATGGCAGATTTCGGATGTTGGTGCTTTTTGAGATGGCGAACGGAATGGGGCATGTCGATTGAACTCCAACGTTGATTTGGGCTATGCATGATTTCTTGAATTGAACGCGGTTGGGTTTCTGTTATTTGCTAGAGTGTTGCGCGATGAAGAACGGGGGCGGGAGAGATGTTGATATAGCAATACTTGAGTGGTTGAGTTGTTATATATATGTAATTTTTTATTTGAATTTCAATTGTTTAAACACGTATAACTTCTTCGTACGAGCTCTAATTGACAAGAGGTTTATTGCGTTAAAACCGTATCGACTAGCTCTCAATGCAGCTGTTTTGGACTGATTCTGAGAAAGTTAAATTTTGGGGCTTATTTTGGATTTCAAACGCGTTCAGAACCAAAGGTGAGCGATTAAACCCACTCATACCTAACTAAAATATTTGATTGTTAATTAAATCAAATTTATGTTATGATACGATTGTTTTGTTTGATGTTTGATTGTCTAAACTTCTTATTTATGTTAATCGGTATAGACAGTATAATTTAATTAACTGCTGTTATAAATTGTACAGTTAGAATTTAATTTCTAGTTTAAAAATATCATACCTTATGGCTAGTACACTAATATTATATTGAACTGTTTAGATGTACAAATTTTGATGGATGCCTTGAAACTATATATTTAATGTATTGATATGTAACTAATCTTGTTATCAACATTGTTTATACATGTTATTGATTTCGTGTATTAATCCTAACCATTACCCTAGGTGTTACGGGCATGAAATAAAACCGGGATTAATCATTAAAATGAATTAAGAACGTAGGTTGAAATGATAAATACCTATGACCCTGATTTGGATTGAAATGATATATATCATTTCCCAGAATACTAAAATTAAATTTTTAGTATTACTTGGCCATAGGATAGAATATTATATACGGACACCGGCTGGTTAAACAAAAATTGTTTTAACCTTGAATTTTGGAATATTGTTTTAAAGACAAAATAAATGATATTATTGATCGATTTTCTTTGAATTTGAACTTTGGGCTTTGAAATTTAAATTTTAAAATTTTAAGGAATTCGTAAATGTGGATAACTGAAGTTAAAACTGAACAGAATAAGAAATAAATGTATTAAATTGAATTTTTTATTCATCATGGATATTTACTTTAAATTAACTTTATTTATAGTAATAATTGAGTCGTGAACTCAAGATTTTTTTACAAACGAATAATTCAAAGTGAGAATTAGAATTCAATTATTTGAATCAAATTATTAAATTGAATTGTTTCAAATCGAACTATTGAATCGAATTGAAATATAAAAGGGAAGTCAAATCCTTTTGAATTAAGATATCGAAATTTGGTCGAATTAATTTGAAACTTGAATGCGATTTCCAGTTTGGTTAAATTTTGAAGAAAAGATTCAAATTCCAACTATAGTATTTTAAAACCGTTTTATAAACTATTTTTATAATAATTATTTTCTTTATAAACTATATACCTTGTAGTTGTTTTATTTTATTACTTATTTTAAATAGACCATTTTATAATTAACTATTTATTTTATAAACTATTTTGGTATTTTAACTTCGGAATTTACTAAACCTAAAATTTCTATTTTAAATTCAAATTATTTATTTTTATACTAATGTAATTATATATATAAACTATTTTAAATATATTTTTAACTATTTTAACATTCAAATTATTTTGAAGTTGAAATTGTTTCAAGATTTTAAATTGGTTTAATTGGAGATTTATTATGAAAAATATTTTGTCTTGATTATTGAAATGATTTAATTTTTTTTTGATATTTTGATATGAAGTACGAACCCCTTTGAAATGTAAAAGAGCTGACCAGTGTGAAATGTAAACGATTGGTTGTTAAAGAGACATGGATTGGATATTGTCATACTCTGCCAATACCGAAAACCACTTTAACAACTGTGTACGCGGTGGAGTTCCAGAATGAAGTAAGTTGATTTGGAGGCGATTACTGGATTTGAAGAAAGAGAACGATGATGGATGCCCTTGACCTTCGGGTCATAATTAAAATGACTAAATATAACGACCCAAACTTGCCCTTACAGGAAATCCCGGATTGAGTTGAGAACACGACAAATCAGAACACAAACAGAAGAACACTTCATTGCTATTACAACAATTTACATAATAGTACAAGAATATAACAGAGTATGAATAAATAACACATTGAAAAATATCAGAGGTTTAAAATTACAATGCAGCGGAAAATAATACATAACACAACTGAAAGAAATACACGAACACAGAGCTTTCCGAATATAACTTTAGCTGTAAATCCAGGATTCTGGGAAAATAATATCTGCAAGACCAAAACTACAAGCTGCCCGTATGGAAAATAGAGTCATCCAGAGTTTTGGTTAAAACAATAAACTCCAGGTCAATCATGGGACTGGTGTGAGAACTAAAAATAGTTGTTAACTTGGTTTTAAAGTAAGAAAAATTAAGGGACCACGCCACATAACATGGAACGGGTTTTAACCTCAAGAATACCAGTGCATAAACAAACATCGCAATGCTAAAGAAGAAAAATGAAGCTATTATAAGACTCGGGTCCCATCACACAATGTAACCCAAGCCGTAGGATAGAGTTTTATCTTATAATAGCCAAAGAATGCTTGATACACGAAATTTAATCTTTTATTATTACTATAAGTGAAGAAATCAACTTCAAATATAAATGTATCAATCATAGACGGCATAGTATCCCATGCTACTATGTCGCCATACTAGTTCTACAATTAAAACTGCACAATGTCGTATTGGCAATTGGATTTCCAACATGAACCAAGGAAAGGAATCGTCCTTACCGAATTCGAGACAATCTAGCCTAGAATGTCTCAGGCTACAGCCGCAACTGCACCTTGGATCTGCCAGGGTCGGTCCTCTCTTACGTTTGAGAATGGCAATTCCTGGACAATACGTTTCCCTACCCTATGGGGCGTAAGTCTGGTCAGTATCTCGACCATGTCATCCATCTGCCCCGTACTTTGATCATCAACCACAAGACTTTGCTTTTCAACAAAAGCCTTAATCATTTGCATCTCAGCGTGCCACACAGGAAATTCACGCCATGCGACTGATGTCTATCGATATATAACCTCTGAGCTCATACGTCTCAAAGAAGGGTGTTAAGCAAAAAAAATAAATTCTCCACCACTAGACAGATATATATTTAATAGAGATCAATCAACACAGAATAACATCCAGTGTCAGACACATCCATTTACAAGTTCGTTCTGGGTCTATACGAAACCTGAGGCACCTTATTCCTCGTCCCATATGTCCAATACAGGAGAGAGGTCCTCGCATATCCAGTCGACCTCCAAGTACGTCTGGACGATCACCACTTATTACCTCATCTTGGGTGTACAACCCAATCAAGATATTAGTAATTGGGATGACCCCCAAACCCCATATCCACAGTGGCAAGGGTAATCTTTGGAATAGTACACATAAACAGATAATAGCAGAACATAATTAAATAAGCACACCAGATAATGTACAATAGAATACACTGGATAAATAACAACATCAGAGTTACACAGTATACAGGATCATACTTAGTACAAATACAGTTCAGCTATACATAAATGTCTACAGCGGAAAACAAACATAATATGTACAATATGAGCTGAACAGCATAAAAGGAGATAAATGATAGAATCCATCTTCAGCTCCAGCTATCCAGAAAGAGCTTGCTAAAACCTAAATACAAGGCTGCCCATGTAGAAAAAGGGGCATCTGAGTTTGCAAGTGAAACAAACTACGAGTCAGTCATGGGACTGGTATGAGAAATCTACTTAACACATTTTATAATATGGCCAATCACATGACCACGCCACTTTCGCGGAACGGGTTTACTCCATTGGATTACCAGTGCTTTAAACAAGTAATTCTTTTAAACATCGCAATGCTTGTTATAAAAATGAAGCCATTATAAGACTCAGTTCCCATCACACAATGCAACAAAACCGGAAGATAGAGTTTTTACCTTATATTGGCCAAAATATGTTTGATATGAATAAAACAAAAGTATTTTATATTTTTACTAGTGTTTATATGTTTCAAAAATAACTTCGAATGATATGTATCAATCATAGACGGCATTAATGCCCCAAACCACTATGTTGCCATATATAGGTATACAATCAAAACCGCACATGTAGTATTTGGAAATTGGATTTCCGTCATGAACCAAGGCAAAAGATAGTCCTTACCAAATTCGAGACTCTCTAGCCCAAGCCTCAGGGCAAGTACTCAATCAAACCCTTGGATCCTCAGGCCGGTCCACCGATGTGGATTAAAATGCCCGAACACTGCGTTTCCCCGCCCTTTGGGGCGTAAATGAGCCAACGAATGACTCCATCGGCTCCATATAGTCACCGATATATCTGAGGCGCCTCGCAACAACAACAACCACACAGGTGAAAATAATATAAATGTCAGCCAGTTTAAGCACTGTAACACCCCACGTCCATTAATGTCACTCACAAAGGGAATGCATTAACTTCCATGGAGGTTTTAAGTGAATATAGAACAGTAAAATTACAACAAGACAGATATAAAATAGTACTTGGAAATTCAAAAACTTTATTTCATTGTAGCAGAAGTCAAAACATGTTTGATTACATCATAACACCATATTCAATGTCAAGTACAATATCTATCTTGATAAAACAAGTACATAATCCCATTACATGAATAGCCATTAAAAAGAAAGATAACAAGCTGGACTTTACTTCAGCAGTCCAAGCTTTCCAGAAGATAAGCGATCCAACTAGACTCCACTAGAACTTGGCCCAACCTACGGACCTGAAGGGAGAAAAGGATGGAAAAGAGGGGGTCAGACATAAAGTCTGGTGAATATGATAATTCTACAATACTATTACCAAAATAACTGGACTAAGGCATAAGCTGGAAAACAAGAAAATGTCTATGAAGAGAAGATTAAGGACATAGACAATCGCTAAAGGCAACGTTATAGGCGCTCCTAAATACTAAAGGATAAACACTATACTGCACCACACCAGTCACCCTAAAGATTCATCCCACTTAGCTTCACTTAGAAACTTTCCCAATGGCTTTACGTACCCCTAGCTGACTACATAGGTGCCGCCTGCCCCTATCTCCACTAGGTGTACCCTACTTCCCATTATTCGATCGGCTCCCTAACTCGTAGATACCCGTGCTGGCCCCACAGTGGGGTGTATCACTCCCCTAAAGTGGCAACCTGATACAACGGACATGCACGGCTTATACCTACACGATGCAACAACGTCTTACCTACCAGCCCGGGTCCACACACGCATATGAAACCCGTTGGACTTGCGTTGCCACCGCTCCCTGTTTTGGCCTCTTATAGTCAAACCCAGTATGCGTGTCCCGTCCTCGACTTGGGTCGAGCCCACAAAAATACGTTTTGGGATACTGGTTGAAATGGGCCCCCACTATTTACCACAAGCATTCCACCTAAGCTTGTCCCCATTAGTCCAGCCCACTTAACCCACTTAGTCATGTTCATTTACATGTGTGTTTGGTTAAGTCTAATCGTATTTCAAATGCCTCTAAAGGCAACCACCAGATTCCTCATGCCACCCAAGGCACCTACTTAACCCCCATGTCCCACCTTACATGATTATCTGGTTAAGTATTTCTTAGTTCATTAAGGCCATAACCTCATAAAGACCTCTCACATTAGACTGGCATTTATGGCAGCTGGATTTGCCGGGCGGGTCCGGGCAGTCTTACACCATAAAAGAGTCTAACCTCGTGTCTTTACAACTGTTATGCTTTAGTTTGGGCCTAGGACCTCTCACATTGGGCCGACATTTGTGACTACTGGATTTGCCGGGCGGGTCCGGGCAGGTTTACGTCACAAACGGGTCCAACCTCGTGTCCTAAGCATTGATTATTAATAATAATCCACTTTCCCCCAATTTTAATAATCCCCTACTTAAATTATTAATTACTTCCTATTTTTAACAATGTCCATAATTGACTCAATTATGGACATCCATTCATGGTATGCAAAATCTTACAAAATTGCACCCAATTTATTAATTCCTAATATTACCCCTACCCCACGTTTGAACGTTTATTCGCAAAATATATGTTAGACTCGAATAGCCTAACTCATAGCATAAAAGAGATTATCATAATAACAACATGTATATGTGACCAAATGAATCATAATAAGGGGTGAAACTTGCATATGTCCAACTTGCATAGATTATACATGTCATGGACCTAAAGGTGTCAACTTGTTCAAAATTCACCTAATATGATCTCAATCAATTTTCATAAACTTACATATGAACATGTGTGAATCAACATCATCTAATTTTTTAACAACATGGTTTTATATGGGTACACCTAACTCAATAGGCAAATTCCCATAATCAAGTTTTATTTAATTATAGTTTCAAGTTTATGGGTACACCTAACCTAATAGGAAAATTCCCATAAACAAGATCCATTTAAATTAAGAAAAAAAAAACATAACTTTAAGCATGATCCAACAACATGATTTTTCAACATAATATAGCATGATTTATAACATGGCATAGTATGATAGTATAACATAGCTTGACATGATTCTCAACATAGCATGACATAGCATAAGAGAATTTACAACATAGCATGACATAGCATATATAATTTACATCATACGACAACATAATAACATAATAAGAGATCCACAATATATAGAATTTACAATTACAAATCACATCACTTTCTTGTGATCCATTCATAACTGAGTCAAATTAGTTTGTAATAGTCTTGTGAGAATCATCATACTCACCAACAAAAGAAG
This sequence comes from Allium sativum, assembly GCA_030737875.1. NCBI lineage: Eukaryota > Viridiplantae > Streptophyta > Magnoliopsida > Asparagales > Amaryllidaceae > Allium > Allium sativum. Next base: position 140,758,633 of record CM060912.1, read on the forward strand.
AGAATTAGAGAGAGTTCTTTGGTTTGATTTGTTTTGTTGAGTAGAATTTAGTTGTAGATGATTAGGCTTCCTCTTCTTAGTTTGTGACGGCTATGCTGAACTCCATGGCAGCAGCATGACGGTAGCTTCTCTAATTTTACAAGTGATTTAGGTCTAGGGTCTACCCACTTATTTATAGATTTTAGAATTCATTTAGGCCATTAGATTTAACCTAGAAATAACCGCAGCCGTTCAGACAAGATGGGGTTTATCTTGTTGACTCAGCAATGAGTCAGAAGTGACTCAGCAAACACTCAGCATATTAATAAACTTCTATTCATGTCATAAATATATATATATATTTTCTACAATGTACATATTAGATACATCCCCCTTTACTTATTATTGTTTTTATATACATATTAGATACATCCCCTCTCTTACACACTTATTAATATTTTTATATTCATATTAGATACATCCCCTCTCTTACACACTTATTAATATTTTTATATTCATATTAGATACATCCCCTCTCTTACACACTTATTAATATTTTAGCAACTTTAGTGTTAATAGAAAATTCGGGGTGTTACATTCTCCCCTCCTTTTAGGATTTCGTCCCCGAAATCTTCAAGTCTGGAAGAATGTATATCCTACCATCCAAACGTCCATCTACTCATCCATCATACACAGGCATCCATTGTCCTTAAAAGACTTCTAATGCTTTATGATCATATGCAAAGTGTGTGTACATGTCCTTACCTAATGCGAAATCAGGCGGTCTACTGATTCAGTTGACCTCCTTAATGCAAATTATGTAAGTGTCATGAATCCATTATGTATGCAAAAGATTCTAATTGCTTACATACTACTTCTATATGCGTGCACACCCATTCAACCGAATGCAGCATCCATATGATGGTACAACCATTATACATCCATTATACTAAATACACCCATATATATGCAATATGCAATATGAAGTGACTGAGCCGATCTAGTGCCTAAAGTGTGTGTATATATGCATCCACGAGCAACCACTAGCAAACACTTGCATCCATTTTGCATCCATCATACATAACATGTCTCAAACACATGTTTCAACCATAGGATTATCCTAACTAAAGGTCAAAGATACTAATGAGAGGACATACTAAAGATAAGATAAGATAAGCTAAGCGATAAAGGAGAAATTAAAAGACATACCCTCAAAAAGAAAAGGGTACAACGAACGCATCTTCTCTTCTGTCTCCCAAGTTGCGTTGCTCTCATCATTTCCCCATTGCACTTTAACCAGTCTGACCTCTCGATTCCTCAACTTTTTGATCTCCGACCCAAGAATGCATGTAGGAGCTCGTCTAATTGTTGCATCACGCTCTATTTCCACCTCTTTAAGCAAGCTCGGCTCTACCACCTCCGCGGTCTTGTGCAAACACTTCCTCAAATGTGATACATGGAATACGTCGTGTACTCCACTAAGTTTCTCAGGCAACTCCACCCTATATGCCATCTTCCCAATCCTGTTTTTTACAGGAAACGACCCTACAAACCTTGGTGCTAATTTCCCCACGGACCCAAAGCGAACAACATTCTGTAACGGAGATACTTTGATAAAAACCATGCCCCAATGTCAAACTCAAGATCTGTCCTCCTCTTATCATCATACGATTTTTGCCTATCTTGTGCTGCTTTCATCCTCCTTCGAATCAACTCAATCTTCTCCGAGGTTTCCCTAACCATATCGGGCCCAAGTAGGATTTTATCGGTAGATTCCCACCAACATGTAGGCGAACGGCAAGGCCTTCCATAAAGAGCTTTGAAAGGTGCCATGCCAATACTAGACTGAAAGCTATTGTTATATGCGAATTCTACTAACGGAAGGTGCTCTTCCCATGTACCCCCAAAGTCTAGGATACAAAGCCTTAAAAGATCCTCTAGAATGCGATTCACCCTCTCGGTCTGGCCGTCTGTCTGAGGATGATATGCGGTGCTCAAACATAGCTGAGTCCCTACCGCCTCTTGTAAACTCTTCCAAAATTCGCTAGTAAAGATGGGGTCACGGTCGCTTACTATACTAGGAGGAATACCGTGCAAACGAACTATCTCCTTAATGTATACAGAAGCCAACCACGGAGCAGTCCTCTTACTTTTCACGGGAATAAAATGGGCCCTTTTAGTAAGTCTATCTACTATAACCCAAATCCCCGTGTTACCCTTCCTTGATCTTGGTAATCCATCCACAAAATCCATTGAGATGCTTTCCCATTTCCATAGTGGAACTTCTAATGGGTGAAGCAACCCACCGGGTTTCTTTTGTTCTGCTTTAACTCGTTGGCACACCAAGCATCTAGCGACGTACTCGGCCACATCCTTTTTCATACCGGCCCAAAAGAAAACCCGCTTCATATCTTTGTACATCTTATCCCCGCCGGGATGAATGGTCATTTTTGAGCGATGAGCATCATCAAGAATGGCCTTCCTTAAGTCTTCGTCTTGTGGTACACAAAGTCTATTATCCCTTCGTAACCAACCCTTATCGTCTAGGGTATACCTACGAAGATGGCTTGACGACTCCCCCCTTTGAGATTTTCTACTATCTCAACCAACTGTGGGTCCTCTCGTTGTGCCTCACCAACCCGTCCTAGAAGTGTAGGTCTAACCTCCAAGGATGCTAACAGACCGGGTACTAAGTCAACGGAGGGTCTAAAGTCAAACATAGAGATGAATTCTAAGCTTTGTCGTTCAACAAACAACGGACTCAAGGACAACCTTTTCCTACTTAAGGCGTCTGCCACCACGTTACCCTTGCCCGGGGTATATGCTATTTCAAAATCGTAGGAGGCTAAGAATTCCATCCACCGTTGCTGCCTTAAATTCAAATCCTTCTGAGAGAATAAGTATTTTAATGATTTGTGGTCAGTGAACAGTTCGAATTTCTCACCAAGAATATAGTGACGCCAAGACTTAAGCGCGAAAACAATTGCGGCTAGCTCTAAGTCATGCGTGGGGTAATTCTTTTCATGAACCCTCAACTGCCTTCCACCATAGGCTATTACTCTTCCCTCTTGCATGAGGACCGCGCCAAGTCCCGTCCCACAAGCATCAGTATAGATGGTAAACGGTTTATTCCCGTCTGGCAGCACTAAGACTGGGGCTGAAGTTAAGGCTCTCTTTAAACGTTGGAACGCATCATCGCAATCTTTGTCCCACGTAAAAACCAGGTTCTTCTTCGTTAACCGTGTTAATGGAGCTGATATTTTTGCGAAGTCTTTGATAAACTTCCTATAATAGCCAGCCAACCCCAAGAAACTTCTTACTTCGGTTGCATTTTTAGGGACCTTCCAATCTTGGATGGCCACCACCTTTGCGGGATTCACTGCTATCCCTTCTTTGGAAACCACGTGCCCTAAGAACCGTACTTCCTTCCTCCAGAAGTGACACTTAGAAAATTTTGCCTTAAGGTTATGCGCTCGAAGGGTTTCCAACACTTCCCTAAGATGTAGGGAGTGCTCTTCTTTATTCTTAGAAAAGACTAAGATGTCATCCACAAAGACTACCACGAATTTGTTAAGGTATTCCCTAAACACCCTACTCATCAAATCAACAAAATATGCAGGGGCGTTTGTCAAACCAAAGGGCATCACTAGCCATTCATAGAATCCGTCAGGAGTCCTAAAAGCAGTCTTATCTATACTATCCTCAGCCACTCTCAGTTGATGAAAGCCAGTGGCTAAGTCCAACTGCGAAAACACTGAGGCGCCAACTAACTGATCAAAGAGATCGTCAATCCTCGGCAGTGGGTGTCGGTTCTTTTTAGTAAGCTTGTTTAGTTCTCTATAGTCCATACAAAGTCTAAGAGACCCATCCGCCTTTGTGGCAAAAACTACTGGAGCACCCCACTCTGATATACTACGTCTTATGAACCCCTTCTCAAGCAACTCCTTTACTTGCTTATTGAGTTCCCTCCTTTCACGAGGAGCCATGTGGCGCACTGGCAAAGATACGGGTTTAGCATTATCCACAAGATAAATTCGAAAGTCTATCTCCCGCTTTGGAGGTAAGCCCTTCACCTCCTCAAACACATCCGGATATTCCCGGACCACTTCTACCGATCGCAGGTTCTCTACAGACGCGTCAAGCGATTCAAGATAACTTAGCATAACGGAATTTATGGGATTACAAAAGATGTCGAGAGCATTACCAAGGCGAGTCACAAGCCTAACAACTCTCCTTTCACAATCAAGAATGGCCCTATTTCTAGACAACCAATCCATTCCTAAAATTAGCCCATAGCCCGTGAAGCCCAATACATAAGCATCACATCTAAATTCAACGCTAAGTATAGAGATTTTAAAATCCAAACATATCTTGGTCAAATGAGCCGAACCCCCAATTGGATTTGAAACGACCAAGGGATCCTCTACTAAACTGGTGTTCAAGTGCAGTGATTCAACTAATGATGCAGAGATAAACGAATGAGATGCGCCAGAATCGAATAAGGTACGGACAGGATGATCAAACAGAAAAACTAAGCTTTCAACAGAAATTGTTCTACCTCTTTCTTGCAGCGGTGGGGCAGCAATAGCCTGAACTTGCCCCCTTGCCTGCCCTGGTGCCATAAGAGCCTGCACCTGTCCTCCCGAGGTAGACCCTGCCCTCTGCCCCTTCTTTGGACAGTCCTTCACTAAATGTCCCGCATCTCCACAATGAAAACAACCAGTCTTCTTTTTCTTTCTACAATCTTTGCTGAGATGGCCAGGCGTCCCACAATTGAAGCATTTCTTCTTCCCTTTGCCATTATTGTTTTTACCACCCTTCTTATTTTGCTGTTGGGGTTTCTTCTGATCCCCTTTCTTTTCAACTGCCTTATCCTCATGCATAAGTGCCATTTCTACTAGCTTTTCAAAGGTGGCTCCCATAGGGATGTGGGTCATAGCCAACCCTTGCAACGGTTCATTCAAGCCTCTAACGAACCTCAAAGCTTTCTTCTCTGGCGTGTTCACCAACTCCAAGCCAAACCTTGCTAACTGATTAAATTTATTGACATATTCCTTTACTGATGAGCTCCCTTGCTTTAGTGCCAGGAATTTTTCCATATTTAAGTTCTCCTCTGCCCTTGAAAGAAACTTTGCCTCAAACCTTCGTCTGAAATCCGCCCATGAATCAACTGGACGTTCCCCATTAGTGACCTCCCACCAAAACGAGGCCTCTCCCTTCATTAACCAAGCAGCTAAACGGACTTTCCTCCCATCTTCCACTTCAAAGATATCCAACAATTCCTCAGTCTCCTTAAGCCAATCTCTGGCCTCCACAAACGTCTCAGTCCCTTGAAAAGTTTTTCCTCCCATAGCCTTGAATTCCTTGCACGTCTTTGCAAAACTGTCAACACGAGGAGGAGGAGGAGGAATGGGTGCAACTAGGGGTGGAGGAGTATCCGCTGGGCTTGCAGTGGTGGCCCTAGCCTCCAAGTATCTCCTAAACCACCCTGGAATCGTCACACCTTCTGGGAGATTAAGATCTTCAGCTATGCTGAAACGAAAAAGGAAAGATTCAAAATGGAGAATTCGAAAGATAAAGATAAGGATGTGGCTATTTGGGATTATGTTTTTCATAAAAAATCTCATTAAATAACATGTTTTTTTTTTTTTGAAAGCACTTCTTCCAAAAATACTTTAGAAAAAAAATATTTTTCTAAAAAAATTTTTATCTGTTCTGGTAACCTTATGCTCTGATACCACGTGTAACACCCCACGTCCATTAATGTCACTCACAAAGGGAATGCATTAACTTCCATGGAGGTTTTAAGTGAATATAGAACAGTAAAATTATAACAAGACAGATATAAAATAGTACTTGGAAATTCAAAAACTTTATTTCATTGTAGCAGAAGTCAAAACATGTTTGATTACATCATAACACCATATTCAATGTCAAGTACAATATCTATCTTGATAAAACAAGTACATAATCCCATTACATGAATAGCCATTAAAAAGAAAGATAACAAGCTGGACTTTACTTCAGCAGTCCAAGCTTTCCAGAAGATAAGCGATCCAACTAGACTCCACTAGAACTTGGGCCAACCTGCGGACCTGAAGGGAGAAAAGGATGGAAAAGAGGGGGTCAGACATAAAGTCTGGTGAATATGATAATTCTACAATACTATTACCAAAATAACTGGACTAAGGCATAAGCTAGAAAACAAGAAAATGTCTATGAAGAGCAGATTAAGGACATAGACAATCGCTAAAGGCAACGTTATAGGCGCTCCTAAATACTAAAGGATAAACACTATACTGCACCACATCAGTCACCCTAAAGATTCATCCCACTTAGCTTCACTTAGAAACTTTCCCAATGGCTTTACGTACCCCTAGCTGACTACATAGGTGCCGCCTGCCCCTATCTCCACTAGGTGTACCCTACTTCCCATTATTCGATCGGCTCCCTAACTCGTAGATACCCGTGCTGGCCCCACAGTGGGGTGTATCACTCCCCTAAAGTGGCAACCTGATACAACGGACATGCACGGCTTATACCTACACGATGCAACAACGTCTTACCTACCAGCCCGGGTCCACACACGCATATGAAACCCGTTGGACTTGCGTTGCCACCGCTCCCTGTTTTGGCCTCTTATAGTCAAACCCAGTATGCGTGTCCCGTCCTCGACTTGGGTCGAGCCCACAAAGATACGTTTTGGGATACTGGTTGAAATGGGCCCCCACTATTTACCACAAGCATTCCACCTAAGCTTGTCCCCATTAGTCCAGCCCACTTAACCCACTTAGTCATGTTCATTTACATGTGTGTTTGGTTAAGTCTAATCGTATTTCAAATGCCTCTAAAGGCAACCACCAGATTCCTCATGCCACCCAAGGCACCTACTTAACCCCCATGTCCCACCTTACATGATTATCTGGTTAAGTATTTCTTAGTTCATTAAGGCCATAACCTCATAAAGACCTCTCACATTAGACTGGCATTTATGGCAGCTGGATTTGCCGGGCGGGTCCGGGCAGTCTTACACCATAAAAGAGTCTAACCTCGTGTCTTTACAACTGTTATGCTTTAGTTTGGGCCTAGGACCTCTCACATTGGGCCGACATTTGTGACTACTGGATTTGCCGGGCGGGTCCGGGCAGGTTTACGTCACAAACGGGTCCAACCTCGTGTCATAAGCATTGATTATTAATAATAATCCACTTTCCCCCAATTTTAATAATCCCCTACTTGAATTATTAATTACTTCCTATTTTTAACAATGTCCATAATTGACTCAATTATGGACATCCATTCATGGTATGCAAAATCTTACAAAATTGCACCCAATTTATTAATTCCTAATATTACCCCTACCCCACGTTTGAACGTTTATTCGCAAAATATATGTTAGACTCGAATAGCCTAACTCATAGCATAAAAGAGATTATCATAATAACAACATGTATATGTGACCAAATGAATCATAATAAGGGGTGAAACTTGCATATGTCCAACTTGCATAGATTATACATGTCATGGACCTAAAGGTGTCAACTTGTTCAAAATTCACCTAATATGATCTCAATCAATTTTCATAAACTTACATATGAACATGTGTGAATCAACATCATCTAATTTTTTAACAACATGGTTTTATATGGGTACACCTAACTCAATAGGCAAATTCCCATAATCAAGTTTTATTTAAATATAGTTTCAAGTTTATGGGTACACCTAACCTAATAGGCAAATTCCCATAAACAAGATCCATTTAAATTAAGAAAAAAAAAACATAACTTTAAGCATGATCCGACAACATGATTTTTCAACATAATATAGCATGATTTATAACATGGCATAGTATGATAGTATAACATAGCTTGACATGATTCTCAACATAGCACGACATAGCATAAGAGAATTTACAACATAGCATGACATAGAATATATAATTTACATCATACGACAACATAATAACATAATAAGAGATCCACAATATATAGAATTTACAATTACAAATCACATCACTTTCTTGTGATCCATTCATAACTGAGTCAAATTAGTTTGTAATAGTCTTGTGAGAATCATCATACTCACCAACAAAAGAAGAGAATTAGAGAGAGTTCTTTGGTTTGATTTGTTTTGTTGATTAGAATTTAGTTGTAGATGATTAGGCTTCCTCTTCTTAGTTTGTGACGGCTATGCTGAACTCCATGGCAGCAGCATGACGGTAGCTTCTCTAATTTTACAAGTGATTTAGGTCTAGGGTCTACCCACTTATTTATAGATTTTAGAATTCATTTAGGCCATTAGATTTAACCTAGAAATAACCGCAGCCGTTCAGACAAGATGGGGTTTATCTTGTTGACTCAGCAATGAGTCAAAAGTGACTCAGCAAACACTCAGCATATTAATAAACTTCTATTCATGTCATAAATATATATATATTTTCTACAATGTACATATTAGATACATCCCCCTTTACTTATTATTGTTTTTATATACATATTAGATACATCCCCTCTCTTACACACTTATTAATATTTTTATATTCATATTAGATACATCCCCTCTCTTACACACTTATTAATATTTTTATATTCATATTAGATACATCCCCTCTCTTACACACTTATTAATATTTTAGCAACTTTAGTGTTAATAGAAAATTCGGGGTGTTACAAGCACTGACACTACATCTAGCTAGAAGGAAACGCATGCCCTCCCTGACGTTCTCTCCCGTTTTTGGTTCATACCAGGGTGTGAGGCTCGCGAATTCATGTTATACACAAAGCTATGCCACACAGGCCTTGCTTTGATCATCAACCACAAAACTTTTCTTTTCGACAGAAGCCTTGATCATCTGCCACTTAGGCGTGCCACACAGGCAATTCATGCTATGCGACTGATTCCTATCGATATATATCCTCTGAGCTCGTACGTCTCAGAGAAGGGTGTTAAGCAAGAGAATAATTCTCCGCCGCCAAACAGATATATATTTAATAGAGATCAATCAGCATAGAACAAAATCCAATGTCAGACACAAAGTCCATTTACAAGTTCGTTTTGGGTCTGAACGAAACTAGAGGTACTATATAACTCGCATACCCATCGATCTCCACGTACGTCTGGACGATCACCACTTATTATCTTTATTTCGGGATGCCTCCCAATCAAGACATCAGTTACCATCCAACCGAGGTGAAGATCTCCGATCTTCAACCACCGTCTTCATCATCGACTTCTTATCGCCGATCAATTATTTGAAATGAGATTTAACTCGGCCTTTCCAAATAATTCATGTATATTTAGAATTTAAATCAATTCATTTACATGGTTAAATTATTCGACAACAATCCACGCCAAACACATTCAACCATCAAATATCACATAAACCGAGGAAATTCAGTTTATTTCCATTATATATCGATTATAATATTTTATCAGGATTTATCGCTATTTTTATTTATTTAAAAATAGCTGTTTCATTTAAACGACGCTTCAGGCCATAATGCGGCTGTGGCGCTGTTTTCCTTCAGATTTGATTTACACATATCTGAAAAATCTAACCGTTGGATCTTCACAAATTTTATATCATTAGAAAGATCTTTTCAAAACGAATCCAACGGTTTCAGTTTTGGGAAAATCCGACGGTGGGATCTCTCGGTACACTCGTTTGAAGTTTCGATTTCAAAATACGAACTGCATCGTCGTTATTCGATTTAATTTAATTATATTTATATATATAAAAATATAATCGATTCTGGCGCCGTTTTTCTTCATATTTGAATTAAACATTCCATACAATCCAATCGTTGGATCTTCACAACGTAGGTGCCGTTGGAAAGATATTTCCAAGGGGAACCCAGCGGTTTCAGTTTCGGGAAAATCCGATGGTCGGATCTCCCGCACTAATCGTTTGAAATCACGGTTTCAAAACACGATCTGCAGCTTCGATATTTGATTTATTTTAATTATATATATATATAATATATTCTTCGATTTCAAAACAATATTCTTTTCATACATTTGATAAAAAATGATATTTTTATCCAATAGACATTTATTTCAACACTTCACTATTTTTAACACTTCATGTATAAAATAAAAATGTGATTTTTTATTGTAAAACAATTTATTTCAAAGCATGACTATTTTATATAGTTCATATAGATGATAAAAATATGATTTTTATTATAAAACAATTTCTTTCAAAACACGACTGTTATATATAGTTTATATAGATGATAAAAACATGATTTTTATTATAAAACAATTTATTTCAAAACACGACTATTTTATATAGTTCATATAGATGATAAAAATACGATTTTTATTATAAAACAATTTATTTCAAAACACGACTATTTTATATAGTTCATAAGATAAAAATATGATTTTTATTATAAAACAATTTATTTCAAAACATGGCTATTTTATATAGTTCATATAGATGATAAAAATATGATTTTTATTATAGAAAAATTTATTTCAAAACACGACTATTTTATATAGTTCATATAGATGATAAAAATATGATTTTTATTATAAAATAATTTATTTTGAAACAAGAATGTCGTTCAACACATGAATTTCTATTCAACACACGAATATAGTTTCAACACATGAAAATAATTCTATCACATGAATATTATTGAAAATTTCGGCAGCACAACGGCAGGGTAGTTAAAACTGGGACCATCCCTAGTATGGCTCCTCGCTCTACCTTAAAGCCTCGCAGCTTTTGACAATGGGGATTTCATGCATCTAGTTCGCACACAGGCGACATGTTTATTTTCTTTTCCACAAACTAATCCTATGTGGTTTCAACCAAATAATTCTCAACCACAAACGGGTATTTTTCAACCACAATCAATCAATTTCAACCAAAACAATTCTAATCAACCATTCTCTATCAACCAATTTTCACACCAATCACAACCAATAAATATCGTCCATGGTTTGTGGACGAGGGGCGTATATATATATATATATATATTTATATTTATATTTATATTTATATAAGTATATTTCACTTTTATTTCAACACATATATAATTTTTACAACGCATATATAACTTATACATCGAACATACAACTTATACAACGCTTAAACATGAGGTGTACATCGCATATATAACTCATACATCGAATATAGAATTTATACATCATCATCTCCATATCGTTTATAATTCAGAAATCTCACATTGGGTTCCACTCCACCAAAAATAGCAGAAGGCTCAGAAAAATATCCGGTCTCTTCTAGAATGTAGAAGATGTCCGCACGAGTCCACTATCTCTTGTTTCACTGAATTTCGTCAACAAACGAGAAAGATATGATTTTTATAGTGAAATCAAAAACCGTAGCACTTTAAAGTGCTATAGAATAGTTTAAAATAAAATAGGCCATTACCTTTTTGAATTCTTCAAAATTAGGTTTCGAATTTTCTTCCGATCCGTAGCACGTGAGGCCGATCAGGTTGCACCACGCTCTCCAGCTTCGAGAGGCGCTCCAGCGGATCCCCCTTCTGATGAACTCGACAACGACCGGGAGGAGGGGCGGCGTCTCGAAGTCCGTGACTTTGGGGGCTCGATCCTGGTGCTATAGGTGACGATAGGAGGTCGGGTTGCTATGGATTTCAAGAGAAGGAGAAGCTCCACAAAATCCCCAACTGGAGCAGGGTCCAATTCGTAGTGTTTCGGCCGGAAATTGATCGGGAAGGATGGATGCCCTTTCCGTCGTCGATCTGAAATTTTTACGGTGAGAGAGAAATTAATTTGAAAATGAATTAATATTTTATAAAAATCCTATTGGCCCAACTATATATTCAAAATTTTAAAGGTATTTTCACAACCGAACTCCAATCCAAACCCAACGACTGTCGCCCCTAGCTAAATACCCCGTCCCGAACACAATGGGATATATTTCGTAAGCCAATTCGACTGTTACAGTCAGTTATTCTTCAAATTAAAATATAAAACATTCAATATTTGATTTGAACGTACATTTCAATTTGCCGGGGCTACATACTGATCCCAAAAATTCCAGAAAAATAAATCTAGCTATGTTTTGACGATACGGTCCCAACAAAACTAGTTTCATTGAATTCTGAGAACGTTTGAAAAACGGCCATTTTCTGGTCGATCCAATTTAACAGAAATCGACTAAACACATTTTCCTTTAACACGCTTACATACTAGCCTCAAAAATTATGAAATTTGAAACCTAGCAATAATTTAACATCTCAGATCCAACAAAAGCGGTTTCATCGAATTCTGAGATCGTTTGCAAAATGGCCATTTTCACGGGCTATATAAACCCTATAGCGACCTTTCTGAAAATTCATTTGGCCATAACTTTTGCTTCCTGCTACGAAACTTCGATTTTTTCAGATTTGTTAGAAAGATATTCACTAACAGATTTAAATATTTTTGGTTTCACTAAAATCCGTTTTATTTTACACCCAGTACAGTCAATCAAAGTTTGAATTGAAAATTTGAAACTGCCGCGCCATTTCAGGCCTTGTTTATAATTCAAAATAATTTTATTGGTTTTCAAACATCAATTCAAACAAAATTTTTGTTTTTATTATTGAAAATATTTATTTTAAATATTTAAAATCCACTAAAATAGCCAATTAAAAATTTTTAAACTGCTTCAGATTTTCCGGATTGTTACAATCTCCCCCACTTAAAGCTTTTCGTCCCCGAAAAGGAACAAAGTCGAAAGTGGTTTAATTAATTAACTCTACTTTCAATCTGGCTTCCATTCTTCAACTTTTCAGTTTCTAAGAATTTTCAAATTCTTCAAAAATTTGGCTAACACCCTAAATTTTTGAAAATTTTTGCCATATCGTCCTTTGTACAGGGAGGGGTTTGGAAATTTATTGGGCCGTATTAGGTGCCCAATAAATCCTAATAAGCATGCACATATTTATAGTGATATATTCCAGTGTCCAAAGGGGAGTGTGTATAGATCATAACTCTAGAGAATAAATTCTCGTCACCCTATAAATGGTTTTTGTGCCTAAATGACCAGAGAGACGTGTTTATTGTCATCTCCAGACCCGTGTGGGGTTTTCATTAATCTGGCAATTTTACCGTTATATTTTACATAGTCCATATCAGTCATCAGTTCAACCTGTAAAATATAGTCATCGCCATACAAGCCTCTCGCTCGTATGGTAAATCTTCAACCTCGTCACACAAGCTCCAAATGCTTATGTGGTATATGATGAAGTATGTCTATCTTCAAGAAGTATGCCATGTAATGTAGTTCAAAATTAATTATTACTATCCTATGGCGACATTTATTATTACACATAGAACAACCAGCATTCCGCATCCAATGGCATTCACAAGAGTTGATATAATAATAAAATTGCGCATCCAACTCATTAAGGTTTACCTATTTGTCGGGCATGCAAATAAATTCTTTACTCAACAGCTAATCCATTTACCTGTTCAAACATATATAATACACATGTATATATTTCTATCTATTTTTAAATCAGTTCAATACGCGATTTAATTGCATAGATTTACCCTCATACATTGATTAAATTAACTATTCTTCTAATAATTTAATTAATCCTATCTACTATCACACAACACAAATAACAATCAATTTGTTTTTAACTCTTCAAAAATATACTAATCGATTCATATACTCTTTTAAAGTAATCAGACTACAGAATTAAAAGTTCACACCCATGAAAAGAAAATAACAAAAAAGTAGAGAACAAATGGTAATGAAAAGTATGATAAATGTACCTTGCACCGGAGTCAATCAGAGATATCTACCCTGCACTTAGGATAGGCTTTCTTAATGCTTTCCTCTTTTTCCCAAGTACAATCTCGCGGATCTCCACTCCATTGCACTTTGACTAAGTGAACCTTCTTGTTCCTCAGTTCTTTGGTTTCTTTGCCAATAATCTTTAGCGGCTCTCTTCTCACAGCCAATTCTGGAGTAATTTCAATATCATGTTGTGCAGCCTCTTCCACAACCAAGTCTGGGTCATGAACATGCTTTCGAAGTTGAGATACGTGAAATATATCATGTACTCCAGGCAACCAATCAGGTAATTGAACTCTATAAGCGAGGGGTCCAATCCGTTCTAGTATATGGAATGGACCAATAAATCTGGGCGCCAACTACCCAGTTTTGCCAAATCAAATCACTCCTCTCATCGGCGAAACCCTTAGATACACATAACCACTAACAGAAAAAGCCAAATCTCTTCTTCTTGAATCAGCATAGCTCTTATGTCGGCTTTGAGCAACGAGTAATCGTTTCTTAACGAAATTGACTTTGTCAGTAGCTTCACGGATCATATCAGGTCCCAATACAAGCCTATTAACAGGTTTGACCCAACAAGTAGGGGATCGACACGGTCTACCATACAATGCTTCAAATGGTGACATTGTCAGGCTCGCTTGGTAGCTGTTGTTATATAAGAACTCAGTGAAATGCAAATGGTCTTCCTATGATCCACCAAAGTCAAGAGCGCAAGCCCGCAATAAATCTTCTAGTATACAATTCACCCTCTCAGTCTGACCATCTGTCTGAGGATGATAAGCGATGCTTAAGTTCAGCTTAGTTCCTAGTTCTACTTGAAATGCCTCCCAGAATTTGCTGGTAAATATTGGATCTTTATCACTAACTATACTGATCGGCACTCCATGTAGCCTAACAATTTCCTTGAAATATATCTGTGCTAGACTCTTAGCAGTTCTATTGGATTTGATAGGTATAAAATGGCTGGTCTTCGTGAAGCGATCTACGATCACCCAAATACTGTCATTTCCTTTGCTGATTCTGGGCAAACCATCTATGAAGTCCATGGAAATATGTTCCCACTTCCAACCTGGAATGTCCAGCGGTTGCAGCAATCCAGCCAGTTTCTGTTGGTCGCTTTTGACTACTTGGCAAGTAGAGCACCTGCTAACATATATTGAAACGTCCCTTTTCATAGCCTTCCACCAGAATGTTCACTTGAGATCGTTATACATTTTAGCCACACCTGGATGGATACTCAGCTTGGATTTGTGACACTCGTCTAACACTTCCCTTTTTAACTCGGGGATGTCGGGAACACAAATCCTTCCTCTCAATCTCAGGGTCCCATCGTTATCTAATTGAAAACACGAGGGTTTACCTTTCTGAATCCTTCTGATCATATGCTTAATAAAATTATCATCCTGCTGAAGAATAGATATTTTGTCAATCAAGGAATTCGTAATAATAAAGCTGGCGATTATTGCATTCTTTCGACTTAGCGCATCGGCCACGACATTGGCTTTCCTTGGAGTGTACAAAATCTCAAAATCGTATGCTGCAAGGAACTCTAGCCAACGTTGTTGCCTCAGATTAAAGTCTTTTTGGGTGAACAGATACTTTACCGACTGGTGATCTGTAAACAGTTCGAATTTCTCACCCAGAAGATAGTGTCTCCAGATTTTCAAAGCGAATACGATAGCCAACAACTCAAGATCATGAGTAACGTAATTCTTTTCATGTGGCTTCAGCTGACGGGTAGCATAAGCAACAACTTGGCCTCTTTGCATTAATACCGCAACAAGGCCTTCTCTAGAGGCATCTGTCCAGACTTTCAAGTCTTGATTACCATCGATAATCGTTAACACTGGAGCTGTTGTTAATCTGACTTTTAGCTTCTGAAAAGCCTCCTCACATTCTGGAATCCACTTGAATTTTGCGTGCTTCTTTGTAAGCTTTGTTAAGTAACTAGATATCTTCGAAAAATCTTTAACGAACTTCCGGTAATAACTAGCCAATCTAAGAAAACTTCGGACTTCTATGGGAGTACTAGGCTGTATCCAATTTTAAATAGCGGTGATTTTACTTGGATCCACAGCAATTCCCTCTTTTGATACAACGTGGCCAAGAAACTTCACTTTATCTTGCCAGAATATAAATTTGGACAGTTTGGCTTTTAAAACGTTCCTTCTCGGAATTTCTAGAACTTGCTCCAAATGTTTTTCATGTTCGGCCTTTGACTTAGAGAAGATTAGAATATCATCAATAAAAACCAAAACAAACTTATTCAGGACTCCTCTGAACACTTTATTCATCAAATCGACAAAATAAGCTGGAGCGTTAAATAAGCCGGACGGCATTACTAACCACTCACAGAACAAATCAGGACCTCTGATTGCTGTCATAGGAACACACTCTTCGGCAATACGAAGTTGATGGAAGCCTGTAGCTAGGTCCATCATTGAAAATACTTGTGCTTCGTTCAATCGATCTAGCAAATCATCAATCCGTGGCAATGGATATTTGTTCTTCAATGTTTATTTATTCAAGTCACGATAATCCACACATAGTCGCAGAGTACCGTCAGACTCTGGGACAAACACCACTACTGCTCCCAATCAGAGAAACTAGGCCTGATCAGACCCTTCCATACAAGCTGTCGAGTTTGATTGTCTAGTTCTTCTTTCTCCTTTAGAGTCATTCTCCGAATAGCGTGCACTACTGGCCTTGCGCTCGGAGTTAAAGCGATCTTGAAATCAATTTCTCTCTGCGGAGGTAAGCTAACAACTTCTTCGAACACATCTGCATAATTCTTGATGGCAGGAATATCTTTTATGATGTCCTGTATATTCTCTATGACTACAGGGATATTTTTTATTTGAGCAGGAGAAACATCAAGAGCTGACCAAAAGTCTTTTCTATCGGAATTCGGGCCCTCACATGGTATGGTTATATAATTCCATGATTTAATCTTTGCCCTAACAACTCCCTCAGCGCATTTAACCTCTGCTTCATATTTGGTTAACCAATCCAATCCCAAAATAAGATCGAATTTAGTAAAATTCATGATGATAGAGATGGTAGGGAACTTATAACAGGAAAATGAGACAGGCACCGCACAAATCCAGCTAAGATCGAGAGAATCCCCAACCGGATTATGGACAATGATGGGTTCTTTGAGCTTTTTCTATTTCAAATCCAACTTCTTAACTGCATTCTTTGCAATAAAGCTTTGTGACGTGCCTGTATCAAACAGTACTTTAACTGGAATGTTCTTGACTGTAATCGTGCCTTCTAAAACATCAGACCTTCCCTGACTAGCCGAGAATGCTGAAGTTTCTGCAACTTCATTTATAGGTACTGCTTCAGATTTCTTTGAGAGTTGGCATTCCCGTGCAATATGACCTGCTTGGTGACACTTATGGCATCTCCACCCACTATGAGATTTCTTTTGCTTCTTTAAAGCTCTGCAATTTACCGACAAATGTCCCTGCTTATTGCAGTTATTGCATACGGTAATCGTTATTAGTTCTTTCTCAGATTTAACCATTTTCCTCTTGGCTTTGGGCTTCTTACTGGACTCAGGACTATCAGTCTCTGACTCCTCTTTGTTACTAGAACAGACTTCCTCTTCGTAGCGCAACATAGCTTTCTTGTCGAGATCCTTATACTGGTAAGCCATGTATACCGTTTCAGAGAAAGGAAGCTTCGCATGCCCCATTACTTTACTTTGGTACTTTCTTTGAAGCCCGTTAATAAATCTCGGATTCTTCCTCTTCAGATTTTGAATTAGATGAGGAGCAAAATGAGAAAGTTCGTTGAATTTCTTATGATATTTTGGGATATTCATATCTCCTTGTATCAGATAAGAGAATTCATCACATAACCGCTCAGTTGCTTTAGGAGGAGTAAGTCTTTCTAGGAAAATTACTTTAAATCTATCTTAGGTAATATTACCTTCTGGATTATCCTCAATAATCGAATCCCACCAGAACAAAGCTTCGTCTTTGAGTTCCCAAGATGCCAGTAATCTTTTTTGGTCATCTCTCAGCTCTAAACCTTCAAAGATTTTCTCAGTAGAACGAATCCAAGCTTGTGTTTTCATAATAGATTCTTCTCCCAAGAATGGTATTCCACCCAGATTTCTATATTTCATAAATAGAGCTTTTATATCCTGGTCAGTATTACTTCTTCTATTTCTGGCACTCATTTTGTAGTACTTCTGCAAATAGCAGATCAAGTGTCAGGTCAACAGAAAAGATATTACAAAGCATAGAAACATATACTTGAATGTAAATGCATCTATCAAGGTGTTATTTCATTCTGCTATACTCATACTAGGATATTGATGATCCTATCTGTAATGAGTTCTTCGTCCTAGAACACTACTAGTTCTATTTCTGACGAGTTCGTTAATATGTTATATTCCAGCACTAAGCTTAACCAAAGCTCTGATACCACGTTGGGATGACCCCCAAATCCCATATCCACGATGGCAAGGGTAATCTTTGGAATATAACACATAAACAGATAATAGCAGAACGAAATTAAATAAACACACCAGATAATGTACAATAGAATACACTGGATAAATAACAACATCAGAGTTACACAGTATACAGGATCATACTTAGTACAAATACAGTTCAGCTATACATAAATGTCTACAGCGGAAAACAAACATAATATGTACAATAGGAGCTGAACAGCATAAAAGGAGATAAATGATAGAATCCATCTTCAGCTCCAGCTATCCAGAAAGAGCCTGCTAAAACCTGAATACAAGGTTGCCCGTGTAGAAAAAGAGGAACCCGAGTTTGCAAGTGAAACAAACTATGAGTCAGTCATGGGACTGGTATGAGAAATCTACTTAACACATTTTATAATATGGCCAATCACAGGACCACGCCACTTTCGCGGAACGGGTTTACTCCATTGGATTACCAGTGCTTTAAACAAGTAATTCTTTTAAACATCGCAATGCTTTTTATAAAAATAAAGCCATTATAAGAATCAGTTCCCATCATACAATGCAACGCATACGGGAGGATAGAGTTTTTTTCCTTATAATTGCCAAAATATGTTTGATACGAATAAAACAAAAGTATTTGATATTTTTAATAGTGTTTATATGTTTTAAAAACAACTTCGAATCATAAGTATCAATCATAGACGGCATTAATGCCGCGTACCACTATGTTGCCATATATAGGTTTACAATCAAAACCGCACATATCATATTTGGAAATTGGATTTCCGTCATGAACCAAGGCAAAAGATAGTCCTTACCGAATTCGAGACTCTCTAACCCGAGCCTCAGGGCAAGTACTCAGTCAAACCCTTGGATCCTCAGGGCCGGTCCACCGATGTGGATTAAAATGCCTAAACACTGTGTTTCCCCGCCTTTTGGGGCGTAAATGAGCCAATGAATGACTCCTTCGGCTCCACATAATCACCGATATATCTGAGGCGCCTCGAAACAGCAACAACCACACAGGTGAAAATAATATAAATGTCAGCCAGTTTAAGCACTGACACCACCTCTAGCTAGAAGGAAACGCATGCCCTCCCTGACGTCCTCTCCCGTTTCTGGTTCATACCGGGGTGTGAGGCTCGCGAATTCACGTTATACATAAAGCTATGCCACACAGTCCATTCTTTGATCATCAACCACAAAACTTTGCTTTTCAACAGAAGACTTGATCATCTGCCACTTAGGCGTGCCACACAGGCAATTCACGCTATGCGAATGATTCCTATTGATACATAACCTCTGAGCTCGTACGTCTTAGAGAAGGGCATTAAGCAAGAGAATAAATTCTCCGCCGCCAAACAGATATATATTTAATAGAGATCAATCAGCACTATACAAAATCCAATGTCAACCACACAGTACATTTACAATTTCGTATGGGTCTGAACGAAACTGGAGGCACTATATACCTCGCATACCCATCGATCTCCACGTATGTCTGGACGATCACCACTTATTATCTATATTTCGGGATACCTCCCAATCAAGACATCAGTTACCATCCAACCGAGGTAAAGATCTTCGGTCTTCAACCACCGTCTTCATCATCGACTTCTTATCGCCGATCAATTATTTGGAATGAGATTTAACTCGGCCTTTTCAAATAATTCACGTATATTTAGAATTTAAATCAATTCATTTCCATGGTTAAATTATTCGACAACAATTCATGCCAAACACATTCAACAATCAAATATCACATAAACCGAGCAAATTCAGTTTATTTCCATTCTATATCGTTTATAATATTTTATCACGATTTATCGCTATTTTTATTTATTTTAAAAATAGCCAGTTCATTTAAACGATGCTTCAGGCCATAACGCGGTCGTGGCGCTGTTTTTTCTTCAGATTTGATTTACAAATATCTGAAAATCTAACCGTTGGATCTTCACAAATTTTATATCATTAGAAAGATCTTTTCAAAACGAATCCAACGGTTTCTGTTTTAGGAAAATACGACGGTCGTATCTCCTGGTACACTCGTTTGAAGTTTCAATTTCAAAATACGAACTGCAGCGTCGTTATTCGACTTAATTTAATTATATTTATATATATAAAAATATAATCGATTCTGGCGCTGTTTTTCTTCAGATTTGAATTAAACATTCCATACAATCCAACCGTTGCATCTTCACAAAGTAGGTGTCGTTGGAAAGATATTTCCAAGGCGAACTCAACGGTTTCGGTTTAGGGAAAATCCGATGGTCGGATCTCCCGCACTAATCGTTTGAAATCACGGTTTCAAAACACGAACTGCAGCTTCGTTATTCGATTTATTTCAATTATATTTATATTTATATAAATATAATCTATTCTTCGATTTCAAAACCATATTCTTTTCATACATTTGATAAAAATGATATATTTATCCAACAGACATTTATTTCAACACTTCACTATTTTTAACACTTCATGTATATAATAAAAATGTGATTTTTTATTGTAAAACAATTTATTTCATAGCACGACTATTTTATATAGTTCATATAGATGATAAAACTATGACTTTTATTATAAAACAATTTCTTTCAAAACACGACTATTTTATATAGTTCATATAGATGATAAAAATATGATTTTTATTATAAAACAATTTATTTCAAAAAACGACTATTTTATATAGTTCATATAGATGATAAAAATATGATTTTTATTATAAAACAATTTATTTCAAAACATGGCTATTTTATATAGTTCATATAGATGATAAAATTATGATTTTTATTATAGAACAATTTATTTCAAAACACGACTATTTTATATAGTTCATATAGATGATAAAGATATGATTTTTCTTATAAAACAATTTATTTCAAAGCATGAATGTCATTCAACACATGAATTTCTATTCAACACACGAATTTCTATTCAACACATGAATTTCTATTCAACACACGAATATAGTTTCAACACATGAAAATAATTCTAACACATGAATTTATTGAAAATTTCGGCAGCATAACGGCAAGGTAGTTAAAACCGGGACCTCCCCTAGTACGACTCCTCGCTCTACCTTAAAGCCTCGCAGCTTTTGACAATGGGGATTTCATGCATCTAGTTCGCACGCAAGCGGCATGTTTATTTTCTTTTCCACAAACTAATCCTATGTGGTTTCAACCAAATAATTCTCAACCACAAACGGGTATTTTTCAACCACAATCAATCAATTTCAACCACAAACAATTCTAAACCATTCGCTATCAACCAATTTTCACACCGATCACAACCAATAAATATCGTCCATGGTTTGTGGATGAGGGGCGTATATATATATATATATATATATATATATATTTATATAAATATATTTCACTTTTATTTCAACACATATATAATTTTTACAACGCATATATAACTTATACATCGAACATACAACTTATACAACACTTATACATGAGGTGTACAATGCTTATGTAACTCATACTTCGAATATATAATTTATACATCATCATTTACATATCGTTTATAATTTAGAAATCTCACATTGGGTTCCACCCAGCAAAAATAGCAGAAGGCTCAGAAAAATATCTGGTCTCTTCTAGAATGTAGAAGACGTCCACACGAGTCCACTATCTCTTGTTTCGCTGAATTTCGTCAACAAATGAGAAAGATATGATTTTTACAGTGAAATCAAAAACCGTAGCACTTTAAAGTGCTATAGAATAGTTTAAAATAAAATAGGCCGTTACCTTTTTGAATTCTTCAAAATTAGGCTTCGAATTTTCTTTCGATCCATAGCACGTGAGGCCGATCAAGTTGCACCATGCTCTCCAGCTCTAAGAGGCGCTCCACCGGATCCCCCTTCTGATGAACTCGACGACGATTGGGAGGAGGGGCGGCGTCTTGAAGTCCGTGACTTTGGGGGCTCGATCCCAGCGCTATAGGAGACGATAGGAGGTGGGGTTGTTATGGATTTGAAGAAAAGGAGAAGCTCCATAAAATCCCCAACTGGAGTAGGGTCCAATTCGTAGTGTATCGGCCGGAAATTGATCAGGAAGGATGGATGCCCTTTCCGTCGTCGATCTGAAAATTTTACGGGGAGAGAGAAATTAATTTGAAAATGAATTAATATTTTATAAAAATACTATTGGCCCAACTATATATTCAAATTTTTAAAGGTATTTTCACAACCGAACTCCAATCCAAACCCAACGACTGTCGCCCCTAGCTAAATACCCCCATCCCGAACACAATGGGGTATGTTTCGTAAGCCAATTCGACTGTTACAGTCAGTTATTCTTCAAATTAAAATATAAAACATTCAATATTTAATTTGAATGTACATTTCAATTTGCCGGGGCCACATACTGATCCCCAAAATTCCAAAAAAATAAATCTAGCTATGTTTTGATGATACGGTCCCAACAAAACTAGTTCCGTCGAATTCTGAGATCATTTGAAAAATGGCCCTTTTCTGGTCGATCCAATTTAACAAAAATCGACCAAACACATTTTCCTTTTCCACGCTCACATACTTGCTTCAAAAATTATGAAATTTGAAACCTAGCAATAAGTTAACATCCTGGATCCAATAAAAGTGGTTTCGTCGAATTCGGAGATCGTTTGCAAAATGGCCATTTTCACGGGCTATATAAACACTATAGCGACCTTTCTAAAAATTCATTTGGCCATAACTTTTGCTTCCCACTACGAAACTTCGATTTTTTCAGATTCGTTAGAAAGATATTCACTAACAGATTTAAATATTTTTGGTTTCACTAAAATCCGTTTTATTTTGCACCCAGTACAGACAGTCAAAGTTTGAATTGAAAATTTGAAACTACCGCGCCATTCCAGGCCTTGTTTATAATTCAAGTTTTCAAACATCGATTCAAACACAATTTTTGTCATTATTATTTTAAATATTTATTTTAAATATTTAAAATCCACTAAAATAGCCAATTTAAAATTTTTAAACTGGTTCAGATTTTCCGGGTTGTTACAGTAATCATCCAAATAATGTGAAGACCTCCGGTCTTCAACCACCTTCTTCATCATCGAATTATCGTCGAATCAGTTATTCGGAATGGGTATAAACCCGGCCTTTCCGAATAACTCGCGTATATTATAATCAAGTGATATAAAAACATAACATACGCCTCATTCCAATCCAGAATATTCTTTTATTTAAGTATTCTTTTCACAATTTAAACCAAATTAAGGTTTTCCAAGTTAGTCGGGATTAGCGAACCTTACCGAAGTATTCATTTGTTTTACTTCCTAATCCCAAACTATTCATCCCATGGAGAAAAACTGGTAATGTTCCATAGCTAACACCACGGTGTTATCGATAAAATTAATTACCATTTTCCATTCAAATCTAATTAAAGATTTAACTATTGCCTGGAGTAAAACTGGTGGTACTCCATTCTTGATTATTTTCCAAATTTGATAATTTGAATGATCTCATTCACATTTCAATCTAATTAAAGATTCATTTAAAATCCACATAGTTTTAATTTTCCCAAAAATCAATATAAATGATTATTTAACTTTGGGAAATCAGACATGCCACATTGACAATCTACACTGTACCACTGATATTTGCCGATAAATAACCGCTAAGCTCATGCGTCTTACAGAAGGGTGTTAAGAAAGAGAATAAATTCTCCGCCACTAGACAGATATATATTTAGCAGAGATCAAAGAATACAGTTCGAAATACAATGTTAGCCATGTAATCCTGTTTTTATCTGGGTTAAAGAACTAATTTCATTTAAAACACAGTTCATGATAAACCCAAAATCACATTCCATTAAAAATTGAATCTTCACGGAAAACAAATCAATATATAATCGATATCATTTCCCATATCCGACTAATAATATAAACGGAATAACGGCAAAGCCATTTAAATTCCGTATATAGTAACAGTCTTCCTCCACAGAAGCTCACTTCGATTATTACCAAAACGAATTCCATTCTAAATTATTTTATTAAATTGGAAAACTTTACTTTGGAAAATTTCCGTTAAGTCTTAATAAAAGATTTATAAATTCCAAATCGCATTTCACTGTTAATCGGGTTAAAGAACAAGTGTTATTTAAAACACAGTTCACTATATACGCAATTCACATTCCATTTTATTCCATTCTAATTAAATATTAATTAATTGGTAAACTTCACTAAATCTTAATTAAAAGATTTATTTTTTTCTCAAATGGGTTTAAGAACAGTGTTATTTAAGACACAATTCACGACAAACCCAGAATCCAATTTGATATTATATACAAGGCTCTAAATTGAAAATATATCGGCTTATATTCAATACCAAATTCTGAAACCAATGGATATCGTATTGGGAATAATGATATATGTATCTTCCAAATTCCCATTACAATATCTGTATAATCACGGAATTCAATACCGAAATATTCCGAAGATTGTTTCCATTCCACACCATTCCAATTTATTTATTGGAAAATTTCTGGTTATTTTAAAACCATTTCAAATCCAATTAATTTATTTAAAAGTATTGGATTATTATTCTAGTAAATAACTAGTTCATTTCGAAAAAAATATATTTTTATCTTTCCAGATGTGGAGCTTTTCATCCAAATTATTTCCAAATCAATTATTATGATTTTCACAAATTATTAATATTTTTAAGAATATTATTAAGGCACCTTTCAGTCGATTTCCATAAACGGTCATCGAACTGCACTTACAATGACCTTTTCCGAATTTTATTTGGATATAATTCCAAATCTAACTGTTAAATTTCAAATCTCTTATATACATTAGAAAGCTCTTTCCGATACAAACCCAAGGTCCCGATTTTAGGAGAATCTGATGGTCGAATATCCCGTAATGTCAATTCAAAGTCAATGGTCGAAATTCGCGAATGGTCGCTGCACGGCGCGTTCTATTCAGGCCATTAAATATATATAATATAAATATTATGTATATTTCTTCGATTTCCATTTAAAATGTATTTTATAAATCGTTTTAAATTTTGCTTTGAAAATGGTTTCTACTTCAATTTTTCAATTTTAAACTAAAATTGAATATTCCATATCATTAATATATAAAAGATAATATTTTCAAAACATTAGATTTTGAAATCATTTCTTTTTCGATATTCATTATAAAAATGAATAAAATCGATATAAATATCGTTCCATCAAAATAGCGCATATCTAATCAATACGACTTCACACATTTCAATATTTTCGTGTCCATACAAAATCGGACATCAAATTCATATTTTAATCCTTTACTGAATATTATTTTAAAATATTCCTTATTTTAAAATATTCTTTCTTTCTGAATTGGAATAAGACAGAATCAGTTACCACCTAATTTTATTTATGTGGATTTCATACATCATATGTATACAACAACAAGGATAAACAATCAACCATCATCCAGAGTGCAATTTACAACTGTATAAGCATTAAAAATAAATAATTAGCGCTCATCACATCCTGTCAACCCATCGATTGACATACCACTAATTATTGGGATCATAAAATATTATCCCAATACCCGTGTGGGGTTTTCAAACAACAAATACGGAATATTATTTGTGTAGTTGGGCGATGTGTAAAATGTATCGTCTCAGTTAATATCAGTTAAATGGGTGTACATAAACAAATCATCCGATTTGCAAATGAATATTTATTTTCATTTCAGGAGAATTTTATGTCATTCATATATACATTAAAAATTATATTATTAACAATAAAATATTTTATTCAACACATGAATATTTTATATAATTCATTCATTCAATAAAAATGATATTTTTATTGTTCATACATTTTATTCAACACATGAATATTTTATTTTACATTTCACATCACAACATAATACAGTCCAGACAAAAATCATGGTTTGTACAATAAATGGTGTCGGGTGCTACTAAGCACCATCTTCATCCTGGTATATATTTTAATTGTAATTTAAATTGAGTGAGAAAGAGGTCTCGCCGTCGGTTTCCATTCTGTTAGTTTTATTTCTGAATTTTTGAACAGTTTGAATTTAAATTCCTTCAAATTCTGATTTGCTCCTTTTTGATTCTGGTCAGTTCTGTGTTGTAACTCTCGTTGAGACGAGTCCAAAGCTTTTGAAACCGTCCGACTCAAATAACATATGAATAAGATATTAATTTTTTAAACTTTAATTACATATCTAACAATATTAATTATATAATTAATTATAATTAAACACCTTTTCTTCCTTCTTTATCGTTCGTATACCAGACAAATCTGAACCCATTTCTTCGTCACTGACAACCCCACGTCGCACCATCCATACCTCGTCGGCCCCACATCAGAATGGCCCGCGACGAGGAGCTTCATGCCATCGTTCACCTCCTACAACTGGGCCACGACCAGTGGTCCATACTTCACTAGAAAAGGGTGCGAACAGCGTGTGTTTTAACCCAAATTCCGAGCACCACAATGAGCCAGAGGGGATCGTGGCCGTTCAACTTATAGAGCCCAAAAAGTTCTTCAGTTTCGTATTTGTAATTTTCTCAGATCATTGAAGAAGTTGAAAGATTGAGGGGAAAAAGAACTGGAGCGTTCCAACCGTTGAAAGGAGATGGCGGCGGAAAAAGGAGAAGGGGCCTAGGGTTTAACGTTCGGGGGTATTTATATATTTTATCTTATAATATTTAATTCTTTTAAATCTTAAAAATACATGTTTACGATATGAACTCCAAATCAAACCCAACGGCTGTCGCCCATAGATAAATACCCCCATTCCGGACACAATGGGATATGTTTCATAAGCCAATTCGAATGTTTTGATCAGTTTTTGTCAAAATTTAAATTTAAATAAATTTATATTGAATTTAAATGTACATTTTAATTTACTGGGGCCACATACTGTCTCCAAAAATTCCAAAAAAATAAATCTATCTATGTTTTGACGACATAGTCATAACAAAACTAATTTCATTGAATTTGGAGATTGTTTGAAAAAAGGTCATTTTCCAGTCGATCCAATTCAACTGAAATTGACAAAACACGTTTTCTTTTGCCACGCTCACATGTTAATTCCAAAAATTATGAAAATTGGAATCTAGCAATAATTTGACACTCGGGATCCAACAAAAGTGGTTTCGTCGAAAATGGAGGCTATTTGCAAAATGGCTATATATTGTATTAAAAAATATATAAATTCCATAGCGACTACCTTGAATTTTAAACTAGGCATAACTTTCAATTCCTAAAGTAAAATATCAGTTTATTACATTCGTTAGAAAGATATAGTTAAACAGATTCAAATATTTCTTATTTTACTGAAATCCGATTTATTTTGAATCATGTCCATTCGTTTGAAATTTAAAATCGAATTTTTAAACTATCGCACCATTTCAGGCTTGTTTTATAATTAAAATAAATTTATACGTTCTAACTTCGATTTAAATAAATTTTTAGTCGTTGTTATTTAAAATAAATCATTTTAAATATTCGAAATTCATTAAAATAGCCAAAATAAAAATTTTAAATTGGTTCTGAAAATCCGGGTTGTTACAATCTCCCTCCCTTAAAATCTTTTTGTCCTCGAAAAGGAATGGAGTTTAAAGTTGTTTAACTAACCAATTCAAATTTCATTTTGTATTTTATTCTCAACTTTCAGTTTCTAAGAATTTTCAAATTTTTCAAAAATTAGGCTAAAACCCTAAATTTTCGAAAAATTTCGCCATAACCTCCTTTGTACGGGTTGATATTTAAAACCCCAACTAACCTCACAGGGCCCTCATCAATCAAAAAGAAAAAGAAAAAACCAAGTGGCTAGCCAATTAGCTCATAAAATCATCAAAACCCCAATAAATACAATAAATATGTTCCTATTTGTCGGGCATACAATTTTATTCCTCTTCTTAGCTTTCATGATATGACCTGTCCACACATATATATGTACATGTATGCAATTTCTAACAATTTCAATTCAATTGAATATTCGATCCATTTTGGCTAAATTACCTAACATTCTCTTATTGGTTTTATTAGTTGAATGAATAATCAAACATCACAACCAGCGATCAATTAGTTGATTAACGTTTCAAATTCGTAATTTTTATAAACTCAAAAATAATGTTTTTGATGCTAATTCACAATAATAACACTATCTAAGTTTTGGTTCTCATACCAATCAATTAGACATATATAGAGATCCCACTTTCGAAACTCGAACATAGAATCTGATGATGTGATCGCCATCATCAGTATTATCTCCGGGCGACCAGAGTGTGATTCTATATCTATCCAGCATATTTGAGACTTCGTATACACGTAGATCAAATGTATATGCAAAATCTTTATGTATTTGATTGTCCAAATCAATTTAAAATAAAATATGCAAATATGTATATAAGGTTTAAATTTTCAAAACAAAATTTGTTTTTATTTTTTTTGAAAAAATAACACTCTTTACACTCGTTCTAGGATACTACTGATCCCATCTCTAACGAGTCATTCTCATTAAATATTACTAATTCAATCTCTGATGAATTCTTTTGTTTGGTTCTAATGTGCCTTGTTCTCTGAGCTCCGTAAACCAAAGCTCTAATACCAAAAATATAACGACCCAAACTCGCCTTTGCGGGAAAACCCGTATTGAGTTGAGTACACGACAAATCAGAACACAAACAGCAGAACACTTCATTGCTATTACAACAATTTACATCAGAGTACAAGAATATAATAGAGTATGAATAAATAGTACACATTGAAACAAATCAGAGGTTTAAAATTATAATGTAGCGGAAAATAAAACATAACACAACTGAAAGAAGTACACGGATATAGAGCTTTCCGAATATAGCTTCAGCTGTAAATCCAGGATCATGGGAAAATAATATCTGCAAAACCAAAACAACAAGCTGCCCATGTGGAAAATAGGGGCACCCAGAGTTTAGGTTAAAATAATAGACTCCAGGTCAGTCATGGGACTGGTATCAGAACAAAAAAACAGTTATTAACTTGGTTTTAAAGTAAGGTAAATCAATATACCACGCCGTATAACATGGAACAGGTTTTAACCTCAAGAATACCAATGCATAAACAAACAGCGCAATGCTAATGAAGAAAATTGAAGCTATTATAAGACTCAGGTCCCATCACACAATGCAACGCAAGCCAGAGAATAGAGTTTTA
Organism: Allium sativum; assembly: GCA_030737875.1. Lineage (NCBI taxonomy): Eukaryota > Viridiplantae > Streptophyta > Magnoliopsida > Asparagales > Amaryllidaceae > Allium > Allium sativum. The sequence continues at coordinate 140,788,025 of CM060912.1, forward strand.
CCATATAATAGCCAAATAATGCTTGATACGCGAAATTTAATCTTTTATTATTACTATAAGTGAAGAAATCAACTTCAAATATAAATGTACCAATCATAGACAACATAGTATCACATGCAACTATGTCGGCATACTAGTTCTACAATTAAAACCGCACAATGTCGTATTGGAAATTGGATTTCCATCATGAACCAAGCCATAAGGGATCGTCCTTACCGAATTCGAGATAATCTAGCCTACCATGTCTCAGGCTACAACCACAACTGCACCTTGGATCTGCCAGGGTCGGTCCTCTCTTACGTTTGAGGATTGGCAATTCCTGATGAATACGTTTCCCTGCCCTATGGGGAGTAAGTCTGGTCAGTTTGTTGACTATGTCACCCATCGGCCCCGTAGTGACTGATATATCTGAGGTACCTCGCTTTCCATCATTCACATAAGTAAAAATGTCTGGGATCCATACCATGAAACCACTTTTAGCTAGAAAGAAACGCATGTTCTCCCTGGGGTCCTCTCCTATTTCTGGTTCATACCGAGGTGTGAGTCTCGCGAATTAATGCTATACACAAAGTTATGTTATTTAAAGCTTTGCTTTGACATCAACCACAAGACTCTGCTTTTCAACGGAAGCCTTGATCATTTGCATCTTAGCCTGACACATAGGCAATTCACACCATGCGACTCATGTTTATCGATATATAACCTCTGAGCTCGTACGTCTCAGAGAAGGGTGTTAAGCAAGAGAATAAATTCTCCTCCATCAAACATATGTATATATATATATTTAATAGAGAACAATCAACACAGAATAAAATTCAATGTCAGACACACATCCATTTACAAGTTCGTTCTGGGTCTAATGAAACCGGAGGCACCTTATTCCTCGTCCCATATGTCCAATACAGGAGAGAGATCCTCGCATATCTGGTCGATCTCCAAGTACGTCTGGACGATCAACACTTATTACCTCATCTTCGGTGTACAGCCCAATCAAGACATCAGTAATCATCCAAACGATGTGAAGACCTCCGGTCTTCTACCACCGTCTTCAACGTCGACTTATCGTCGAATCAGTTATTCAAAATGGGTATAAACCTGGCCTTTCCAAATAACTCGCATATATTATAATCAAGTGATATAAAAACACAACATATGCCTCATTCCAATCTAGAATATTCTTTTATTCAAATATTCTTTTCACAATTTAAACCAAATTAAGGTTTTCCAAATTAGTCGGGATTAGCGAACCTTACCAAAGTAATAATTTGTTTTATTTCTCAATCCTAAACTATTCATCCCATGGAGCAAAACTGGTAATGCTCCATATCTAACACCACGGTGTTATTGGTGAAATTAACTACCATTTTCTGTTCAAATCTAATTAAAGATTTAACTATCATATGGAATAAAACTGGTGGTACTCCATTCTCGATCATTTTCCAAATTTGATAATTTAAATTATCTCATTCACATTTCAATCTAATTAAAGATTCATTAAAACTTCACTTAGTTTTGATCTTCCCAAAAATCAATATTAATGATTATTTAACTTTGGGAAATCAAACATGCCACATTGACAATCTACACCGTACCACTGATTTCTACTGATATATAACCTCTAAGCTCGCACGTCTTAGAGAAGGGTGTTAAGCAAGAGAATAAATTCTCTGCCACCAAACAGATATATATTTGGCAAAGACCAACGAATACAGTTCGAAATACAATGTTAGCCACGTAATCCTGCTTTTATCTGGGTTAAAAGAACCAATGCCATTTAAAACATAGTTCACGATAAACCCAAAATCACATTCCATTAAATATGGAATCTTCATGGAAATAAATCAATATATAATCGATATCAGTTCCTGTATTCGACTAATAATATAAATGAAATAATGGCAAAGCCTTTTAAATTCCATATATAGTAACGGTCTTCCTCCACAGAAGCTCACTTCGATTATTACGAAATCGAATTCCATTCCAAATTATTTTATTGAATTGGTAAACTTTACTTTGGAAAATTTCCATTACGTCTTAATAAAAGATTTTTAAATTCCAAATCACATTTCACTGTTAATCGGGTTAAAGAACAAGTGCTATTTAAAACACAGTTCACTATAAACCCAATTCACATTTCATTTTATTCCATTCCAATTAAATATTAATTAATTGGTAAACTTCACTAAATCTTAATTAAAAGATTTATTCTTTTCTCAAATGGGTTTAAGAACAGCGTTATTTAAGACACCATTCACGACAAACCCAGATCCAATTTGATATTAAATATAAGGCTCTAAATAGAAATTATATCGGCTTATATTCAATACCAAATTCTGAAACCAACGGATATTGTATTGGGAATAACAATATATGTATCTTCCAAATTCCCATAACAATATCCGTATAATCACATAATTCAATACCGAAATATTCCGAAGATTATTTCCATTCCAATTTATTTTTATTGGAAAAATCCTAGTTATTTTAGAATCATTTCAAATCCAATTAAGTTATTTAAAAATATTGGATTATTATTCTAGTTAATAACTAGTTTATTTCGATAAAAATATATTATTTCCAAACATGGAATTTTTCATCTAAATCATTTATTATGATTTTACACAAATTATTAATATTTTTAATAATTTTATTAAGGCCCCTTTAAGTCGATTTCCATAAAGGGTCATCGAACTTCACTTACAACGACCTTTTCCAAATTTGATTTGGACGTAATTCCAAATCTAACCATTATATTTCAAACCTCTTATATTTATTGGAAAGCTCTTTCCGATACGAACCCAAGGTCCCGGTTTTAGTAGTATTCGACGGTCGGATCTCCCATAATGTCAATTCAAAGTCAATGGTCGAAATTCGCGAACAGTCGCTGCGCAGCGCGCTCTATTCGGGCCATCAAATATATATAATATAAATATTATATATATTTCGTCGATTTCCATTTAAAACGTATTTTATTAATCGTTTTAAATTTCATTTTGAAAATGATTTCAACTTCATTTTTTCAATTTTAAACTAAAATTGAATATTCCATATCATTAATATATAAAAGATAATATTTTCAAAAAATTAGATTTTGAAATCATTTCTTTTCGATATTCATTACAAAAATGAATAAAATCGATATAAATATCGTTCGCGTCAATATAGCGCATATCTAATCCGTACGGCTTCACACATTTATATATTTTCGTGTCCATCCAAAATCAGACATCAAATTCATATTTTAATCCTTAACTGGATATTATTTTAAAATGTTCCTTATTTTAAAATATTCGTTAATTTAAAATATTTGTTCTTTCTGAATTGTAATCAGACACAATCAATTACCACATAAATTTATTTATATGGATTTCATATATCATATGTATACAACAACAATGATAAACAATTAACCATTATCCAGAGTGCAATTTACAACTGTATAAGCGTTAAAAATAAATAATTAACGCTCATCACAGCCTGTCAACCCATCGATTGACATACCACTATTATTGGGATCATTGTATGTCAAATATTATCCCTATACCCGTATGGAGTTTTCAAACAACAAATACTGAATATTATTTGTGCAGTTGGGCGATGTGTAAAATTTATCGTCCCAATCAATATCAGTTAAATGGGTGTACATAAACAAATTGTATGATTTATTAACGAATATTTATTTTCATTTCAAAAGAATTTTATGTCGTTCATATATACGTTAAAAATATATTTTTAACGATAAAATATTTTATTCAACACATAAATATTTATATAACTCATTCATTCAATAAAAATGATATTTTTATCGTTCATACATTTTATTCAACACAAGATTATTTTAATTTTCATTTCACAACACAATACATTCCAAACAAACAATCATGGTTTGTACAATAAATAGTGTCTGGTGCTACTAAGCACCGTATGCATCCTAGTATATATTTTAACTGTAATATAAATTGAATGAGAAAGAGTTCTCACCGTCGTTTTCCACTCCATCAGTTTTATTTTTGAATTTTTGAACAGTTTGAATTTAAAATCGCTTCGAATTCCGATTTGCTCCTTTTTGATTCTAGCCAGTTCTGTGTTGTAGCTCTCGTTGAGACGAGTCTAACGCTTCTAAAATCGTCCGACTCGGATAACATACGAACAAGATATTAATTTTTTGAACATTAATTACATATTTTAATTACATAATTAATTATAATTAAACACCTTTTCTTACTTCTTTATCATCGTATACCAGACAAATTTGAACCCATTTCTTCGTCATTGACAACCCCACTTCGCACCGTCCATACCTCGCCCGCCCCACATCAGAATGGCCCAAGACGAGGAGCTTCATGTCATTGTTCACCTCCTGCAATTATGCCATGGTAAGTGGTCCATACCTCGCCAGAAAAGGGTGCGAACGGCATGGGTTTCAACCCAAATTCTGAGCAACACAACGAGCCAGAGGAGATCGTGGTCGTTCAACTTATGGAGCCCAAAAAGTTCTTCAAATTCATATTTGTAATTTTCTTAGATCATTGAAGGAGTTGAAAGATTGAGTGGAAAAAGAACTGGAGTGTTCCAGCCGTTGAAAGGAGATGGCGGCGGAAAAAGGAGAGGGGGACTAGGGTTTAACGTTGGGGGGTATTTATATATTTTATTTTATAATATTTAATTCTTTTAAATCTCAAAAATACATGTTTATGATACGAACTCCAAATCAAACCCAACGACTGTTTCCCTAGCTAAATACCCCCATTCCGGGCATAATGCAATATGTTTCGTAAGCCAATTCAACTGTTTTAATCGGTTTTTGTCAAAATTAAAATATAAATCAATATATATATATATATATTGAATTTAAATGTACATTTTAACTTACCGGGGCCACATACTAACTCCAAAATTTCCAAAAAAATAAATCTAGCTATGTTTTGATGATACGGACATAACAAAACTAATTTTGTCAAATTTGGAGACTGTTTGAAAAACGGCCATTTTCCAGTTGATCTAATTCAACTAAAATTGACAAAACACGTTTTCTTTTGCCACACTCACGTATTAATTCCAAAAATTATGAAAATTGGAATCTAGCAATAATTTGAAACTCTGGATCCAACAAAAGTGGTTTCATCGAAAACGGAGGTCCTTTGTAGAATGGCTATTTTTAAGGGCTATATATTATATTAAAGTATATATAAATTCCATAACGACTACTTTGAATTTTAAACTGGACATAACTTTCAATTCCTAAAGTGAAACCTAAATTTCTTACATTCTTAGAAAGATATAGTTAAACAGATTCAAATATTTCTGGTTTTACTGAAATTCGATTTATTTTGAATTCTATACATTCGTTTGAAATTTAAAATCGTATTTTCAAACTACCGTGCCATTTCAGGCTCGTTTTATAATTAAAATAAATTTATATGTTATAACTTTGATTTGAATAAACTTTTAGTCATTATTATTTAAAATAAATCATTTATAATATTCAAAATTCATTAAAATAGCCATTGGTTCTGAAAATCCGGGTTGTTACACTAAAATAGGGCTATGCTGTGAACAAGTGGGGTTAATTAACCCAATCGGTAACACTTCTTCCTTTATTACTATAGTCCCTTGGTTTAATTGATTTGATGCGCATCCGTTATTTGGGAGTGTTGTTCGAGGTGGGCAGTAGTCGCGGCTATGCGTTACCACTAGTCCGGGCGTGCAACTAGTATATTCATACTCTGGGCATTCCTCGTGTGCCTTGTCATATTTATCCTGATCAAGCCCTCTACGATTTTGATATAACATTGTCGTATCACGGCGCATCCCTATCCACCGACGTACTGGTGTGTTATATGCAAACTATACGACAACAGTATAAATGGTGTAAGGGTAATAATGGTAATCCCGCTTACGCTATTTAATATTTTATATTTAACCATAGACACTATTGTAATATCATATTATATTGTATAGTATTTAGTTTAACGGATCCTTAGGAGATGGAAATTCCCGTAACATCTTTTAAGTTATTGCACTCCTATTATCGTATGAATTTGATTTAACTAATATGAGAATATTTTAGTTCTGATCTGAGTATTTTTGTCTTTTCATTTGTACTTGGGTCAGCCTGAGTTTCATTTATTGCAGATGACGTTATGAAGATGAAGACGGAGCTTGACAGACGTATTATTATTATTATTCCACTGCACATATTGGTATATTGTATAACAGTAACTCTGATAATCATTATGAGTGTACAATCAAATGTATGTTTTAATAACTTCATGAACTATTATTTATTGATTTTATTTTGTTCTTCCGTTGTGAGATTCTATGTTTTCTTTCTTTCTTCTTTTTCTTTTATAAATCCCAATAACTATCTGTAATTTTGATTTGTTTATGTCGACATTGAAGATCATTGTCGATTTAAACGGTCAAAAATCTTGGAACGTTACATTTGGTACCAGAGCTTTAGTTTAGAAAAAACCTTGGCTTTATTTGGGATTATGTAATGACCCGAAAATCCGGTAGAATTTGAGCTGACCAAAAACACAAGTCCAACCCCAAATATCACAGAAATTCGAACCATTAATAGAAAGAAGTTAGAGGGTGAGGATAGATAAGATAGAAACTTAGAATAGAAGAAGAAGAAGAACACAACATCAGAGTAACACGAATCTCACAGCGGAACGAATAACATATAATATATATAACATAACTTGAAATATACATCTGTACTTGAATATACATCAATATCAAAGTACATCACTTACAACACAGCAGAAATAACTATAGCTATATGATCCTGAAGCCTCCTGCTCCAAGCTCTTCCAGTGTATCTGTAAATTCCCGACTACTTGACTGCCCGTACAAATTTAGGCACCCAAGAGTTTAGGGAAAACAACAAAGTAAACTCCGGGTCAGTCATGGGACTGGTATGAGTAAACAGTTTAAAACAGTTTCAGAAAACTAAATGATATCTCATAAGACCACGCCGTATAACACGGAACGGGTTTTTCCCTTATGAGAATCCAAACACTTGATTTATCTTTATATCAAAACTCTTTTGATATTATAATAATGTCTAAATCAAGTAGATAACAATCTAGTGGAACGCTTGCATCTCACGTTCCACACATATATATATATATATATATATATATATATATATATATATATACAATCAAAACCGCAAGCACGTATTGGATATTTGGTTTTCCAACTATGACAAGGTATGGAACCACCTTCCGCTGGTATATCTCTAGAGGAGAATACACCGAGTTCAACAAGAACATCTTGCAACTCAGCCACACATGACCGACCACTCATTTCGCTTGAGTGTATCGAATGTATATCACCAACGATTGGGATCAGCAACCGTTTCCCGAATGGGACAGCATCGACAATAGATTTTTAGAAGTAAATGAAACTCTAGATCAGGTGATTATACACCCTAATAGGTGCGACCTACATAGCCATGCTGCTTGCCCGATTTCTGTCATTTACCGGTTGATGAGGCTAGAAGCTACGCTTTATCATCACACCAGATTCACTTCGAATGCCACATCGTCAAATCCATCAAATCACTGATTTACGTCTACAACAGTACATTATTTGTTAGCTAAAAGAAGCTTCCTTCTCCGCCTCCACTCTTGGTACGGTTGGAGAAATCAATATACGTGATCGTCTGGAAATACTCTGTCAGACATTCATCCATACATGTCACCCAGGAACAGGATGAACCGAAGGTACTATTTCTATAAATAGAAAAAGTCCTTGCACTCTACTCCGTCTTCGATTATCTTTATATAATCTGATTCGCACGCTACTGCCGATATGGAGTGGTTCTTCGGATAATAATCCAACCGGTCTCTCCATATTGACAACGATGGTCAAAACTTCGATAGTCTGTGATTTAACTATCGAATAAAAACAAGTGTTTCGATAGTCGATGATTTAACTATCGAATAAAACAAGTGTTCATCCAAACATCCAACAATCATTGAACCTTTAATTAATATTCCATTAATTAAATCTCTTCTCTATTTCTTATCAATATTTGTTAACCAAATATTTTCAATAACCATATTGGCCTTATACGTTCTTTGGAAAACATTTCCTTATATCGCCGTCCTTTATTTTCTATAGTAGGAAATATTCATTATTCTATTTCCAAGCTTTGCACATATTTGGGTTAAAACAGATGTTGTGTAAAACATCGTTACGACAACCCAAATACAGTATTTAACTCATTCTTATTCCACATTGATCTTCGAGCCTGAATCTTGCTACTTATCGGTATATCATGAAATCAACCAAGTTGGGGTATAATTACCTCTCAGACCTTGACTGAATAACATTTAACGTCAAAACAGACAAGACTACTTACTCGAATAATCAATACCATACAACTACTTCTTTACCTTTAAACACGTATACTCTTCGTCTTTCTATTCTTACTAGATTTTATCCCAAGTCTTCCTTTTTGATTTTACTATTCTTTTTCTAAGTTCGTTTCCTTATCGGCTTCTATATATTTGATATGTTAATTTCTAACAATCAAATTATCTTAAAATTTTCTATCTCCTTAAATTCCCGGAAAAATTCGCCATAACCTCCTTTGTACCGGGAGCATCGGGAAATTTCAAATAGCTTTCCCGGTCCTTCTCATCTCAAAAAGAAAAAGAAAAAGGCCAAGCGGCTTGCCGATACGGCGCATAAAATCACATATGGAAATTAAATACGTACCTTTTTGTCGGGCATTCTATTTATTTCACTTCTATACTTTATTCCATACCTGTCTCCAGTATGTCTATACCTGTCCAATCTATTTTAACTATACCAATCGTTTTAACTTAATTTGTTAATTATCTGTTAATTAACTTCTTAGTCTATTTCACCTTCATATTTGAACATGACATGTTAAAATATATTTTAACTTGCAAATTACACATTCTAATTATACTAATACTCTCGTTCCCTTATCGACTTCTCTATTCAAACTCCAATTCAATCCTATTTGAATTCTCTTTATTTAAACTTCATTTGAATTCTATTTTCAAATTCTATAGTTAAACTCCATTTAAATTCTATTACTCAAATCTATTCAAATTCTATTGTTTAAATTCCATTTAAATCCTATATTCAAATCGTTTAAAGTCCATTTGAATTTCTATATTCAAATCTATAGTTTAAGGTCCATTTGAATTTCTATATTCAAATCTATAGTTTAAGGTCCATTTGAATTTCTATATTCAAATCTATAGTTCAATTCCTTATATTCAAAGTCCATTTGAATTCTATATATCAAATTCAATATTCAAAGTCTATTTGAATTTCTCTTTGCAAATTCTATATTCAAAGTCTATTTGAATTCTCTTTGCAAATTCTATATTCAAAGTCTATTTGAATTTCTCTGCATTATTTATAAACAACGTTTATAACTTCAATTCAAATCCCACCTTTCCATTTATAAACAACTTTATAAATTCGATTCAAATTCCATCCTTTCATTTATAAACAAAGTTTATAAATTCAATTCAAATTCCACCTTTCATTTATAAACAAAGTTTATAAATTCAATTCAAATTCCACATTTCCATTTATAAACAACGTTTATAAAATCAAATTACTTGTTTATATATATTCAAAACAAGTTAATGTTTCTGTACTTCATTTAAAATTCAAATTCTATTTATAAAAATAGAATTCCCCTTTTAAATTTCAAATACCCTTTTTGATATTTTTATAAATCAATATTCAAGCCCAAGGATATTTTAAACAATCAAATCAACCAATTTTCAATCATTTGATTTTTAACACATCATATATGAATATATATGAAATCAAACAAACAACAAACAGATAATATATTTTTGAGGAATCCAGTTGGATTCCTCCAACCTGTTTTCCTGCATCCACAGATGTTAGTCAACATAGTAATACCCATCCTGCTTCGAGGCAGGATATCGCGGTATGAAGGTCATCCACTAATCATAGCGTGGGGCGTATAGGGTAATCATCCGCTATGAAACTGCGGGCATCCGCTAATGAGACTGCGGGAATCCAACCAAAGTAATCACCCAATATATATATAATAGCCCTAAATAACTAATATATATTTTAAATCAATCAGACAGCATTCAAACAAGCATAACAATTATTTTTAACGATATAAAAATAATTCTGATTAAATGGTGAGTGAGGTTTACTCACCGGTATTTTTATTTGATGAAATAGCGGGTTTGTTTTTCTGATTAAATTAAACTAGCGTTTAATTTAATCGAAACTCCAACGGGCTCCAGACGAACTCAATCCGATTCCGTATTGTAGAAAATGTCGTTAATGAATCCAATGCTATCTACCGAGTTTGGATTTAAACCTAATCCCAATAAGTATTTTAGTTTACAAATGTTAAACGAGTTAAAACATTATTAACCAATTTAAATAATAACTAAGTTTACTAATCACCTTATTAACTTCTTAATTCCTTCTTCCTTCCAGATGAATAATGCGACTTCCAAGATCCAGTAAGCCCTTCGACATTTGCCATTCCCCAAATCTACATCATCGCCACTTCCAGTTCACTCAGCAGACCCTCGCACCACTACGGTGATCCCAAAAATCTCGACGCCATCGTCGATTCCATTCCAGTCGCCTCCTGATGCCGTAATTGCGCCCTAGATCCATGTCGAATACTCAGAACCAAATCGCAACATCGTCAATCAAACTTCGAACCAACCAGTCACCGTCGACATCGACTCCTGGAAATCAGACTGCGGCTGTCGCAGTTGCTCTCTCCACTGGTTCCGCAATCCTATCGGACCGTGCTTTGACTCGCGGTATTCAAATGAACCGGCCATCGATGATGGTACTTCAGGGCTTCGAACGATACTGGCGTAAAGGATTTTGATTTATGTTTCTGAATGGAGCGGGTTTTAATTCGTTTGAAAGGGAAGCTGACACTTTTTTTCTTCTGATTTTGATTTATATTTGTTTTCATTATCTGGGAGGAAGGATTTGTAAAAGAAAAGGGGGAGAGAATCATCGTAGTTTTATAAAGGAAGATGCGGCTTTAAGGTGAACCGCGTGGCTGATTTAACCCCTTTGTTTTTAAGCCTTGTTGTTTCGATTATGTCCACCTACCATGATATTTTTTAATTTAATTTAATTAAAAACTATATCCTTAAAATTTAGATAAACCTTCATTCTGAGCTCCTTACCAAACCCAACAACTGACAATCCTAGGGTAATACCCCTATTCCGGACATACTGGGATAGGTCACGAAGTCTGATTTGATCGTCATAAGGCGATATTAATTTAAATTGATATAAATTAAATTTCAAATCATTTAAATTCTTCGATAATAATTTAATATTATTATTCTAACTCAACTGAATTTTATACTGATCACCTGAACTGATTCGATTTAGCTGTATATTTTTAAATTAAATTATTACTGCCTTACGATAATTTAATTTATTCGACATTAAATCGAAATCGATTATTAAATTGATAACTCAAATATAAAATTCTACTTATATTATCCACCCAATATTTAAATTAAATATTAAATATTCAAAAATTAACCCATAAGGATCCGGGTCATTACAATCTTCCCCACTTAAAATAATTTCGTCCTCGAAATTGCTAAGGTAGAAAAAGGTGCTACAAACCCATATATTTTTATTTTTATTTTCAAAACTTATTTATGTTGATACTCAACATTTCAATCTTCAATACGTAACTCTCTGTCGAATAAATCCCTATTCGATAACTCCTCCATTCGAATAACTATATTCGATATTCTCTCTATCGAATAACTAGATTCGAAAACCTTTCTTCGAATAAACTATATTCGATTTACTCTATTCAATTTACTCTATTTGATTAGCTCTTTTCACTTAACTCCTTCCGAATAAGCTATATTCGGTAACTCCTTCGAATAACCAATATTCTATAACTCACTTCGATCAAACTAATCGATAACTCTTTTCGATTAAACTATAATCGATAACTCCTTTCGATTAAACTATAATTGGTAACTCCTTCGATTTACTAATTATCGATAACTCCTTTAATTCTATTCGAATAAACTAATATTTGATTTAACTTCATTCGCTTGACTCTAGATCGCAGCGATCACAATGGTTACGCCTAATTCCCCCAGGAAACATCCGACCGCCCTAGGCTATCTGCAGCCCTGCGAATTACGCTAGCGGTCGTACGGAATGGCAACTTATCCTGGGTAACTATGTTTGACAAACTCTATCTCCATAACTATATTCGATCAACTTTAATTGAATAACTAAAATTCAATTAAATCCTAATTCGATTTACCATGTTCAATTTACTCTATCTTGTCAACTCTTACTCTAATCGATTTATCCTATTCGAATAACTCCTATTGGATAACATTTATTCATTTATAAAGATTTACTTTTAGTAACGGTTCTTCACTTTATAAATGTTCTCTTTAATAACGTTACTTCACTTATACAAGTGTTGTGTACCCCTCTTCTATTTAAAACTATCGGTGTTAAAAACCAATATCTCCTCTCTATATAAGTTCAGACTTATATATTCCATTTATCCAATGATAAATATTTAATTTAATTTATAAACTGTTATTTATAAATCAATCTTTTCTATTTATCTGTTAAAAACAGATTTCCATTTTCTATTCATCTTCTGAATATTCCTTTGATTAAATTCTATTTATTTAACAAATGAATATCTCATTTATAACATTCTATTTATTTTTTATAAATAAATGTTTCCATCTAATCTATTTGTAAATGTTTTACAAATATTCTCTTCTAAATTCTATTTGTAAATGTTTTTACAAATATTTCTCCTTCTATTTGTTTGCACATAACTTCCTTTGTATTTGTTTTACAAATATATTCCCTTTATATTTGTTTTACATATATAATTTCTTTTATTCACACCCAATTCATATTTCATTCACATTGATTTTACTCAGTTTATCCATTTCGATCCATTTAACTTACTTAAGTTAAATTTTAATTTCCATCATTCAAATTCCCATTAACTAGTTGCTAATTAACCGTTTTTCCTATTTCACCCTTTTTTATTTGAATATAACTTGTTCAAATATATGTCAACTTAATTATATTAATCAAATAATATTTTCAACTCGAGTTATATATTCGATTTTGAATATAAATTCTCAATCTCTTCCACCTATCCAAAAACCCAATTTCGATTCAAATTTCCTTTAACTAATTATTTTCCAATTTAGTTAACTCTATTTAACCATTTAAAATATGATTTTTGTCTTAAAAATCATTTCACTTACTTCACTGAAGTTCATATTTATTTTATATCCCCAGTCTGGATTTTCTAATCCAATTCGGATTTTATTTCCTAAAAATCCTTTTATTTATTTAATTAAACCGTTATGGTTTTATAATGGTTCTGGCGCTGCTTTTCTAAAAATTTGATTTTGACATAACTCAAAATCTATACGACGAAATCCAGATTTTTCTCTTTCATTAGAAAACTATTGTTCAACCGGTCCCGACGATTCTTGTTTCGAAGAATTCCGACTTAATTTGAGTCCTGTATACTAAATTGAAGTTCGAATCGCCAATTTACGAACTGTCGCGCTATGGCGAGCTCGTTTTAATTATATTTATAAATATAAACGTTTTAACTTCGTTTATAATAAATTCAACTCCATTCTTGATATATTTTTAATATATATTTCAACATAATATTCCCGATCTATTTCACTTTTAATATTCAAATCCTATATCTTAATTTAAAATATTCAAATTCCATTTGAATTTCTTTATTCAAACTCTATATTTGAATTTCCTTCATATTTGCAATATTCAAATTCCATTTGAATTTCTTATCTTCAATTTCTATTTGAATTTCTTCTATTCAAATCCCTTATTCAAATTCCATTTGAAATCCTTTATTCAATTTCTATTTAAATTCCTTTGTTCAATTTCTATTTGAAATCCTTTGAATTTAAATTCTATTTTAACTCCTTCGAATTCAAATTCTATTTCAAACTTTATATTTTCTTTGAAATTCTATTTAACCAAATTCCATTTGAATTCTAATATTCAAATCTCTATTTGACTTTTCTTTATTCAAAACCATTTGAATTCCTTTGAATTCAAATTCCATTTCAATTTTTCTTATACAATTTCTATTTGAATTTTTCTTTATTCAAACTCATTTGAATTCCTTTGAATTCAAATTCTATTTCACTACTATTTGAATTATATATATTCAAATTCCTTTATTTTACTTCTATTTGAAATCTATATTCCCATTTCACATTTCAAAATTCCTTTGAAGTTATATAAATATATACATATATTTATACCTATCCCAAATTCAAAACATTTGAATTTTCAACCAACTTGTTTCTTTCCAAACAAATTTCCATCAAAACTTTTCTGAGGCAGCAATTCATCACTTAGAAACTCGAAAATGAACACTGATGATGTTGCGACCATCATCAGAATTATTTCCCAGCTACTGAATGAGTCCAGTGCTATATTTCATTCAAAACCCATTTAGAAAAATATTTTCCAACTCCCAGGATTTTAAATTCTGAATTCTGGTTGGAATTCAATTTCAATTTATCACATTTGTATTTGATTTCATATACAAATTCCATTGGTTATATATAACTATTTCTGTTTTATAATCTAATTCGATTATAATCCTAACAATCAACTTAACTATTTAAAAACAATATCATGTCCAATCTTCTGTTCAAGTGTTTATAAACTCCTATCGACATCGTGGCGTCCCACGATTCGACCAAAATTTATAATCCACTCAACAGACTAGCCAACACAATATAAAATAGTTTTTATATCAAATAACAAATACGCTCTCTCGTATATATATACACTCAACTCATTCTAGGATACTACTGATCTTATCTCTAATGAGCACATTCCAACAAGCCTAGGTATTCGCTCAACCTAAGCTCTGATACCAACTGTAATGACCCGAAAATCCGGTAGAATTTGAGCTGACCAAAAACACAAGTCCAACCCCAAATATCACGGAAATTCGAACCATTAATAGAAAGAAGTTAGAGGGTGAGGATAGATAAGATAGAAACTTAGAATATAAGAAGAAGAAGAACACAACATCAGAGTAACACGAATCTCACAGCGGAACGAATAACATATAATATATATAACATAACTTGAAATATACATATGTACTTGAATATACATCAATATCAAAGTACATCACTTACAACACAGCAGAAATAACTATAGCTATATGATCCTGAAGCCTCCTGCTCCAAGCTATTCCAGTGTATCTGTAAATTCCCGACTACTTGACTGCCCGTACAAATTTAGGCACCCAAGAGTTTAGGGAAAACAACAAAGTAAACTCCGGGTCAGTAATGGGACTGGTATGAGTAAACAGTTTAAAACAGTTTCAGAAAACTAAATGATATCTCATAAGACCACGCCGTATAACACGGAACGGGTTTTTCCCTTATGAGAATCCAAACACTTGATTTATCTTTATATCAAAACTCTTTTGATATTATAATAATGTCTAAATCAAGTAGATAACAACCTAGTGGAACGCTTGCATCTCACGTTCCACATATATATATATACAATCAAAACCGCAAGCACGTATTGGATATTTGGTTTTCCAACTATGACAAGGTATGGAACCACCTTCCGCTGGTATATCTCTAGAGGAGAATACACCGAGTTCAACAAGAACATCTTGCAACTCAGCCACACATGACCGACCACTCATTTCGCTTGAGTGTATCGAATGTATATCACCAACGATTGGGATCAGCAACCGTTTCCCGAATGGGACAGCATCGACAATAGATTTTTAGAAGTAAATGAAACTCTAGATCAGGTGCTTATACACCCTAATAGGTGCGACCTACATAGCCATGCTGCTTGCCCGATTTCTGTCATTTACCGGTTGATGAGGCTAGAAGCTACGCTTTATCATCACACCAGATTCACTTCGAATGCCACATCGTCAAATCCATCAAATCACCGATTTACGTCTACAACAGTACATTATGTGTTAGCTAAAAGAAGCTACCTTCTCCGCCTCCACTCTTGGCACGGTTGGAGAAATCAATATACGTGATCGTCTGGAAATACTCTGTCAGACATTCATCCATACATGTCACCCAGGAACAGGATGAACCAAAGGTACTATTTCTATAAATAGAAAAAGTCCTTGCACTCTACTCCGTCTTCGATTATCTTTATATAATCTGATTCGCACGCTACTGCCGATATGGAGTGGTTCTTCGGATAATAATCCAACCGGTCTCTCCATATTGACAACGATAGTCAAAACTTCGATAGTCTGTGATTTAACTATCGAATAAAAACAAGTGTTTCGATAGTCGATGATTTAACTATCGAATAAAACAAGTGTTCATCCAAACATCCAACAATCTTTGAACCTTTAATTAATATTCCATTAATTAAATCTCTTCTCTATTTCTTATCAATATTTGTTAACCAAATATTTTCAATAACCATATTGGCCTTATACGTTCTTTGGAAAACATTTCCTTATATCGCCTTCCTTTATTTTCTATACTAGGAAATATTCATTATTCTATTTCCAAGCTTTGCACATATTTGGGTTAAAACAGATGTTGTGTAAAACATCGTTACGACAACCCAAATACAGTATTTAACTCATTCTTATTCCACATTGATCTTCGAGCCTGAATCTTGCTACTTATCGGTATATCATGAAATCTACCAAGTTGGGGTATAATTACCTCTCAGACCTTGACTGAATAACATTTAACGTCAAAACAGACAAGACTACTTACTCGAATAATCAATACCATACAACTACTTCTTTACCTTTAAACACGTATACTCTTCGTCTTTCTATTCTTACTAGATTTTATCCCTAGTCTTCCTTTTTGATTTTACTATTCTATTTCTAAGTTCGTTTCCTTATCGGCTTCTATATATTTGATATGTTAATTTCTAACAATCAAATTATCTTAAAATTTTCTATCTCCTTAAATTCCCGGAAAAATTCGCCATAACCTCCTTTGTACCGGGAGCATCGGGAAATTTCAAATAGCTTTCCCGGTCCTTCTCATCTCAAAAAGAAAAAGAAAAAGGCCAAGCGGCTTGCCGATACGGCGCATAAAATCACATATGGAAATTAAATACGTACCTTTTTGTCGGGCATTCTATTTATTTCACTTCTATACTTTATTCCATACCTGTCTCCAGTATGTCTATACCTGTCCAATCTATTTTAACTATACCAATCGTTTTAACTCAATTTGTTAATTATCTGTTAATTAACTTCTTAGTCTATTTCACCTTCATATTTGAACATGACATGTTCAAATATATTTTAACTTGCAAATTACACATTCTAATTATACTAATACTCTCGTTCCCTTATCGACTTCTCTATTCAAACTCCAATTCAATCCTATTTGAATTCTCTTTATTTAAACTTCATTTGAATTCTATTTTCAAATTCTATAGTTAAACTCCATTTAAATTCTATTACTCAAATCTATTCAAATTCTATTGTTTAAATTCCATTTAAATCCTATATTCAAATCGTTTAAAGTCCATTTGAATTTCTATATTCAAATCTATAGTTTAAGGTCCATTTGAATTTCTATATTCAAATCTATAGTTTAAGGTCCATTTGAATTTCTATATTCAAATCTATAGTTCAATTCCTTATATTCAAAGTCCATTTGAATTCTATATATCAAATTCAATATTCAAAGTCTATTTGAATTTCTCTTTGCAAATTCTATATTCAAAGTCTATTTGAATTCTCTTTGCAAATTCTATATTCAAAGTCTATTTGAATTTCTCTGCATTATTTATAAAAAACGTTTATAACTTCAATTCAAATCCCACCTTTCCATTTATAAACAACTTTATAAATTCGATTCAAATTCCATCCTTTCATTTATAAACAAAGTTTATAAATTCAATTCAAATTCCACCTTTCATTTATAAACAAAGTTTATAAATTCAATTCAAATTCCACATTTCCATTTATAAACAACGTTTATAAAATCAAATTACTTGTTTATATATATTCAAAACAAGTTAATGTTTCTATACTTCATTTAAAATTCAAATTCTATTTATAAAAATAGAATTCCCCCTTTAAATTTCAAATACCCTTTTTGATATTTTTATAAATCAATATTCAAGCCCAAGGATATTTTAAACAATCAAATCAATCAATTTTCAATCATTTGATTTTTAACACATCATATATGAATATATATGAAATCAAACAAACAACAAACAGATAATATATTTTTGAGGAATCCTGTTGGATTCCTCCAACCTGTTTTCCTGCATCCACAGATGTTAGTCAACATAGTAATACCCATCCTGCTTCGAGGCAGGATATCGCGGTATGAAGGTCATCCACTAATCATAGCGTGGGGCGTATAGGGTAATCATCCACTATGAAACTGCGGGCATCCGCTAATGAGACTGCGGGAATCCAACCAAATCAATCACCCAATATATATATAATAGCCCTAAATAACTAATATATATTTTAAATCAATCAGACAACATTCAAACAAGCATAACAATTATTTTTAACGATATAAAAATAATTCTGATTAAATGGTGATTGAGGTTTACTCACCGGTATTTTTATTTGATGAAATAGCGGGTTTGTTTTTCTGATTAAATTAAACTAGCGTTTAATTTAATCGAAACTCCAACGGGCTCCAGACGTACTCAATCCGATTCCGTATTGTAGAAAATGTCGATAATGAATCCAATGCTATCTACCGAGTTTGGATTTGAACCTAATCCCAATAAGTATTTTAGTTTACAAATGTTAAACGAGTTAAAACATTATTAACCAATTTAAATAATAACTAAATTTACCAATCACCTTATTAACTTCTTAATTCCTTCTTCCTTCCAGATGAATAATGCGACTTCCAAGATCCAGTAAGCCCTTCGACATTTGCCATTCCCCAAATCTACATCATTGCCACTTCCAGTTCACTCAGCAGACCCTCGCACCACTACGGTGATCCCAAAAATCTCGACGCCATCGTCGATTCCATTCCAGTCGCCTCCTGATGCCATAATTGCGCCCTAGATCCATGTCGAATACTCAGAACCAAATCGCAACATCGTCAATCAAACTTCGAACTAACCAGTCACCGTCGACATCGACTCCTGGAAATCAGACTGCGGCTGTCGCAGTTGCTCTCTCCACTGGTTCAGCAATCCTATCGGACCGTGCTTTGACTCGCGGTATTCAAATGAACCGGCCATCGACGATGGTACTTCAGGGCTGCGAACGATACTGGCGTAAAGGATTTTGATTTATGTTTCTGAATGGAGCGGGTTTTAATTCGTTTGAAAGGGAAGCTGACACTTTTTTTCTTCTGATTTTGATTTATATTTGTTTTCATTATCTGGGAGGAAGGATTTGCAAAAGAAAAGGGGGAGAGAATCATCGTGGTTTTATAAAGGAAGATGCGGCTTTAAGGTGAACCGCGTGGCTGATTTAACCCCTTTATTTTTAAGCCTTGTTGTTTCGATTATGTCCACCTACCATGATATTTTTTTTAATTTAATTAAAAACTATATCCTTAAAATTTAGATAAACCTTGATTCTGAGCTCCTTACCAAACCCAACAACTGACAATCCTAGGGTAATACCCCTATTCCGGACATACTGGGATAGGTCACGAAGTCTGATTTGATCGTCTTAAGGCGATATTAATTTAAATTGATATAAATTAAATTTCAAATCATTTAAATTCTTCGATAATAATTTAATATTATTATTCTAACTCAACTGAATTTTATACTGATCATCTGAACTGATTCGATTTAGCTGTATATTTTTAAATTAAATTATTACTGCCTTACGATAATTTAATTTATTCGACATTAAATCGAAATCGATTATTAAATTGATAACTCAAATATAAAATTCTACTTGTACTATCCACCCAATATTTAAATTAAATATTAAATATTCAAAAATTAACCCATAAGGATCCGGGTCATTACAGATTAACTCATTAGAGATAGGGTAGTAATACCCTAAAATGAGTTTGAGTGTATATGAGAGAGCGTACTTGTAATTTTGATAAAAAAATTGATTTTGTATTATGTTGGTTTGTTCCGTTGAGTATTTATGAATTCTGGTCGGTACTTGGGACGCCAAGGCATCGATAGGGATTCCTAAACACTTGGATATGCCTTATTGACATAATATTGGTTTGAATTATATTTTATATATATTAAGAACTATTTGAAAATCTATTAATTTTGATTTTTTTTGATGATAACATTAGATTTTTCATCATTTATCATTCGATTAACCAATAATTAAAACTATTGGTTATTGAATGGTTTATGAAAAAATGAAATACTAAAAATTAGTTAGTAATGAAATGATAAAAAGTCAAATAGGAAGTTGAGAATTTAATTTCGGGTGGTTTTCCAATATTAATTTAAAAATGGTTTTGAAATAATGTCATTATATGTTAAATTTTGTTTTATATAGAAATTGTTTTAAAATGAATTTTAGAACTAAGTGTATACTCCCCTCTTGTCTTCGGAAATGACTTGGTGATAAGTGCACGCATCATCGATGTTTATTTTCGAGAGTCTAAGTGGGGGAGACCACTTGGTATTTCCTTGATGTGAGAAAATCAAATTTATATGGGTCTTTTGAAGTATGGTTGAAAAAAGGCATTATATATATTATTTCAAAATTGATTTGAAAATGAACCCAAAATTTAATTCTTGAAATCTTGAATAATTAATGTAATGAAATAAACTTAAATTTTAGAAACTTATGAATATTATGAATCTAAGAGAGTTATGAACTCTTAAGAATTTGTTATAATAAATTGAAATGAATTGTAACCTTAGAACTTGTGTAATAATCAATTCTTTTTTATAGCATAAATAACTTACTATTAATTAATAAGTTAGACGTTACAAGAGTAAGCAATTTAAAATAGACAAGTATTGGTTTGAACAATAAAAGATGAAACAAGAGTTGACAGTTTATAAATATGAATGAAATTTAAGTTATGAAATGGACGATATATACTTGGTTATATTTAAAATTGAATTTAATTAGGTAATGAAAATAAACCAAATCAATGAAATAAGTTAATGAAGTGGATTGCGGGGTGATGGGTCAAATGTGTCTATATTGATGTCTGGTTTTGTGAAAATATAAGTGAATAGGCTTATAATTTGTAAACTTAATGAAGGTTGAACGGATTAATTAACTTGATTAAAACGAGCTCTTCGCGTAGTGGTAGTTCCTAATTTTATGAATTGAAGTTTAAATGAATGTATTGGATCCAAAATAAGTTGGAATTCTTTGAAGCAAGCACCTTTTGGATCTATCAGAAAATAATTTTCTAATGAAAGAGAAAATTTTAAATTTCGACTTGTAGATTTCAAGATATGTGTAATTCAAACTTTCAGAAAAATCGTGGTTTGGTAATTCACGATTCAGAACTAAATTATTAATGAAATTATTTATGTAAACTAACGAACGAGACAAGTTGATTAAGAAATTATATGGCTAAAAATATCTAGATTGACAACTTTCTTACTACGCCTTTTCAAGGATGAAATTTTTTAAGTGGGGGAGAGTGTAACATCCTGAGATCAGGCGACAATTTAAAATTTTAAATTTAATGTGTTTTTGAACTAAATTATTTTAAATATTAATTTTTTTTAATTTGTTGATATTGATTAATAATGAAAGTTGAAACTTAATATATAAATATTTTGATTTTGTAAATTATAATTGAAATATAAAAACTGGAGTATTTGATAATCAATATTAAAATTCATATAAAAAGAAAATTTATTTGAATTCTATTTTTGATTTGATTAGAGATTATAAACTATTGAATTTAATTGTAAGGTAAATAAGTTAAAACTGAATATTTTATCTATAAATATGTGAAATTGTCATTTTGTAAATAATCTCAAAATTCGATGAAATTAATTTTATTGGATCCGCAATTGTAAATTATTATATGATCTAAAATTTCATAGCCATCGAAATTATAGTTTGGTCGTAAAAAATTAAAACGCGTATAAATTTATATGTACAATTTAATTAAATAATCAAGTTTTAAAAGAAATTGCTAGAAACTTTGGAATTGGGCTTTGAAATCTATTCCATTGCGTTCAGAAGGCGTTAAGACATACTGTTAGGCAGTAAGCGGGCCTGATTTGGACACAGTCCGAATTTCGGCTTAAATACATGTAAAACACGGAATTTTATATTAAAATAATATTATTATATTCATTTCGAAACCCTATTTTTTTCAGCCGCTATGTAATTTTTGATGGCCACCATTTTTCGAATTTTCCTTGCTTAAAATTCTCTAAATTCAATCAACGAAATCTAAACTTCCAAAGCGAGATTTGCTGCTCTCAACAAGATCTTCCAATCCGTACAGTGATTTCCCTTGGATCGAAAAGAACTCGCCAGAATCATGGCCAAAGGGCTATGCGATTTTGTAACACCCCACCTCCACCAAGGTGGCTCTTGCAAGCACTCTGACTTTGGAGGGGCGTTTGAATCAGGTAAACATGCATAATGATATATCAAGGCAGAACAAGAACATATGTATATATGTAAACAGAGTAAATAACATAGATAAAACAGCGGAAGATTTCAAAACATTTCAAAACAAGTCTGGTACAACATAGCTTTCCAAATAAACAAGTCTAGATAAAACAACATCAACTGAAAAACTGAAATAAATAAGTGCTATCCCCAATTAAGTGGTAACCATAGCTAGCTTCATGTCGAAACCGTACATGAGCTGAAATCCCACAAGCAAGCAATCCGAAATCCAAGCTAAGCTCCAGTATTCCCCCCCTGAGAACCTGGGGGGGGGGGGGGGAAACGGAAGAAAAGAGGCGAAAGAAAACAGGTCAGTCAAAAAGACTGAGTAAGCCCTACTACAATCAATGTAAACTGATAAAGTTAACTGGCTTGAGCAGCAGGGATGAACATAAGGATAACAATATACTAGCATGATGATTAACTAACAAGGTAGATAAAAGTGTCATCGCATAATCAGGATTAAGGTTTTGCACCACAGGTGTACTAGCAAACTAACATGACTTGAATAAACAAGTATTGATCCCTTGGCCCAAGCTTTGGCCCAATAACATGAAATGACCCTAATACAAGGTCCAACCAAACGGTCTAGTCGATCGGCTCCCTAAGCCTAACTCGTCACGTGTTGGTGTCAATACGGCCCAATCATAATTGTAGTCGAACTGTGCCGGGTCCACCCTTCGGGTGTATCAAGCCCTAGGGTGTCAACCCCTGGACACCATGAACATGAGTGCACAGTCCCGATCTACTGGTACCCGTGCATGTTTTCTCCGGCTACGGACTATGTGCACGACCAGAGTCCGCCCGGAACTACACCGGCGTACCCTCTGCCGTCGCTTTTGGTCACTTACCTCCAGTCCAGTAATCGTGCCCCTACCCTAGCCTAGTCCCTAGGGTCATGATGATACTAACTTGGGATTACTGCTGGAGTGGGCCCCCATTGCTAGGATTTTTCTAGTGGGTTAAGTACGGTTTAACCCTCTTGCTAATCCTGGATTAACTTGGTTAAGTGTAACGATGAGTTCACGACTTAACCCCGATTAATCTACCAAGCCCAAATTGGTTAAGTATTAAGTGGACCATGACTTAACCCTAATCACGAGGCATTAATTAATTTAATGCGCCTTAACCTCTCACATTAGACCTTGTTGTGGTTACTAGTTAAGCCGGGCGGGTCCGGGTAGCTTTACACCACAACTTGGTCTAACCTCGGGTTCAAGGTACAACATGACCAACTTCTCACATTGGGTCCTATTGTTTGTAGCAACTAGTTAAGCCGGTCGGTTCCGGGTAGGTTTACGCTACAAACTCAACCCAACCTCGAGTTGGCCACACTTATCTTTTCTAAGTGTCATGTCCATCATGTTTCCAAAACATGTTACAAGTTTTCAAGCAATTGGGTAGACCTAACTTAATAGGTAAATTCCCAATGGGTAGACCTAACTTAATAGGTAAATTCCCAAGCTTATGTTTTATGTCTTTTAAGCTTACCCAACCCCAAACGCAATCCCATCGCTTACATATCGCAATAGCGCATAAAGGATAGAAAGAGGGAACTTGGCATAATCATGACATAAAGGTATTGAAGCCACAAGCTTAACATGGTGGCATATGAAATGTTCATACGTTCATACACTTGCATATTACATTTTTAGGCCTCAAAAGCATGCATAAAACCAAACTTAGCATATTGGTGATACGTGGTGCTAAATGACATGTAGAGATGGCCATAAGTTCGCATTTAGCCTCACATGCAAGTTATCATAAGAGATATGATAACTTACATGTTGCTAAAATGCAACCTTTGGCATAAAGCTTAAAGCTTTATGTTCATAAACCCAAAATAAGCTTGCATAACATGATAGCATGAACAAAATGTTCAACCCAAACTTGCATAACATAACTTGGCATACTTGCATATAAACTTGCATATCACAACATGATAAACTTGCATATAAACTTGCATATCACAACATGATAAACTTGCATATAAACTTGCATATCACAACATTATAAACTTGCATATCACAATATGATAAACTTGCATATAAACTTGCATATCACAACATGATAAACTTGCATATAAACTTGCATATCATACATTTAACTTTAGAGTTTAAGTATGAAAGTAGAATAGGGCTTACAATGCTTAAGAAGTCACAAAAATATGACAAAGCTCTTATGAAATCAATTAAACCCAAAATGCAAGCAAAACCCTTGAGCCAAAATGATCAAGACTCTTTCTTTATGATGCAAATATATAAACTTGACTTGAATGCAAGCTAATGATGCTCATACAAGTTTGAAAACACTTGTATGCATGGAAAATCACTTAGGAATTTATTTAGGAATTTTATGAAGAGTGTGGAGGCCATGAGAGGATTGATTTTGCCATAGTTTAGTTGTATGAATGAATAATGATCATTTAGGGTAGGTTAGGGTCTTATTCATAGATTAGGCAAGTGTTTTAGGCCATAGGATTAAACCTAGATTCAATCCAAGCCATCAAAGCATGTCTTGGGGAAGAAGTCAAGTGTAGGAACCATCTAGGCCCTTTAGATTAAAGATGAACCATGAGAACCATCCAAATGCAAAATCTGCATTTGAGCGAATCGGCCCACGGGTTGACAGCCAAACACCCTGGATTAACCCCTAGTCGACCCAGCGGGCTTGGGTCGACCTCAAAAATCGGCCAGTTCGGTTATTCCCCTCTCCCAATTCGCTGTTTTGAACATTTTTGCATATTTATTTATTTAATTTTCAATTATATATATATATATATCAATATATATATATATATATTTCTCTGCGCAACCCATTTCACTTAATTAAGTATACTTTAATTTGGGAATTTTTCGTGAAACTTCGCGAGGCCATATCTTGGTCATACGGACTCCGATTTTCGAAAACTCGGACTCTATTTCGCGTATTTTTCCGAGACGAACGCAATGGCATAGCCCGTTTCCCTTGATTCAGATTTTACAGTTTAATTCTGCCTCCATTTATGTTATAACATGTTATTCAAAAATACGGGTTGTTACAGGTTTTATGTCATTTTGGGGATCGATGACATGAAAGCGGGAGGGCAGATTTCGAACGTTGGTGCTTTTCGAGATGGCAAACAGAATGGTGCATGTCGATCGAATTCTGGCATCGATTTGGGCTATGCGTGATTTCCAGAATTGAACGCGGTTGGTTCCTATTATTTGATGGAGTGTTGCACGATGAAGAAAGGAGGCGAGAGAGACGTTGACGTGGCAATAGTGGAGAGGGTGAGTTGTAATATATACATATATATATATATATGTGTGTGTGTGTGTGTGTGTGTGTGTATGTGTGTATTTTTTATTTGAATTTCAATTGTTTAAACACATATAACTTCTTCATATGAGCTCCAATTGACATGCAGTTTGTTGCATTAGAATCGTATTAACTAGCTCTTCGCGATGCAGATGATTTGGATTGATTCTAAGATAGTTAAATTTTGGGGCTAATTTTGGATTTTAAACGCATTCAGAACCAAAGGCGAGTGATTAAACCCACTCACACCTAACTAAAATATTTGATTGTTAATTAAATCAAATTTATGTTATGATATGATTGTTTTGTTTGATGTTTGATTGTTTAAATTGCTTTTTTATGTTAATCGGTATAGATAGTATAATTTAATTAACTGCTGTTATAAATTATACAGCTAGAATTTAATTTCTAGTTTAAAAATGTCATACCTTATGGCTAGTACATTGATATTATATTTAACTGTTTAGATGTATTGATTTTGATGGATGCCTTAAAATTATATATTTAATGTATTGATATGTAATTCATCTTGTTATCAACAATGTTTATATATGTTATTGATTTCGTTGATTAATCCCAACCATTACCCTAGATGTTAGGGCATGGAATAAAACCGGGATTAATCATTAAAATGAACTAAGAACGTAGATTGAAATGATAAATACCTATGACCCTGATTTGGATTGAAATGATATATATCCTTTCCCAAAATACTAAAATTAAATTTTAAGTATTACTTGGCCATAGGATAGAAAATTATATACGAACACCAGCCGGTTAAATAAAAATTGTTTTAACTTGAATTTTGGAATATTGTTTTAAAGACAAAATAAATGATATTATTGATCGATTTTCTTTGAATTTGAACTTTGGGCTTTGAAATTTAAATTTTAAAATTTTAAGGAATTCGTAAATGTGGATAACTGAAGTTAAAACAGAATTGAATATGAAATAAATTTATTAAATTGGATTATTTGTCCATCTTGGATATTTACTTTAAATTAACTTGATTTACGTAATAATTGAATCGTGAACTCGAGATTTTTTACAAACAAATAATTCAAAGTGAGAATTAGAATTGAAAATCAATTATTTGAATCGAATTATTAAATCGAATTGTTTCAAATCGAACTGTTGAATAGAATTGAAATATAAAAGGGAAGTCAAATCCTTTTGAATTAAGATATCGAAATTTAGTCGAATTAATTCGAAATTGAAATATGATTTCCAATTTGGTTAAATTTTCAAGAAACGATTCAAATTTCAACTGTAGTATTTTAAAACCATTTTATAAACTATTTTTATAATAATTATTTTCTTTATAAACTATTTACCTTATAATTGTTTTATTTTATTGCTTATTTTAAATAAACCATTTTATAATTAACTATTTATTTTATAAACTATTTTAATATTTTAACTGTAGATTTTACTAAACCTGAAATTTCTATTTTAAATACGAATTATTTATTTTCAAACTATTTTAATTATATATCTAAACTATTTTAAATACATTTTTAACTATTTTAATATTCAAATTATTTTGAAGTTGAAATTGTTTCAAGATTATAAATTGGTTTAAATGGAAATTTTATTATGAAAAATATTCTATCTTAAATATTGAAATGATTTTTAAGAAAATCTGATGTTTTGATATGAAGTACGAACCCCTTTGAAATGTACAAGAACTATTCGGTGTGGAAAATGTAAACGATTATTTGTTAAAGAGACTTGGATCAGATATTGTTATACTCTTTGCCAATACCGAAAACCACTTTAACAACTACGTATGCGGTGGAGTTCCATAATGAAGTAGGTTGATTTGGAGGCGATTACTGGATTTGAAGAAAGAGAATGATGATTGATGTCCTTGACCTTCGGGTCATAATTAAAATGACTAAAATAGAGCTATACCATGAACATGTGGGGTTAATTACCTCCATCGGCAACACTTCTTCCTTTATTACTATAGTCCCTCGGTTTGATTGATTTGATGCGCATCCATGAGTTGGGAGTGTTGTTCGAGGTGGACGATGTCGCTACTATGCCTTAACATCAGTCCTGGCGTGCAACTAGTATATTCATACTCTGGGCATTCCTTGTGTGTCTTGTCTTATTTATCCTGATCGAGCACCCTACGATTTTGATTTAATATTGTCGTATCACGGCGCATCCCTATCCACCGACGTACTGGTGTGTTATATGCAAAATGTACGATAATGGTATAAACGTTGTAAGGATAATAATGGTAATCCTGCTTACATTATTTTAATATTTTATATTTAAACATAGACACTATTGTAATGGCGTATTGTATTATATAGTATATAGTTTAACGGATCCTTAGGAGATGAAATTCCCGTAACATCCCTTAAGTTATTGCGCTCATATTATCGCATGAATTTGAGTTTCAGTTATTGAAGACGACATTATGAAGATGAAGATGGAGCTTGATAGACGTATTATTATTATTATTATTATTATTATTATTCTGCTGCAAATATCGGTATGTTGTATAATAGTAACTCTGATAATCGTTGTAAGTGTACAATCAAATATACGTTTTAATAGCTTCATGAACCATTGATTATATTTTGTCCTTCCGCTATGAGATTCTGTGTTTGTTTTCCTTCTTTCTTCTTTTTCTTATATAAATCCAAATAACTATCTGTATTTTTTTTTTAAGTCGACATTGAGGATCATTGTCGATTTGAATGGTCAAAAATCTTGGATGTTACAAAAAATGTGATAATTAAGTTGTTGAATAAAATTCTAGAACCTACATGATTTAGTATATAAAGATAATTTTAACCATTACAGAATTTTAATTTACATTTAATATTAAAAAATGAGAACATAAAGTAAACTAAAATAGAGATTTTACTGATTTGAGGTTAAATTCAAATCAATTAGGCATTTATTAACAATGTGAATTCAATGTTAGTTGAAATAATTAATCGCCATCAGTTTCCGAATTCAATTGTAATAACCTGGAAATCGGAGGCAATTTAAAAAAATTATTTTGGCAATTTTAGTGAATTTTGAATATTTAAAATGGATTATTTTAAATAAAAACGACGAGAAATTTATTTTGAATAGAATTAGAACATATATATTTATTTGAATCGTCGTTAGAATATAAATATTTTATTTTAAT
The DNA here is from genome assembly GCA_030737875.1 of Allium sativum. NCBI lineage: Eukaryota > Viridiplantae > Streptophyta > Magnoliopsida > Asparagales > Amaryllidaceae > Allium > Allium sativum. Next base: position 140,817,136 of record CM060912.1, read on the forward strand.
TATATAACAAGCCTGAAATGGCGCGACAGTTCGAAAATTTGATTTCGAATTTCAAATGAATGTACAGGATTCAAAATAAATCGGATTTCTGCGAAACAAGAAATATTTGAATCTGTTTAATCGTATCTCTCTAGCGGATGTAAGGAACTGAGATTTCACTTTATAGAGTGAGAGTTACGTCTAGTTTAAAATTCAGAAAAGTCGCCGTGGTATTTATATATATTTTAATATATATAAAGGCCCTTAAAAATAGAAATTTTGCAAATGACCTCGGTTTTCGATGAAACCACTTTTGTTGGATCAATGATGTCAAGTTATTGCTAGATTCCAAAATTCATAATTTTTTGCAGCAGTATGTGGGCGTGGCGAAGCTAAACGTGTTTTGACAGTTTTAGTCAATTTCGATCGACCCGAAAATGGCCATTTTTCAAACGGTCTCAGAATTTGATGAAATTAGTTTTGTTAGGACCGTATCGTCAATACGAAGCTAGAAATAATTTTTCGGGAATTTTTAGAGTTAATATGTGGCCCCAGTAAATTGAAATGTACGTTCAAAATAGAATATATATATTCAAATTTTGATTTAAATGGAAACTGATCGAAACAGCTGAACTGGCTTACGATACATATCCCATTGTGTTCGAAATGGTGGTAATTAGCTAGGGCCGACACTCGTTGGGTTTGATTTGGAGTTAGTATCAATGAAAAGGTGGTTTTCGAATTAAAAGAATTAAATATTATTAATAACTTAATAAAAATAATATTTTCTTCCTTTAAACCGTAGAGACCCGTTCATATCAGTAACCGCCCCCGATTTAAAATCAACGAATAAAATCTTGCCACCTCCCCCTTCGATTTTCTGATGATCCATTCACCGATCAACGGAGCCCCCCACCACCAACCAGAAGCGCTCAACGTGAGCTGTCGATCTAGTTGTGATGATCGTTGCTGGTGGACTAGCGTGGCTGGATTTTCCCTTGGAAGGCGCGCCGTACCATCTCATTTTCACCACTACAGGGCCATCGAGTTTAATCGTACTCAGGGAGGGGGTCGGTGGCGCAGAGGGGAGTCGGACGGTGAGTGACAATCGGGTCCAGGCAGTAGGTTGAGGCGGCGTGGGGAGATTTATTGGTCGAGTGTGTTGGGTTGGTTCGCCTGTAGAAGAAAACGAGGCAGAGGGAGATTCGAGCAGTCTAGAAATATTTAGGGTAATGAAACCTTGATTTTTATTTTTATTTCTTGTTTTTTTATTATTATATATGTAATTAAATCATTTAGGGTTTTAAAAATGTTGTTTAAAATATAAATAACATAGAATAAAAATTAGATTTTTATTATATATATAACATCATTAAAATCAGTTTTTATTATATATATAACATTGAAGTAAAAATCTAATTTTTGTATATGGCATTAAAGTATAAAGTATGGTTTTATATATATGTGTAACTTTGCTTTTAAAATATGGTTTTAAAGAAAAGAAAATTTTACATAGGCTTCGAAAATATAAAAGGCCATTGTTTGAAAATATAAAAAAGCCATTGTTTGAAAATATAAAAAAAGACCGTTGTTTGAAAATATAAAAAAACCATTATTTGAAAATATAAAAAAAGATCATTGTTTGAAAATATAAAAGACCATTGTTAGAAAATATAAAATACCATTGATTTGAAAATAAAATTTGCATTGATTTGAAATTAGTAGCATTATAAAAATATTATTTATATATATATAGCATTAGTAAAAATAAGATTTTTTTTCATATATAGTTCTGAAATATAATTTTTTTTTAGCATCGTTTTTGAAAATAAAAATAACATTGTTCATAAATGCGATTTTTAACATATATCGCGTGTAACAGATTGCGATAGAACGGACGAGAAACAAATCTAGACCGTTCAGAAATCGAGAATGGAGGAGTGGAACCCTCGGTGAGAACTTCTCACTTTAAATCTTGTTTTCTATTTAAAATATATACTGGGATGCAAACGGTACTTAGCAGCACCCGACACCCGTCGTCCACAGACCATGGACGACTTGTATGCTTGTTTGACGTGTTGTATAGTTTGTTTGTGATGTTGATGTGAAATGGATAATAAAACGTTCATGTGTTGAAATAAATTAATTATCATTAAAAATAAAAAATTTAACATGAATGTGATTAAATAAATATTCATTTACAAATCGGACGGTTTGTTTGTGTACACTTATTTGTAGGATATTGATTGAGACGATAAATTTTACACATCGCCCAACTGCACAAATAATATTCAGTGTTTGTGGATTGAAACCCCACACGGGTGTTGGGATGATATTGACGTACACTAGTCCCAATAGTTTAGTAGTATGTCGACCGATGGGTTGACAGACTGTGCAAGCATTAATTATTTATATTTAATGCTTATGCAGTTGTGTGGTGCACTCTGGATGATGGTTGATGATTTATCATTGCTATTATATACATGTGTTGCAGAAAATCCATATAATTAACAATATATAGTAATTGATTGGGCCTCATTCCAATTTGGGAAAATAAGGAATATTATAAAAGAAAATTCATGTGTTGAATAAAAAGAAAATTCATGTGTTGAATAGAAAGAAAATTCATGTGTTGAATAGAATAAAAATTTATGTGTTGAATAAAATAAATTCATGTGTTGAATAAAATATATATTAATGTGTTGAATAAAATATATATTCATGTGTTGAATAAAAATATATATTCATGTGTTGAAGAAAATATTCATTTGTTGAATAGAATAACGAAGTTATTGAAATATATAAAGCCGTGTTGGTTAGATAAGCGCCATTTTGACGTGAACGATATTTATATTAATTATATTCGTTTTTATAATGATTATAGAAAACGAAGTGATTTCAAAATATAACGTTTTGAAAATATTATCATTTGTATATCAATGATGTGGAATATTCAATTTTGATTCGAAATTGAATATGAAGTTGAAATCATTTTGAAAACGAATTTAAAACGATTTATAAAATACGTTTTAAAAGGAAATCGACGAAATGTATATAATATATATTATATATATAGAATGGCCTGAATAGAACGCGCCGCGCCACGGTAGTTCACGAATTTCGACCATTGACTTCGAATGGATATTGTGGGAGATCCGACCGTCGGATTCTATTAAGACCGGAACCCTTGGGTTCATATCGAAAAGAGCTTTCTAACGAATGTTAGTGATGTGAAATCTAACGGTTGGATTTGGAATTATGTCCAAATCAAATTTGGAAAAGGTCTCTGTAAGTGCAGTTCGATGGCCGTTGATGGAAATCGACTGTACGGGCCTTGATAAAATTATTAAAAATATCAATAATTTGTGTAAAATCATAAGAAATGATCTGTGAAGAATTGGGATGAAAATTTCCAAATTTGAAAAGATAAAAATAGATTTTTATTGAAATGAACTGGTTTTGAACTAGAATTAAAATCCATTTATTTTTAAAATAAATAAATTGGATTTGAAATGGTTTTAAAAGTAACCAGAATTTCCAATAATTAAATTGGAATGGATTTGAATCAAAATTGTCTTTGGAATATTTCGATGTTGGATTTCGTGATGATATATATATTGTTATGGGAATTTGAAAGATATATTTATATCGTTATTTCCAATACGATATTTGTTGGTCGTAGAATTTGATATTGAATATAAGCCGATATATTTTCTATTCAGAGCCTTGTATTTAATATCAAATGTGATTTGGGTTTGTCATGAATGGTGTCTTCATTAACACTGTTCTTAAACCTAGTTGAGAAAAAGATTACATCTTTTTATTTAGATTTAATGAAGTGTACCAATTAAACGGTATTTAATTGGAATTGAATTAGAATTGATTTTTGGGTTTATCGTGAACGGTGTTTTAAATAACACTTGTTCTTTAACCCGATAATTAATGGAATGTGATTTTGGGTTTATCGGGAACCGTGTTTAGACGAAATTGGTTCTTTAACCCAGTTAAAGACAGGATATTGATTTTTGGGAAGATTAAAACTAAGTGGAGTTTTAATGAGTCATTAATTAGATTTAAATGATCGAGAATGGAGTATCACCAGTTTTTCTCCAGGCGATAGTTAAATCTTTAATTAGATTTGAACGTGAAATGGTAATTGAATTTACTGATAACACCATGGGGTTAGATATGATGTATGACCAGTTTTACTTCATGGGATGAATAGGTTGGGATTAGGAAATAAAATAAATGATTACTTCAGTGTGGTTCGCTAATCCCGACTAATTTGAATTGATATTCAAAGGAAGATTAAAGAATAAATTTAAAGAATTTATCTTTGATAAAATTAACGGGAACCTTTCCCAAAGTACAAGAATATTTGAATAAAAGAATATTCTGAATTGGAATGAGGCGTATGTTGTGTTTGTGCAACACTTATTTATTATATACGAGAGTTATTCAGAATGACTGGGTTTATCCCATTCTGAATAACTGATTCGACGTGGTGTCAAGGATGAAGACGGTGGTTGAAGACCGGAGGTCTTCACATCGTTTGGGTAATTACTGATGATTTTGATTGGGCTGTACACCCAAGAGGAGGGAATCAGTTGGTGATCGTCCAGACATACTTGGAGATCGATGGATATGCGAGGTACAAGGTGCCTCCGGTTTCATTCAGACCCAGAACGAACTTGTAAATGGACTGTGTATCTGACATTAGATTTTATTCTGTGTGATTGATTTCTACTAAATATATATCTGTTTGGCGGGGGAGAATTTATTCTCTTGCTTAACGCCCTTCTCTGAGACGTACGAGCTCAGGGGTTATATATTGATGGATATCAATCGCATGGAGTGAACTGCTTGTGTGCATGCCTAAGTGGCAAATGATCAAGGCTGTTTTTGAAAAGCAAAGTCTTATGGGTGATGATCAAAGCACAGCCTGTGTGGCACAGCTTTGTGTAGCGTTGATTCGCGAGCCTCACACCCCGGTTGTGAACCAGAAATGGGAGACGACATGAGGGGGGACATGCATTTCTTTCTAGCTAGAAGTGGCGTCAGTGGTTTTATATGCCCTGACGAGTTTGACTTATGTGGTTGTTGGGTTGCGAGGCGCTTCTGATATACCGGTGACTGTGTGGAGCCGATGGAGCCATTGGGCTCATTTACGCCCCAAAGGGTGGGGAAAGGCAGTGTTCAGGCATTTTAATCCACATCGGTGGACCGGCCCTGACGATCCAAAGGCTTGACTGAGTACTTGTGTAATGACCCGGAAATCCTGTACGAATTTCAAATGTGTAAAAATTTAAATTCTTCAAAACGTTGATAACTAAACGTATCGATACATAGATTTGTTAACAAATGAACAAAATGATTTCCGACAAAACTAATACTTGCACTAAGCTAGCAAAGCTTAGTTATATAAAATTGAGGGCTTACACTCAAACCATTCATATGTGAGAACAAATGAATGTGTAAGAACTTATGGACCTTAAATTATCATGCACACATAGCTACACTAGCTTAATTAAACTTTAGTGTATTTACCCTTTTCAACACTCGAACTCAACAATATTTCTTGCGCAAGAACAAGAGGTTTTTCAATGCAACCAAAACCCAAATGAATTAAGAAATTAAATGAGTAATTACTTGATCATTTGAATGCATGAACACAACAAGTTTTCTTATACAAGAACAAGGCATAAGACACTAAGTGACATAAGTGATTCATTTGATAATCACTTAACCTTTGTCAAACCTAAACTCACCTACAGCAAACTAACAAGATTTATGTGTAAAAATAAACCCACATAACACTTGTTCTCTAGCTAAACCATTAGTTAAGTACTTTAACTTTTGAGGCCAAAAAGAACAGCACCTGCGCAAGAAATGAAAGCCCATTAGTTTGTAAATTACTTCACAGGAAAGCATTGGAGTACACAGTGAAGAGACTAATGGATTAGAAGTAAGGAACACTTGAGTATGTAGGATGTAATCTCGGCCATGACGCATAGGAATACACAGCAACATTTAATGACAATTGTACTTGAACTAAGTTCTTTTTATTTAGTTTTCAAACATTGTTATTGTGTGTAATTCTATTTGCCAAGAACAACCCGATATTTGTTTTTCTCATACGTATGTAAAAAGGGTTTATAAGGAATTTGGTTGCCAAAAGGACCAAAGCATTTAAAGCTTTTGTCCTCATATCAAACCACTTGCATGGATAAACTGGTTCCAACAAATCCTTCCACAGACAATTAAATGCATAACTGAGAACAGAGGAACATTCCTCTGTTATGAAAGCCTGCGCAAGTTTCCAACCAGAGAAATAGGATATTTTTCCTATTTTTATGAATTAAAGAAATACTTTGTTTAGAAATTCTTTTGCCTATAAATAGGCTGAAAACTTGCTCTTTTAATGCCACTCTAAATTCGAGCTTTTAAGAAGGAATACAGGAGCTTTTAAAAACACTTTCATACAGGAGCATTTTAAGGTGAGTAAACATTCTATATTTACTCTATTTTCCACGCAAGTTGCTATGTATGTTAAAGTGCTGCTGTGTACACATTGGTGTATGATGAACCCATATATGCTTTGCTGTTGAGCTAAGAACATACCTATTGTTTGCTATGAACCATGATGAACACCTATATTCTTTTGCTGTGAACTAGGATAGAAACATATATGCTTTTGCTATGGACAAACACATATGTTGTTGTTGTTAAACTAGTGACAAATACATATAGGTTTTGCTGTTGAAAACTAGGATAATGACACATTTGTTTTTACTGTGAAACCATGACAGAACACACACATTTGTTCTGCTGCGAAACCTAGGATAAACACACACAGATTGTTGCTGTAGGACTATGATAACCACAAGTATATGTTTGCCACTTAACATGCATAAACACATAAGGATACACTTACTGTTGAAGCACACTTTAAAACATGAAAACCAATTGTCATGTTTCCCGATCTCAGGGTGTGTAACGTTAGCATCATTCGAAAATATGAATTTAGAAACAAAGATCATGATTTCTAGTTAAGTGGATCAAGAGGAAAACTGTTTTATTCGAAAAAGGGAAAATGGGTAAATGGGGTTGATCTACACGACTATAGATTGTGTAATCAGGTAGGGAGGAGCGCAACGAGAACTAGAACTCAGGAAAAATGCTAAATAATTTTTGTAACGTATCATTTTAGAGTTTGAGCGAGATCTGGGATGGTTTTCTCGTTCAGCGGGGCTCGGGGTTTTCACGTCGCACTGCACCTCGCCTACGGCAAGGGGGACCACCGCACTGGTGGCTAACGGCGCGGCAAGGAAGCATCAAGGGATGGTCGGAGTCGCCAGCAGCTCGGAGGGGCAAGGCGTGAGTGGTGGGGCGTTTCTTTGGAGCGAGTTTTCATACAGGGGTCACGGCTGTTAAAAGGTGGTGGTACCATTTTTTTTTGCAAGGGCTGGCACACGCGGGATGAAGGGTTTTGGCTGATGAAAACGCATGGCTAAGGGGCCTGGTAGTTAGAAAGTGGTAGTACCACTTTGGTACTACCAGGGGGCTGAAACCATGAGGGCAGGACGTGATTTTTAGGCTGGAGCATGGGCGCGGGAGGCTGGTACTTCGGTCAGTCCAGTTTTTGAAAGGGTAAGGGTTTTATTTCTAGGTTTTTTTTTAATTTGTTTAGTTAAATTAAATTAAATAACTAAAGATATAAAACTTTAATAAATTATATAAATTAAGTATCATTTATATAACAGGTAGTCGGACTTTTAAATAGGGGTAGATTATTTAATCTAAACGTAGGGTAATGATTATTTATTTTATTAGATCGAGTAAAAACGATAAAAAAAATAAAAAAAATGTAGATCAAGAGAAAAAGAACTTTCATTAACATAAAGATTCAAATGTTTTTGAATAAAAGACAAATACAATTTTGTCAACTTAAGTCAGACTTTTATTAAATTGATTTGACGAATCAAATCATTTGTGGAAAAAGGTAGATTTACTATGTACTTAAACTGATTCCTTAAGTAGAACTTGTACCAAAAAGATATTTAACGCCAACTGTTTCGAAGAGTCCCGGACTATGTTCCACTTCGTTTCAGATGAACGTCGTCAGTCGATAACTATCGAAGAGAATAGAAGACGATGAAAATGCAAGGATTATTCTGTAAATCCAAAGTAGAGATTTCCTGAAACGGATTTATAGAATAACACATTCGGTTTGTCCCATCACAGGACGACTTGTATAGACGAATATCTGACAACGTAATTCTAACTAATCTTGTACGTTGATCTTTCCAAACGTATGTACGAAGTGGCAGAAGAACTCGTTCCTCTTGCCTTATACTCGTAGTATATTTTTGGGAAAATCAATTAGATGTTGGCTAGTTTTGACAATGTGATATTCAAAGAAATTACCGTGTGGGAATGGTAAGTATAGCCTCAGGCCTCACAACCGAAAATGACAAAAAAGCGGGCAGGCAGCATGGCTATGTGGTTGGCTTCCATTAGGATGTATCATCACCTATCTAGAGATGTTTCCTTGTTTCTTATTCTATCGATTCTGTCCCGACTAGGGAATGGTTGCCATACACAACCATTGGTGATATACATTCGACACACTCAAGAGAAATGAGTGGTCGGTCATGTGTGGCCGGGTTACAAGATGTTCTTGTTGAACCCGTGTATTCGTATCTAGAGATACACTGACGCAAGGTGATCCCATACCTTGTCATAGTTGGAAATCCGTTATCCATAAGCGCCAAGCGGTTTGTTTGTATATTATATAGTAAAATGTGAGATGAAAACATTTTACTAGATTTTAAATTATCTGTGGAAACCCTAGACATTATCATAATATCTAGTTTATTGGCACACACACTGTTTTGATCTCATAAGGTAAAAACCCGTTCCGTATCCACGGCGTGGTCTTATGGATCATTTTGATTTCTAAAACTTGTTTATAAATCGTTTACTCATACCAGTCCATGACTGACCCGGAGTTTATTTTTCTGTGTTTTCCCTTAAACTCTTAGGTATTCATAACACTTGTTATGAATAGACAAGTGATCCAGGTCTTAACAAAAACTTGGAGTAGCAGGATGGCAAACCCTGGGATGTTGGCTTACTTATCTTATGTTATGTACTATTATCCAGATGGTAGTTCAGTTATGATGTTATGTACTATTATTCAGCAGATTTGTATCACTAGTGATCATTATGAAATCAGAATGACATGTATCCCTATGTATGAAGTACGTTATGTACTTGACTCAAATATGTATCCTTATGTATGAAGTACGTTATGTACTTGGCTTGTAATGTGTAATAATTGGACTATTAATATATTGTCCTAAGTTCCGTTGTGAGATTCTGATGTCTTTCTTAGTTCTATTCTTCTATCTATTTCTTTTTCTTATATAATGATACAACTCCCGAGGTACTGGAAAGTTGGGTCATTACAGTTGGTATCAGAGCATAGGTTAATGTATATCTAGGCTTTGGGTGAGTGTTGAGAGAGCGTATTTTAAAAGTTTGGATGTTATTATATGATATACATAATTAGGAAGGATCACTTAAGTTTTATATAGATTAGGGGTCTTAATATCCAATCGAGTTTGATGTTAACCTATTATATTCAGGCTAGTAATTATGACTACCCGTGCACAAAGAGGTCGAGCTAGGGGAACTACCACTACCAATGGGCGTAACACTACTCAGACCCCAATAGAAACTGTAGAAGAAGTTGCACCGATTTTGCCAGTTACACCAGTTCAACCTAGGTCAAACTTTGCAACCATCTGTAAGGAATATCAAACACTGGGAGGGAAAGTTTTCAAAGGAACAGAATCTTTCATCGAAGTCCAAGCATGGCTAAGATCTTGTGAAAGAATTTTCAAAGGACAGAATTTGAATGATGAACAGAAACGACTTTTGGCTTCGTGGCAATTACAAGGAGCTGCAGCAATCTGGTGGGACGCACAGACTACGAACGTTCCTGAGAACGATTATTCCTGGGGAAGGTTCAAGGAGGAATTTGAAGCAAAATTTCTCCCAGCAGCAGGCAAAACCAGGATGTATCGCGATTTCATAGATCTCAAGCAAGGAAACATGTCAATAGCAGAATACGAGAATAAGTTTAATGCACTCTCTTGTTTCGGCCCAGAGCTGATCAATACCTCGCTCAAGAAGAACGAAATGTTCATAGCTGGTTTGAAAGAAAATTTGCAAGATAAGGTAATTGGACATCTGAAGAGTTCATTCAGTGACATAGTCGACATGGCAATTCGTTATGAGGCACTAAGTACGAAGAAACCAGTAACAAAGGCACAAACTGGAGAAACCAGTGGGGAGAATCCTCAGAAAAGGAAGTTTAATCCAAACTGGAAGGGAAAGGGAGAAATGGGAGAAAAAGCTAAGGAGCGTTTCAAGAACACCATATGCCACAACTGTAAGGAGAAGGGTCACATTGCTAGGTTCTGTAAGAAGCCAATAGTGGGAAAGCCACAGCAACCTCAGCAACAGCCTCAGCGTCAACCTCAGCAACAAACTCAACAGCATCAACAACAGCAAGGACCGGGAAATGACATGGTCAGGAAGACTCTATGCTTCAATTGTCACCAACCTGGACACCTGATCAAAGACTGCCCACTTATGAAGAAGGCACAACAGACCAATGTCTATGCTATTAAGAATGAGGCGTCCACTTCCCAGAATGTGAAGGGGAAAGGAGTCCTCGAAGGTACCTTACAATTTAAAGGAATTGATGTTCATGTTTTATTTGATACTGGTGCCTCGCAAAGTTTTATTTCATCTAGCACCATAGGAAAATTGCAACTTACCCCACAAATTGCCCCAAATACGATTTGCGTATCTAATCCTATAGGTGGAAAGACAGAATTAAAAATGTTTTGCGATAACATAGCCCTCTCGTATCTTTCACATACCTTCATATTCGATTTCTATGTCTTGGATTTTAAAGGATTTAATTTTATACTTGGGTTGGACTGGTTAAGTAAATTCCAAGCACAGATAAAATGTGACAAGGGAATCGTAACTTTAATAACTAATATCGGAAGAAAAGCTAGGATACCGTGTGGAAAACCCGGTATTCATACGTGTAGTTTCTTGTATGCTTTAGAAACACCACAAGAAAATCTTGAGACGGTAGAAATAGTCAGAGATTTCTCTGACATATTTAAAGAGGTCACTAGTTTACCTCCTCGTCGCGAAATAGAATTCCGAATTGACTTAATTCCAAATGCAAGACCGTTAGTTCAACCAAAACGACGAATGGCACCAAGAGAAGTTAAAGAACTTGAGGAGCAGACTCAAGATTTATTAGCTAAAGGCTTGATCAGACCAAGTTTTTCAAGTTGGGGTTCAGCGGTAGTTTTTGTTGTAAAAACTGATGGGTCACTAAGATTGTGTGTTGACTATAGAGAGTTGAACAAGGTGACCATTAGAAATAAATATCCTTTACCCCGGGTAGACGATCTTTTCGATCAATTAAATGGAGCTACCGTATTCTCGCAAATGGATTTAGCAACAGGTTTTCACCAGTTGAGGATTTCTGAAGACAGCGTTCCTTTAACCGCCTTCAGAGGGCCCGATTTCTTTTACGAATGGTTAGTAATGCCATTTAGACTAACCAATGCACCTGCTTATTTTGTTGATCTTATGAATCGTGTTTTTAGGAAAATTCTAAACAAATTTGTCCTAATCTTCATTGATGATATTCTCATTTATTCAAAATCTGAGGAAGAGCACAGACACCATCTGAGGATAGTATTGGAGACTCTGAGAAAGCACGTATTAAAGGCGAAGTTTTCAAAATGTCATTTTTGGAAGTTAGAAGTTAGATTCTTGGGGCATATCGTGAACGGAGATGGTATCTCTGTTGATCCCATCAAAGTAGAAACAATACAAGAATGGAAACAACCACGAGCACCAATAGAAATCCGTAGTTTCTTGGGCTTAGCAGGATACTATCGGAGATTTATCCAGGATTATTCAAAAATATCTTCCCACTTAACGAAGTTAACAAAGAAAGGAGAAAAATTTGTGTGGACTCCGAAGTGTGAAGAAGCATTCAAGCAACTGAAGGAGAAGCTAACAAAAGCACCAGTTCTAGCTGTCCCCGATGGAGAGAGTGAATTCACGGTATATACTGACGCTTGTGGAGTTGGACTTGGTGCAGTCTTGATGCAGAATAGACGTGTAATTGCATATGCCAGTAGGCAGTTAAAACAGCATGAGAAGAATTACGCAACGCACGATCTAGAACTTTTGGCAGTAGTCTTCGCATTGAAGATCTGGAGACATTATCTGTTAGGAGGGAAGTTTAAACTCTTCACAGATCACAAGCCATTGAAGTACTTGTTCACTCAGAAAGATCTGAATCTGAGACAACAAAGGTGGTTAGAGTTTCTTGCAGCATACGACCTGGATATTATTTATACACCAGGGAAGGCAAATGTCGTAGCAGATGCTCTAAGCAGAAACGCAATCTTATCTCTTTTAGAAGTTGTCCCAACACTGCATCAAAGGATAAAGGGATATCAAAGAAGGGATACTCATCTAGAAAAGATAATCCAAGGAGTAAGGAAGGGAGAGGAGTCAGACTTTGAATTAGACAATCAAGGTACTCTCAGAATTAATGGGAGACTATGCATTCCGGATATTGACGGGCTAAGGCAAGAAGTATTGACCGAAGGCCATCAATCAAAGTTAAGTATTCATCCAGGAAATCAGAAGATGTATAAGGACATGAAACGAGTATTCTGATGGCCCGGAATGAAGAAGGACATTCAAACGTATGTGGGTAATTGTTTAAACTGTCAGCAAGTCAAAGGAGATCACCAGAAAACAGCAGGACTACTACAACCAATGGAGATTCCAAATTGGAAGTGGGAGATGGTATCAATGGATTTCATTGATGGGTTACCAAAGACGAGGAGAGGAAATGAAGGAGTATGGGTTATAGTAGACCGACTAACAAAAAGTGCACATTTCATTCCGGTAAAACCGACACGAACTGCAGCTTCGCTAGCCAAACTTTTTATGAGAGAGATCGTAAGAATACATGGAGTTCCAATGAATATCGTAAGCGACAGAGATCCCTTATTTACTAGTAAATTCTGGGAAGCACTTCAAAAAACTTTGGGTACTAAACTACATCTGAGCATAGCTTACCATCCTCAAACGGACGGACAAACAGAGAGGGTAAACCGAATTCTAGAAGACCTACTGAGGGCATGTATTCTTGACTTTGGAGGATCATGGGAGGATCACTTATATCTAGTAGAGTTCTCCTACAACAACAGCTATCAAACCAGTATAGGTATGGCACCTTACGAAGCTCTCTATGGAAGACCGTGTAGATCACCGACTTGTTGGGTTGAGTCCGGTAATAAACTTGTTCTCGGTCCAGATATGATTCGAGAGGCAGCAGAGAAGGTTTAATTAGTCAAGAGTAGGATGAAAGAAGCCCAGGATCGACAGAAGAATTATGCAGACCAAAGGCGAAGAGATCTAAATTTTTCTGTTAAAGATCTAGTGTTTGTGAAGATTGCACCTATCAGAGGAGCAATCAGATTTGGTAAAACAGGAAAGTTAGCTCCACGATTCATAGGACCTTTCCGTGTTATTGAGAAGATTGGTTCTCTAGCCTATCGAGTAGAGTTACCAGAAAGGATGGCAGGGATTCACAATGTTTTCCATGTGTCCCATCTCTGAAAATGTGTCCATGATCCATCTTTGATTTTGGAACCATCCGTTCAAGAAGATCTAGAGATAGAACCAAGCATGACTGTGATATGCTATCCAGTCTGTGTAATGGATAAAGAAGAAAAGCAACTCCGAAACAAGACTGTGAAGTTGTTAAAAATACAATGGAGCGAGAACCCAAACGACTGTACTTGGGAAACGGAGAAGCACGTCAAGGAGTTTTATCCAAACTTTGTTATGGACTAAGCGTCAGTTTATTGTATGTTTGATTAGATATTACCGTATGTTAGATGTTATCATATGTATCGTTTTAGATGTTATCATATGTATCGTTTTGGATGTTATCCAACGTTAGAAATAAAATGTTGGACCTTTTGTTTTATCAGCATGAGTTATAAAGGATTCAGTATTCTTAGGGCCTATGAACTTTTTACAATTTATGTTCACTTTTTGAGACTTTGTCCTTATTTTATCAGATGGGCCCCATTTTTAAGAGAACCGCTAGGAAGAAATTGACCCCTTCACAAGAACAGAGACTCTCTAACAGTATTAGAGAAATAGCAGAGCCGAGTGTTAGGGTGGAGGCGATACAGACCAGGAGTGATGAGGGTAGGTATATAGTCACAGATGGGCCTATATCCGGACAGCCCGAGCCGATAGAGGAGGACACAGGAGACGAGGCGAGCCTGCAGTCAGGTTATGATGCTGATGATGAGGGAGACGACAGCAGTAACTATGATAGCGACTCAGACATGGGGATAGAGTAGATTGAAGAAGAAGAAGAGCCCATGGAAGAAGAAGAAGAAGAAGAGCCCATGGAAGAAGAAGAGGAGCCGATGGAAGAGGAGGAGGATCAGGTTGTACCAGAACTGACGCATGTCGACCCAGTTGTACCAGCTCCACCCATCGAGCTAGATGAGGAGTTGATTACTGCATGGGTGCAGTATATTCAGGACTTGTTGGCATACCATGTTGCAGCAGTTGAGCAGGGGATCCAGATTGACCTCAACCATCCGGACATGATGCTACATCCGCCACCACCTACCGAGATCATATACATTTATGACGAGGAGGAGGTAGTAGAGGAGGACGAGGAGGTAGTGGAGGTAATCGATATCTCTGACGATGAAGAAATAATCGATATCTCCGATGATGATGGGGAGGACATGATTAGCATCAGTAGTGATGACTCCGAGTAGGAGGATATACTATGTATGTACATATGACTTTGTATTAGTCTATAACTCGAACTAGTCGGGTATAGCACTTGTTATTTCAGTATGACTATAACTCGAACTAGTCGAGTATAGTACTTATCATCTTATTGTAGCACTTCCTATGATGTTTATGACATATCACTTTTGGCGTGACTTATATGTGTTACAAATTTCGAGGGCGAAATTTTTATAAGGGGGAAAGATTGTAATGACCCGGAAATCCTGTACGAATTTCAAATGTGTAAAAATTTAAATTCTTCAAAACGTTGATAACTAAACGTATCGATACATAGATTTGTTAACAAATGAACAAAATGATTTCCGACAAAACTAATACTTGCACTAAGCTAGCAAAGCTTAGTTATATAAAATTGAGGGCTTACACTCAAACCATTCATATATGAGAACAAATGAATGTGTAAGAACTTATGGACCTTAAATTATCATGCACACATAGCTACACTAGCTTAATTAAACTTTAGTGTATTTACCCTTTTCAACACTCGAACTCAACAATATTTCTTGCGCAAGAACAAGAGGTTTTTCAATGCAACCAAAACCCAAATGAATTAAGAAATTAAATGAGTAATTACTTGATCATTTGAATGCATGAACACAACAAGTTTTCTTATACAAGAACAAGGCATAAGACACTAAGTGAAATAAGTGATTCATTTGATAATCACTTAACCTTTGTCAAACCAAAACTCACCTACAGCAAACTAACAAGATTTATGTGTAAAAATAAACCCACATAACACTTGTTCTCTAGCTAAACCATTAGTTAAGTACTTTAACTTTTGAGGCCAAAAAGAACAGCACCTGCGCAAGAAATGAAAGCCCATTAGTTTGTAAATTACTTCACAGGGAAGCATTGGAGTACACAGTGAAGAGACTAATGGATTAGAAGGAAGGAACACTTGAGTATGTAGGATGTAATCTCGGCCATGACGCATAGGAATACATAGCAACATTTAATGAAAATTGTACTTGAACTAAGTTCTTTTTATTTAGTTTTCAAACATTGTTATTGTGTGTAATTCTATTTGCCAAGAACAACCCGATATTTGTTTTTCTCATACGTATGTAAAAAGGGTTTATAAGGAATTTGGTTGCCAAAAGGACCAAAGCATTTAAAGCTTTTGTCCTCATATCAAACCACTTGCATGGATAAACTGGTTCCAACAAATCCTTGCACAGACAATTAAATGCATAACTGAGAACAGAGGAACATTCCTCTGTTATGAAAACCTGCGCAAGTTTCCAACCAGAGAAATAGGATATTTTTCCTATTTTTATGAATTAAAGAAATACTTTGTTTAGAAATTCTTTTGCCTATAAATAGGCTGAAAACTTGCTCTTTTAATGCCACTCTAATTCGAGCTTTTAAGAAGGAATACAGGAGCTTTTAAAAACACTTTCATACAGGAGCATTTTAAGGTGAGTAAACATTCTATATTTACTCTATTTTCCATGCAAGTTGCTATGTATGTTAAAGTGCTGCTGTGTACACATTGGTGTATGATGAACCCATATATGCTTTGCTGTTGAGCTGAGAACATACCTATTGTTTGCTATGAACCATGATGAACACCTATATTCTTTTGCTGTGAACTAGGATAGAAACATATATGCTTTTGCTATGGACAAACACATATGTTGTTGCTGTTAAACAAGTGACAAATACATATAGGTTTTGCTGTTGAAAACTAGGATAATGACACATTCGTTTTTACTGTGAAACCATGACAGAACACACACATTTGTTCTGCTGCGAAACCTAGGATAAACACACACAGATTGTTGCTGTTGGACTATGATAACCACAAGTATATGTTTGCCACTTAACATGCATAAACACAAAAGGATACACTTACTGTTGAAGCACACTTTAAAACATGAAAACCAATTGTCATGTTTCCCGATCTCAGGGTGTGTAACGTTAGCATCATTTGAAAATATGAATTTAGAAACAAAGATCATGATTTCTAGTTAAGTGGATCAAGAGGAAAACTGTTTTATCCGAAAAAGGGAAAATGGGTAAATGGGGTTGATCTACACGACGATAGATTGTGTAATCAGGTAGGGAGGAGCGCAAGGAGAACTAGAACTCAGGAAAAATGCTAAATAATTTTTGTAACGTATCATTTTAGAGTTTGAGCGAGATCTGGGATGGTTTTCTCGTTCAGCGGGGCTCGGGGTTTTCACGTCGCACTGCACCTCGCCTACGGCAAGGGGGACCACCACACTGGTGGCTAACGGCGCGGCAAGGAAGCATCAAGGGATGGTCGGAGTCGCCAGCAGCTCGGAGGGGCAAGGCGTGAGTGGTGGGGCGTTTCTTTGGAGCAAGTTTTCATACAGGGGTCATGGCTGTTAAAAGGTGGTGGTACCATTTTTTTTTGCAAGGGCTGGCACACGCGGGATGAAGGGTTTTAGCTGATGAAAACGCATGGCTAAGGGGCCTGGTAGTTAGAAAGTGGTAGTACCACTTTGGTACTACCAGGGGGCTGAAACCATGAGGGCAGGACGTGATTTCTGGGCTGGAGCATGGGCGCGGGAGGCTGGTACTTCGGTCAGTCCAGTTTTTGAAAGGGTAAGGGTTTTATTTCTAGGTTTTTTTTTTAATTTGTTTAGTTAAATTAAATTAAATAACTAAAGATATAAAACTTTAATAAATTATACAAATTAAGTATCATTTATATAACAGGTA
This sequence comes from Allium sativum, assembly GCA_030737875.1. NCBI lineage: Eukaryota > Viridiplantae > Streptophyta > Magnoliopsida > Asparagales > Amaryllidaceae > Allium > Allium sativum. Next base: position 140,834,779 of record CM060912.1, read on the forward strand.
GTCGGACTTTTAAATAGGGGTAGATTATTTAATCTAAACGTAGGGTAATGATTATTTATTTTATTAGATCGAGTAAAAACGATAAAAAAAATAAATAAAAATGTAGATCAAGAGAAAAAAAACTTTCATTAACATAAAGATTCAAATGTTTTTGAATAAAAGACAAATACAATTTTGTCAACTTAAGTCAGACTTTTATTAAATTGATTTGACGAATCAAATCATTTGTGGAAAAAGGTAGATTTACTATGTACTTAAACTGATTCCTTAAGTAGAACTTGTACCAAAAAGATATTTAATGCCAACTGTTTCGAAGAGTCCGGGACTATGTTCCACTTCGTTTCAGATGAACGTCGTCAGTCGATAACTATCGAAGAGAATAGAAGACGATGAAAATGCAAGGATTATTCTGTAAATCTAAAGTAGAGATTTCCTGAAACGGATTTATAGAATAACACATTCGGTTTGTCCCATCCCAGGACGACTTGTATAGACGAATATCTGACAACGTAATTCTAACTAATCTCGTACGTTGATCTTTCCAAACTTATGTACGTAGTAGCAGAAGAACTCGTTCCTCTTGCCTTATACTCGTAGTATATTTTTGGGAAAATCAATTAGATGTTGGCTAGTTTTGACAATGTGATATTCAAAGAAATTACCGTGTGGGAATGGTAAGTATAGCCTCAGGCCTCACAACCGAAAATGACAAAAAAGCGGGCAGGCAGCATGGCTATGTGGTTGGCTTCCATTAGGATGTATCATCACCTATCTAGAGATGTTTCCTTGTTTCTTATTCTATCGATTCTGTCCCGACTCGGGAATGGTTGCCGTACACAACCATTGGTGATATACATTCGACACACTCAAGAGAAATGAGTGGTCGGTCATGTGTGGTCGGGTTACAAGATGTTCTTGTTGAACCCGTGTATTCGTATCTAGAGATACACTGACGCAAGGTGATCCCATACCTTGTCATAGTTGGAAATCCGTTATCCATAAGCGCCAAGCGGTTTGTTTGTATATTATATAGTAAAATGTGAGATGAAAACATTTTACTAGATTTTAAATTATCTGTGGAAACCCTAGACATTATCATAATATCTAGTTTATTGGCACACACACTGTTTTGATCTCTTAAGGTAAAAACCCGTTCCGTATCCACGGCGTGGTCTTATGGATCATTTTGATTTCTAAAACTTGTTTATAAATCGTTTACTCATACCAGTCCATGACTGACCCGGAGTTTATTTTTCTGTGTTTTCCCTTAAACTCTTGGGTATTCATAACACTTGTTATGAATAGACAAGTGATCCAGGTCTTAACAAAAACTTGGAGTAGCAGGATGGCAAACCCTGGGATGTTGGCTTACTTATCTTATGTTATGTACTATTATCCAGATGGTAGTTCAGTTATGATGTTATGTACTATTATTCAGCAGATTTGTATCACTAGTGATCATTATGAAATCACAATGACATGTATCCCTATGTATGAAGTACGTTATGTACTTGACTCAAATATGTATCCTTATATATGAAGTACGTTATGTACTTGGCTTGTAATGTGTAATAATTGGACTATTAATAAGTTCCGTTGTGAGATTCTGATGTCTTTCTTAGTTCTATTCTTCTATCTATTTCTTTTTCTTATATAATGATACAACTCCCGAGGTACTGGAAAGTTGGGTCATTACAACTTGCCTGAGACATGGTAGGCTAGATTGTCTCAAAACGGTGAAGACGATCCCTGGCCTCGGGTCACAGACGGAAATCCAATTTCCAAAACATGACAATTGCGGTTTTGATTGTAGAGCCTAGTATGGCGACATAGTGGTATGGGGCACTTATGCCATGTATGATTGATACTTATGATTGAAATTGTTTTGACACTATACACTTATAGTAATAATAAAACATGAAATTTAGCTTATCAAGCATTCTTTGGCTATTATAAGGTAAAACCCTATCCTCAGGCTTGTGTTGCATTGTGTGATGGCACCTGGGTCTTATAATTGCTTCATTGTTCTTTATTTAGCATTGCGTTGTTGGTTTATGCACCGGTATTCTTGGAAGGAAACCCGTTCCGTGTTATACGGCGTGGTCCCTTGATTTACCTAACTTTGAAATAAGGATTAATAACTGTTTTAGTTCTCACACCAGTGACATGACTGACCTGGAGTTTATTGTTTTAACCTAAACTCTGGGTGCCCCTATTTTCCGCACGGGCAGCTAGTAGTTTTGGTTTTGCAGATTTATATTCACAGGATCCTGGTTTACAGCTATAATGATATCCGGAAAGCTCTGTATCCGTATATCTCTTTCAGTTGTGTATTGTATTATTTTTCTGCTGCTATGCAATGTATTGTAATCTCTAATATTTTGTGATGTATAATATTTATTCATACTCTGTATATTCTTGTATTCTGATGGAGTTGTTGTAATAAGCAATGAAATGTTCTTCTGTTTGCGTTCAGATGTGTCTTGTCCTCAAATTATCCGGGCTTTCCTTACCGGGGAAGTTACGGGTCTTCTCATCAATTATATTTAACACTTCAATATTAAAGACATAATGGTATTAGTATATTAATTTCCCTCTGAAGCAAAGCTAAAAGCCATTTATCAAACTAACATTCAACTAAAAAGGGTAAAGTATCATACTAACATCAGTATCTTTAGGCTTATAACTATAACTCTAATGGTTAATTTTTTTAATATATTGAATCTAATAAGGGAACGCCAACTTTGTTCAGTACGTAGTAGAATTTTTTAACTAGATTAGACGTACTGTCTAAAATTGTATAAAGTGAGAAATAGGAATTTGAAAAACTTGATACCTTAAAAAAATCAATAACTAACATACTTTTAGATTGGGACCTATAAAATTTATGCTTTTATTAATTTGTCAACCATGCTTATGAAGAGATTATTATTTCCCAATTATGGTTTATAATTATTATAGTCGGATCATTATGTATCAAGATAATTGAAAAAAAATAAGCAAACGATATAAACTTGAGTTCAATCTTTAGATTGTTAATGATATTAAAATTCTGCATACAAATAAATGTAAAAATATGGTCACTATGAAAATAAACATGATTTTCTGGTGTACGCAGCTGTCATTGAAAGTGAACTAAGGTATTTATTATTTTAAATTTGAAATCAAGTTGATTAATTTATGAAATTTTTTTAGGTAAATTAATTAATATTAATATGATAATCGAAGGCAAATAAAATTGCAATTAATATGATTATTAAAGTAAAATATAATTATCATTAATTACTGTTAATATGTTAATTAAAAGGAAACATATGTTTGTATATATAAATATTCCTAAAAATTATATTTTTATTCAAATACCAAATTGGAAATCATGGAATAATAACTCAAATAAGGTTGACCATCTTGATATTATTTTTCGTTATTGCACTCAAAAGACATATAAGATCACTCTTGTAATTTCATTTTTGAAGGACACATGGTATTGTGTTTCATAAAATCACTTAACTTCATTAGTAACATATTTATTTGTTGTTAGTATACAAATATTAACATACAAATTTTTATACTAGTAAATATATAATAAATTAGTTCATACTAATTTTTTGGCAGAGCCGCCCAGTTTTTAAAGCGACCGCAAACACTTATTATTATAACAAATAATAATTACAATAGTTTCGGAAGATTGGTCAATTACTAGTATACTAAATTTGGTTTTTAACGTGTATCGTCCACCGTTTGTTTTTTAAGGTGGATCGTCCACCATCATCCTAACTAGGTTACAACACTGGAGCTAGACACTAAATCTGTACTACAAATATCTTGAAACTCCACGGAAGGAGATTAAGAGTATTACATGACAAACTTCAAATGAAGTGCATTACATTTCAAAATAAAAAATATATAAAACATACTAGACATAAACGTGGTTATACCAATCACTGTACATAGTATAAAATCATCTCGGTATTGACACCTTCAGATACAGGTGAAAAGAGGAAACTGAGGCACATGTATTTGAAAATTGTATAGGCCTGTACTGCACATGACATCATCCATTGACCTTCCTATACATCAATAGCCAATACCATATTCGAGCACCACACCAAACCATACCTACAACAGCAAGCACCAAGTGGAACACCAGAGAGACATTTCCATAAACATAGGGAAGGGCAAGATCCAGGCCTATCACAACTAAGTATTGCATAAGGTAGAGTGTTGCCAACTGGCATTCGCTTAATCCAAGCTCACTCAAGATGAGAAAGGGAGGCAATGAACTTCTCTACTCAGATCAGCAACAGTTCAAGCCTAGCCTTTGCATGGTTTGCCAAAATAAGTGACTAAGGAGTATGGAACTGACCGGAACACCCAAACACGTCTTGACTAGAACACAACCCAATAGTTTCAAATAGCATTCCCAAGTTTAAGCTAGAAATTCACTTGGATGCTAAACACCTAGCTTCATTACATTACATAGTATGCTATCATGTACATCTGACGTTAATAGCAATACATTGTCCAACTTCTGAGAGTACATACTTCTGGATCGCACCAAACCAACCATTAATCGCAGCATGTCGTGAGCAATTTTTTCACCTGTATGCAAAGACAGATGGTGGCTAAGCAAAATAGATCTACACACTCTCAAAACCTGAATCCATAATTCCATAATCTCCTAACTTCCAGAGCAAAGTTACCAAAACCTCAACCTAGAAAACAAAAACCAAAGCAACTTGATTAGCCAATATAACAATATATACAGCACATAAACCATACCTACATTGAATATCAAGCGCATACATCTCATCATAACCCAAGAGGTGAAACATAAAACTATACAATTGCAAAAAGTTACTGCGAGCAACAAAATCTCCGCGTAGATAACGTACCTTCACAACCTAGGCAAGTCGAAACCACTACATAGCTACACAAACCAACCACCAAACCACGCTCTATACAAAACCGAACTTCATCCCCAATCCTCCTGACTCTAGTCAGAATTACATCGGACAATGAACATGAGGCAAGTGTTGCTCGGAACCACCTGGGGACACGATGAAGCGCATTATAGGATGTCATACGGAAGGGATAAATGAAAAAATCATTGCATGGCTGAAAGAAAGTATAACCATGGAGGTGACACATAAGAGAAAAGGTGTTGACAATCAGGAGATTGTGATTTGTTTGTAGGTGATGCCTGGATCGATAAGAGAAACGAGAAGATTGGGGACATAAAAGGGTTAGATCTGAGTTGATGTCCTTCGTTTGATTCTAAGCCCCGCAGGTGAAAGTAGGGAGAAATAGAGTAGAAGAGGAGGATGGTGTTTCGATTTGAAGTGAGGAGAAAGATAATGAACGTAGTTGCAGAGAGGCGAAGAAAAGGTAAAAAACCTATCGCTATTGATGGCTTGGAAACGAATGAAACCCTTGATGATAAACAACTAAAGCATTAGAAAAAAGTAAAAAAAAAAAAGTTCATATCATTATGGATTATGTTTAAAAGAATTAAGAAAAAAACTGATAACACATAACTGAATAAGGAAAACTTGCCTATATTATAATTTAACAAACCTTATACACAATTTTGATATCGAACCTTTGTAAGAAATGAAAATAAAAAATGTTTACATATACTAAAAAATGAAAATTAAGTAAGGTGTCAGTTGAGAAAAACACCTACATAACTATCGTCTTCTTCTCGGTAGTAGATATAGCGAGTTACAATAATGGCCGCAGTGCCCTTTTCTTCTTCTAGACGAGTTTTTAATATGGAAAATTCTCGATATTTTCCATAGTTTTCTTCTTCCTTTCTTTCAGATTCGAGGCAAATATCTCACCGATCATACGCTGATGTGATTAGGCACTCAAACCCTAATACTGTATATACTTTCTATCAGAATTCTTTTTGTAGAGAGCATATTAGTAAATGGAAAATTCCCAGAAACCGATTCTACTTCCAATGTGGTGATGTAAACCATTAGCAAAAGATTGCAGAAATTTTATTCGTTGTTTTAATTGCAGTGGATTGTTCTGATTCTTATAAAGGCAATTCGGTTTTGGATTTATTATGGTTTAACTGTTCGCATTTATGCCAGAAATTAATTTCTTTCTTGAATCTTTATGAATTAGAAAAGTTGAATCAGAAAAGTGATGGATCTTATTTGTTACTCTTGATGGATTGGCACAGAGGGTTTAGAGGATGGTATACTTCGGCGTAAGAGGGATCTGTATGTTTCAAGATCAAGTGTATACCCTCTATTACCACGTCCGCTTGATAGGAAAGAACATGCTTATTCTTTTTGTTTAAATTTCCTTAAATTGAGAAGGATTTTTCTGACTTGATATCCAAGAACAAGAGGAAGGGTTTATTTTTGTTGGACGAGATTTTGGAGCAGTTTGATGTAATAAATTCAACGTGAATTGTAAACCTGTTGTGAAAGATTTTCAGATTTTTTTCAAAATATGATGATGGGTTTGTAAAGTGTTCTAAGGGGACTAGCAAGCCGATTGTTGATGAGTTTTGGTCTATTTCGGATTATGGCGATGAGTCTGCTTCATAAAAAAGGGGTAGCGAATTATTCCAGTTCTTCTGAGGAGCAGCTGATGGATTTTGCAAAGAGGATTATGGTCTTTCAACAGGTTGATGTGATGCTACTTGATCCTTGTATTCAGGGTTGTTTAGACCAATTTAAGTTGTCGTTGCCTTTAGATGTTGAGGGTAGTGAGGTGTTGAGTATCAAAATAAGGAAGGAAGTGATGACAGGTATAGATTGGATAGATATGCAAAACGCTGAGATGGACAATCATGCTGATTTTTCTCCCTTAATAGCAAAATCTGTTATATATGAGGATGATTGTGTTGAGTGGAAGGTGGTTGAAGACCTTGGTCTTTATAACAGTTTTGGTTTAATGGAAGTTCATGTTGTTGGTGAGGAGTACACTGCGTTTAATGTAGTTATTGTAATAGATTCTCTAGATAATGGCTTTTGTTCTGGATCGAATACATTTGGGATGGAGCATTTAAATTTTGGGAATGAGGTAGAGCGTTCAGGTTTTGGCTTAGTGAAGTCAATGCCTAAATTGGTAAATAAGAAGGAATTTTCCGATGCTTCAAGGACCAATGTGCCGAGTAGAGATGTGAGTGATCAGGTTGATTTGACAAGATGGATACTAGCTATAAGTTTTGAAGGGAAGGTGGGGATGAGATGTAGTGATAAATCACTGATCAATGGTAATTTACAGGGGGTTTATGACTTCTTATGTGGGTTCATTGTTTTCGGATTTTAAGAGCAGCTTGTATAAGGTTAAGGGTAGAGAGAGTAAATCGGGGTCGAAATTGAAACATAGGCTATCTAGTAATAAGTGGAATATTTTTGGCACAGCGAATGAAAGTATTTTTGACAGTATTGATTTTTGTCATCCTATAGAATTTGTTGGTAGTGTTGTTAGTTTGGAAGATGACCGGGGCAGGTTTGATGGAGTTTTAGTAAGTTTTGCTGGTGGCATGTTGAGAGTTTGAGATAGTGGAGAATTTTCTGTGCAGTATTCTATGATAGCTGGGAAGTTGTGTGATTCCATTTAGGGCTAAGAATTTGTAAGATAATGTTTGATGATTTTGGTTGCACTTTGCTTTAAGGGAAATCACATATGTGCAGTTGAGACCTTATTTTTTTTGTATCTCAATCATGTAGTGGGTTTACGATTCCAGAGATGGATTCTTTTAGTCGGGTTGGAGTCATGGAATTGGTAGATTTGGTAGAGGATAGTAGTGAGAAGGATCCTATTTGCGATGTGGGCACTACATTGACTAGGAGAAGTAGACATTTGAAGGGGAATCCATGTTCTAGATTGGTCTGTTGCAGTGCAAGGATTAAAGCTAATGCCTCATCTTATGATGGTAGGTTCCCGAATTCGAGCACTAGTAGTAGCACTTTAAATTTGGGCTCAGATATGTCTTTTATTTATGGTAGTGAGTATTCACCATTTGTTTTAGGTAGCCTTTCTACTAGTCAACTTTATCAGTTAGCCGAGGATACAACTTTTATTTTTACCGATATTAAGCTAGATGTAGATTTCATTAGAAGTAGAGAATTAGATAGAGTTACTTCGTTTAGATGTTGAGACTTGTTAGCTGGAAAATTAGGGGTGTTAATGATCCTAAAAAATGCAATAAAATTATAACTTTTTCTTAAAGATTATCATATTGAAATTACATTATTAGAGGAAACGAAAATTGATAACCCTGACCTTAGTTTTTATATGAGGATAGGTGGGTCTCACTTTCGAAATTGGGCTTGTCTTTCGGCCATTGGGAGTGTCAAAGGATTGATGATTGGTTGGAGAGATAATCATTTTAGGCTTATTAAGGGGATCCCAAAATTGTATTCTTTGCATATCATATTAGCCTCCCAAATAGACAATAGAATTTTGGGTATTACTAAAGTATATTGGCCTCAAACAAAAATAGAGAGGATAACATTGTACAACGAATGCACTGATTTCAAGAATCTTGTCCCTAATCAATGGATTGCGGGGGGAGATTTCAATGTCACTAGGTTTTTGGGAGAGAGATCAGCTCGAGAAGGTTATTTCTCTGATATGAAGGAATTCAATGATTTCATCTTAGAAAATAATCTGACTGAATTTCCTCTTAATAATAGATTGTTTACTTGGTCTAATGTGAGAGATAGTCCATCTTTTGCTCTATTATACTGAATTTTATAAGTAATGAGGTAGAGGATAGGTTCTCTATTTGTAGAGTAAAAGGTTTGCCTTTCTTATATTTAGATCGTTGTCCCATCATTCTTTCTTGTGATTCGAATATAACCATTAGCAATAATTTCAAATTTGAAAAAATGTGGCTGTTAGATTCTAAATTTTCTAATTTAGTTGCTTTAAAATGAAATTCCTTGTTTTATTTTAATAAATGTATATTGGTAATTCCACTAAGATTTTTGTCGCGAAGCTAGGAAAACTCAGATTTTCTTTCTTAAGCGTTGGAATAAGTATATTTTTGGTAGTGTTAGAATTAGAATAGACAAGATTATGTGTGAGATGTTAGATTTAGATAAGCTTGGTGAGACCAGGGTTCTTAATTCCAACGAGAAGGATAAACTTCACATCCTTAGGAATGATCTTAAGCTGATTTTGGAAAAAGAGGAGATCATGAGGAAGCAAAGGGCCCGAATTCAATGGATTAAGGAAGGGGACAATAATATGAAATTTTTCCATAGTGTGGCTAATAAGAGAAGACGTAATAATTTGATTCATTCTATTTTTGTTAATTATGTGGAATTATCTGTTCAAAAAAATTTAAATGAGGCTTTTACTAGTTATTATAAACAAATTTTTGGATCCAAGATTAAGAGGAGGATCAATGTTAGATGGAACGACATTTATCCTTCTTATTTTAAGATTGACCTAGAGGATTTAGATAAGCCTTTCTCAGAGCAGGAAATTTGGAAGGCTATCAATGACATGCCTAGTGACAAAGCTCCTGGTCTAGATGATTTTCTATTCTTTTCTATAAACAATTTTTGGATGTCTTGAAATTTGATATTATTAATTTATTTACTGGTTTTTATAATGGGAATTAAAGTTAGGTAGTTTTAACTTTGCAAATGTTATTCTTTTTCCCAAGAAACCAGGAGCTAATACTTTAAAGGATTTTAGGCCTATATCTTTAATAAACCGTTCTATTAAAATTATTACAAAAGTCCTAGTGAATCTATTTATTCATCAAAAGACCGAGCCTGGGTTAGAACAGCAAAACAAGCACCTACAATGTCTTATGTGCCCATATCTTCAGCCAAAACTAGACACGAGTCGTGATTCGGGCACGGAAGCAAAGGTCGATCGTTCATATCGAAAAAAGCCGCTTGAGAATCAAAACAAAGCAAGTCGTCCATTTATTATAGGCGGGAGCGACCATATAACACAAGAATATCATAGTACAAAGACAGCAAAGCGCGAACGCTCTTAATCCAGGAAGATCAGTCGTGCGAGATACAAAGAAGAATTGATTCCAGTCCCGCGTTTTGCCCGTATAGAATCGCTCGACCGTAAAAGCAATCAAAGCCGCTCGCTCAGCTCACAATCAAGCGAATCAGATAACTACTCATCGATTGCTAGATATAGCCTTGTCCGAAGAACACCGGCTAAAGTCACCCACTCAACTACTCAAAATGCTCGCTCCCATAGAGTCGCTCGCACATGACAACTGGATTCAGCTGGCTATACCTAGGTGATGACATATATAGACTTCAGATCATTTCCTAAAGAGAGCTCACCTAAAATATGCCATGGCTGCTAGCGTAAAGGGGATCGAATCTTTTCAACCACAAACTGCTGCTAAATTCTATTCTCAGTCACTCCTCAAGCACTTAGAAGTAATGATCATACTGTGATGACCCCAATCTTCCGTAGTTTCGAAAGAAAGGACAATCATTGGAATATAGCACATAAACAGTAACAGTAGAACAGAAATATAGAATTACAGCAGAAAATGTATCTCAAATTACAATAGAAATAATATCATCAAAGTTACACAACATAATAGGATCATACTTGGTACAAATACAGCTTTCAACTTAATATAAAATGTCTGCAGCGGAATCAAACATAAAATACTAAATGAAGTCTGAACAGCACAACATAAATGATAAGATCCATCTTCAACTCTATAGCTATCCAGAATGAATCTGCTAAACCTATATATAAGGCTGCCCATGTGGAAAAGAGGGCACCCGAGTTTGCAAAGTGAAACAAACTACAAGTCAGTCATGGGACTGGTATGAGAAATCTTCTTAACCTATTATAATAAGGCTAATCACAAGACCACGCCGCTAACGCGGAACGGGTTTACTACAGTGGATTGCCAGTGCATGAAATAAAGTAAATCGTCAAAACAATGTAATGCTTTTTAGAAAAATGAAACCATTATAAGACTCAAGTCCCATCACACAATGCAACACAAACCGGAGGATAGAGTTTTACCTTATAACGATCAAAGATGCTTAATACGATAAAACGGATTTGATATTATTATTAGTGCATATATGTTTTCAAAAACATTTCAATTATAATATATCAATCACAGACGGCATAGCTACCATATACTATGTCGCCAAATATAGGTTTACAATCAAAACAGTATGGGTTGTATTGGAAGTTGGATTTCCATCATGAACCAAGGTAGGGGATCGTCTTTACCGAATTCGAGACTCTCTAGCCCGAGCCTCAGGACTCAGTCGCAACTGCACCCGGAGCCACAGGGCTGGTCCATAACTAATGTTAGTGGATTATATATAAATTCCTGAACAATACGTCTCCCTGCCTTATGGGGCGTAAATAGAGCCACTAGGGACTCAATATCCGAGGTACCTCGCTTTCCATCATCCACATAAGTAAAAATATCTGGGCTTGTTAAACCCAAACACCACTTCTAACTAGAAAGAGACGCATTTCTCCCTAGATCCTTCTCCCGTTTCTGGTTCATACCGGGATGTGAGGCTCGCGAAGTCACGCTATACACAAAGCTATGTTATAATAAAGCTGTGCTTTGATCATCAATCATAAGGCTCTGCTTTTCAACAATAAGCCTTGATCATTTGCATCTTGGCATGCCACACCGACAATTCACGCCATGCAATCGATAACTATCAATATATAACCTCTGAGCTCGTGCGTCTCAGAGAAGGGTGGTAAGCAAGAGAATGAATTCTCCACCACCAACAGATATATATTAAATAGAAATCAATTTACAAGGAATGAAATCCAATGTCATGCACACATCTATTTACAAGTCCATTCTGGGTCTGAATGAAACCGGAGACACCTTATTCCTCGTCCCATATGTCCAATACGGAAGAGAGGTGCTCGCATATCCGGACAATGAATAAGTACGTTCGGACAACTACCACTGTAACCCTTTACTGGGAGCTAACCAATGTTGGGCATCAGTAGTTATCCATTTGATATGAAGATCGCCGGTCTTCAATCACTGTCTTCGAATCTTCGACTTCCAATCGTCGTATAATTATTTGAAATGAGAGTTAACTCGGAATTTTCAAATAATTTCTCGAATATATATAATTTAAATCAATTCTTTTCATTCCATATCATTAGTAATATTTTACAACGATTTATCGCTATTTTTATTTATTTAAAAATAGCCATTTTTAATTAAATGACACTTCGGGTCATTTCATGGCCCTGGTGCTGTTTTCATCAAAATTTGATTTACACATTTCCCGAAATATAACCGTTGGATGTTAGCAAATTAAATATCTTGGAAAGATCTTTCAAAAATAAACCCAACGGTTACAGTTTTAGGAAAATCCAATGGTCAGATCTTTCGGTATAATCATTTGAAGTTACGATTTCAAAACGCGGACTATAGCGGCGCGATTTGATTTATTTTAATTTATATTTATATATAAATATAAATCGTTCAACGATATCAAACTATTTTCAATTCAACATTGATTTCTTTTATATATGAAATCCAAAATAGCAATAAAAATGAAATTTCTAATGTTAATACAGTTTCTTCCAACATTGAATCTTTTATACGATTCCCGTTTGTTACATAAAAAAATGTAATATATTTTTCCTTCATTTATTACATTAAATTGAAATCTTTCATTTAATTCTTTAGATTACATTAAAAATGTAATTTTCATTCTTTTCTTTGATTACAAACGAAAATGTAATCTTTATTCTTTTCTATGATTACAAATAAAAATGTAATCTTTATTCTTTTCTATGATTACAAATAAAAATGTAATCTTTATTCTTTTCAATAATTACAAATAAAAATGTAATCTTTATTCTTTTCAATATACTATTATAAAATGTAAATTCCTATGCCATTCTTTTCTATACATTGAAAAATGTGACTTTTATTTCAACATATTCTTTACACTGAAAAGAATGTAACTTTCTATTTCGACGTATTTTATTGCAGATTGTAATCTTTTATTTCAATGTAATTTTACATTGCAAAAATGAAATCTTTCTAATGAAATCTTTATTTCATTAAAAATGTGAACTTTTATTTCAGTCCATGAGTACGCTGAATATGTAATCTTTCATTCTTTTCTTTATCTTCATTGAAAAATGTAAATTTTGCACTTCAGTCTTTATTTACGCAGGAAAATGGAATTTTCTCTCTCATTCTTTGTTTACATTGAAAAATGTAAATTTCTAGTTCATACTTTATTTACATTGGAAAATGTAAATTTTTCCTCATTCTTTCATTTACATAGAAAAATGTAAATTTTTATTTCATATTTTATTTATATTGAAAAATGTGAATTTCTAATAATATTTTATTTACATTGAAAAATGTAAATTTCTACACTTTCTTTGATTACAAATAAGAAATGAAATTTCATTCTTTACTATAATTGCACATAAAAATGTAACGTTTGATTTCATAATATGTTCATATTGAAAAATGTAACTTTTCATTTCGGTATATGATTACATTGAAAATGTAAAAAAAAAAATCATTTCAATATAAATGTATAATTCAATGTTAATACATTTCTATATGACAAATGACTAATTTTTAATACTGCATTACATTCAAAGTGTATATTTTGATTTATAAACATTTCCGTTTAATAATGTATATTTTTAATGTTTCCTTACATTTAAAAATGTATATTTCAAAGTAAAGACATTTTTAATATAACAATGGTCATTTTCAATGTTTTGTTTACATAAAAAAAATGCGACTTTCAATGAAAACACTTTTTGCTATTTCAATGACCATTTAAAAAGATTCATTGGCATAAGAATGTAAAATCTAATGTAAAATATTCTTATTGTAACAATGTTCATTTTAATGTAAAACGTTTAAAATGTACAATCTAATGTAAATGCATTTTATATAACAATGTGGTATTTTAATGGTTTCATATACATTAAAATGTAATACTTCAATGTAAATACGTTTTATATAGTAATGTTTTATATTTTAATGTTTTCCTATACATTGAAATGTAAATCTAATGCAAGCACAATTTTATTTCATAATGTTTTATTCTTGATGTATCATTTACATTAAAATGTGAAATCTAATGTCAAAACATTTTTACATCCAAATGCCTATTTTAAAGTTGCATTACATAAAAAAAATGTAAAATGCAATGCAAATACAATTCATATTAAAATGTTTATTTTAATGTTTTATTTACATTAAAAATGTAAGATCACATGTAAATTCTTTTTTCTCTAAATGATTATTTCAATTTCACATTTACATTAAAAATGTAAAATCAAATGTAAATTCATTCTTATGAAACTAATGACCATTTTTTGATTACATTGAAGATGTAGATTTTTAGCTGGCGTATAACGACATTTTCATATATATATATATATATATATATATATATATATATATATATATATATATATATTTATATGTATGTATGTATGTATGTATATGTATGTATGTATGTGTATATGTATATGTATATATATGTGTGTGTATAATAAAAATCTGATTTTCATATTATTCAAACAATTAATATATAATAACATTAATATTTTATAATACAAAAATATTTCAGAAAATTTCGGCGGCATAACAGCAGGGTAATTAAAGCCGGCACCATCCCGATATACGGCTCCTCGCACTACCTTAGGCCTCGCGGCTTCACATGGAGTTTAATTTCCTAATACATTTTTCTAGGCAGTCTGATGCCACGATATCAATCACTTTCATCTTTTTTTTTTCAACTACAATCAAACACCAAAAATCAACCAATCACATACCACAAAACAATCAAGTCGTCCATGGTCTGTGGATGACGGGTGTCAGAAGTTTCTAAACTTCGTTTGCATCCTTACATAATTTTATTTAATTTATTCGGATTCAGAAATCTGACTTTGTTGTCGGCTTCGCAAAAATTGTAGCAAGCTCTAAAAAAATTTCGGTCAGTTCTGAAATGTCATGTGCGATACCACGGTCCCGTTGTCTCCTGTTTCATCTAATTTCATTATTGTATGAACGATATACGATTTTTATAAATAAACATGAATTTGCAACGCTTAAAAGCGCTATAAATTTTTTATTTTAAAATAGCCATATACCTTCAGCGAACGTTCGGAACTAGGTTTCGATTTTGCGATCAGTCCGTTAAGCTTGGACACGATCAGACTAGACCACGTCGACGGGGTGGAGAGGCACACCTGTGCCAGCGGTAGGGCCCAGTTCGATCACCTCTAGTGGTCACGGCGGCGGCTGAAAGGCTGCGACTTCAGGTAGGCAGATCTAGTGATTCACGCCACTATAGGGATCGAAATTTATATGTAGTCGAAGAGGATAGAAATCTCAACAAAAACCTTAACTGGAGTGATTGATTTCGTAGAGCGGATTAGAAGTTATTTGGAGAGAAAGGATTGAACTGTAGCCGCCATACATGTGATGGTAATCGGGTTTTAGAACGATGAATACAGTATACGCGTATATATACTGTATATATACATATATTTATTTTATTTTTTATTTTATTTAATTCTTTTAATTTCTATATCGCTCTTAGCGCCAAATCAAACCCAACGAGTGAAGTTGCCAGCTAAATAACCTCATTCCGGACACAATAGGATATGTCTCGTAGGCCCATTCGACTTTTTCAGTCAGTTATCCTTCAAAATAAATAATAAAACATTTAATTATTTAATTTGATCAAACATTTTAATTTACCGGGGCCACATACTGACTTTAAAAATTCCCGAAAAATAAATCTAGCTATGTTTTGATTATACGGTCCTAACAAGACTAATTTCATCGAGTTTGGAGACCGTTTGAAAATTTTCCATTTTCTGATCGATTGAAATTGACCGAAATTATCAAAACACGTCTTCTTTGCCACACTTACATATTGATTCCAAAATTTATAAAAAATGGAATCTAGCGATAATTTGACATTCCGGATCCAACAAAAGTGGTTTCATCGAAAACGGAGGTCGTTTGCAAAATGGCTATTTATACGGGCAATATATTATATTAAATTCCATAGCGACTATCTTGAATATTTAATTGACCATAACTTTTTTTTCGCTATGAAATTTCAATTTTTCGAATTCATTGGAAAGATATTTTTAAACAGATTCTAATATTTTTGTTTCACCAAAATCCGATTTATTTTGCATCTGGTACTGTCAATCAAAGTTCGAATTAAAAATTGCAAACTGCCGCGCTATTTCTAACTCCCTTTTAAAACTAAAATAAATATATTCATTCTAACTTCGATTTAAATAAAATTTTAATCGTTATTATTTAAAATGAATTACTTTAACTATTCAAAATTTAACAAAATAGCCAAAATAAAAATTTTAAATTGGCTCTGATTTTCCAGGTTGTTACAATCTCCCCCACTTAAAAGCTTTTCGTCCCCAAAAAGTAAACAATAGTAAAGTAGGAAACAAAATGGAAAATGTAAATATGGTAAATGTACCTTGCACTAGAGCTAGTCAGAGATATCCACTCTGCACTGGGGATAAGCCTATTTGATGCTATCCTCGGTCTCTCATGTACAGTCTCTGGGATCTCCGCTCCACTACACTTTGACTAGATGAATTCTTTTGTTCCTCAGAACTCGGGTTTCTTTGCCAATGATCTTTACCGACTCCCTTCCTACTGCTAAGTTCGGGATAATCACCAAAACTTGTTGTGCAGCTTCCTCCACAATCAAGTCTGGATCATGTACATGCTTCCGAAGTTGAGACACATGGAATACATCATGTACCCCTAGCAACTAGTCAGGTAACTGAACCCTGTAAGCGAGAGTTCCAATTCTTTCTAGAATAGGGAATGCACCAACGAATCTAGGAGCCAGCTTCCCAGTCTTCCCAAAGCGAACTGCTCCTCTCAATGGAGAAACTCTCAAGTACAAATAATCACCAACAACAAATTCCAAATCCTTTCTTTTTGAATATGCATAACTTTTCTGTCGGCTCTGAGCTGCTAGTAATCTCTTCTTAATAAAATCAACTTTGTCCAAAGCTTCACGGATCTTATCGGGACCCAACACTAGTCTATTGCCTAGTTCAACCCAACACGCGAGACCTGCAAACCCTTCCATACAATGCTTTGAATGGCAACATTTGCAAGCTTGCTTGATAACTGTTATTATAGGAGAATTCAACCAAGTGCAAGTGATCTTCCCATGATCCACCAAAGTCAAGAATACATGCCCGCAATAAATCATCCATTATACAGTTCACCCTCTCAGTCTGGCCATCTGTTCTAGGAAGATAAGCGGTGCTCAGATTTAATGTTGTCCCCAGCTTTTCTTGGAAAGCTTCCCAGAATTTACAAGCGAATATAGGGTCATGGTCACTAACAATGCTACTGGGAACTCCATGTAGTCGAACAATTTCTTTGAAATAAATTTTCGCCAAGCTTTGCACTATTCTAGTTGATTTGATAGGAATAAAATGGGCAGACTTCGTGAAACGATCAACGATCACCCAAAACTGTGATTCCTTTTTATGGTTCGAGGAAAGCCATCGATAAAATCCATGGAGACTTGATCCCACTTCCAACTTGGGACTTCTAGTCGTTGTAACAAGCCGCCAGGTTTTTGCTGGTCACCTTTAACTTGCTGGCAAGTAGAACACCTACTGACATATATGGAGATGTCTCTTTTCATAGATTTCGACCAGAATGTACGCTTGAGACAAAGATACATCTTACTCACTCCTGGATGAATACAAAGCTTGGATTTATGACATTCATCCATTACTTCTCTTCTAAGCTCAGGGATATTCAGGACACAAATTCGGCCTTTTAACCTCAGAACTCCCTTGTTATCTATTTGGAAACTCGAGTGTTCGCCCTCCTGAACTCTTTTACTAATTCTCTGTATAAATTCATCATCCTTCTGAAGAGAAGATATTTTATCAATCAGTGTTGGTGTAATGATGAGATTGGCAACACCTGCATTCTTTCTGTTAAGTGCATCTGCCACAACTTTGGCTTTCCCTGGAGTATACAAGATGTCCAGATCGTAGACCGCAAGAAATTCTATCCAACGTTGCTGCCTCAAATTCAAGTCCCTTTGAGTGAACAGATACTTCAAGGATTTATGATCTGTACATAGTTCGAACTTCTCACCCAAAAGATAATGCCTCCATATTTTTAAAGCAAAGACGATGGCCATTAACTCAAGGTCGTGAGTGGGATATTTCTTCTCATGCGGTTTCAGTTGACGGCTAGCATAAGCAACTACTTTGTCTCTCTGCGTTAATACCGCACCAATACCTTCAATAGAAGCATCAGTCCAGACTTTCAAATCTTGATTGCCATCAATAATGGTCAACACTGGAGCAGTGGTCAATCTCAATTTCAGCTCTTGGAAAGTTGCCTCACATTCAGGTGTCCAATTAAACTTTATGTGCTTCTTTGTAAGCTTCGTTAATGGACAAGATAATTTCGAAAAATCCTTAACAAATTTACGATAATAGCCAGCCAATCCTAGGAAACTTATGACTTCTGTAGGAGTATTAGGCTACTTCCAATCTTGAATAGCTGTGATTTTGCTAGGATCCACTGAAATTCCTTCCTTCGATACTACATGACCGAGGAACTTTACTTCTTCTTGCCAGAACATACATTTAGAAAATTTGGCTTTTAACACATTCTTTCTCAAAATTTCCAAAACTTGTTCCAAATGTTTTTCATGCTCAGCAGATGAATTGGAGAAGAATAAAACGTCGTCGATGAAAACCAGCACATTTTTGTTTATGGCATCGCAGAATACTCAATTCATTAAATCAACAAAATAAGCTGGAGCGTTGCATAAGCCGAACGGCATCACTAACCATTCATAAAATATGTCTGGACCTCTGAAAGCTGTCAAAGGAACACATTCTTTAGCAATATGCAGTTAATGGGAACCTGCAGCTAGGTCCATTTTAGAGAACACTTTAGCTCCATTTAACTGATCCAACAAACCATCTATACAGGGAAGTGGATATTTGTTCTTCAGTGTCTGCTTGTTTAAATCTCGGTGATCCACACACAGCCTGATAGTACCGTCTGACTTTGGAACAAACACTACTGCTGCTCCCCAATTCGAAAAGCTAGGCCTAATCAGACCCTTCCAAACAGCTGTTTAGTTTGATTGCCTAACTATTCTTTATCCTTCCATGTCATTCTTCGAATAGGATGTACCGCTTACCTGGCATTTGGGACTAGATCAATCCTGAAGTCTATTTCTCTCCGTAGAGGCAAGCTATCAACTTCTTCGAACACATCCGCATAATCTTTAATGACATGGATATCTTCAATGGCAGTAGGAGAAACCTCAAGAGTAGCCTCCTTTCTGTCTGAATCTGAGCCTACACAGGGTATAACAATATTGGCAAGCTTAGTTTTAACTTTAACCACCCTTTATGCACATTTACCTCGGTTTTATGTTTAGTTAGCCAATCCAGTCTCAAATTCAGAAAAATCCATGATGATCAAGGTACAAGGAAATCAATAATGGGAAAAAGAGATGGGTACTTTACAATACAGTCCGAGAATTAGGGATCCTCCTATCAGGTTTTGAACTCTAACCGATTCCTTAAGCTTCCTTAGTTTTAATTTCAACTTCTTAACTGCATTGCTTGAGATAAAGCTTTATGACGCGCCCGTATCAAACAATACTTTAACTGGAATATTGTGGACAGTGAGCGTGCCTTCCAAAACATCTGGCCTTTGCTGACTAGTTGAGAATGTCGGAGCATCTGCCGTGCTATTGATTTGAGCTTCTTTGGTCGCCTTCAAAAGTCGGCAATCTCTACTTATATAGCCTGACTTAAGGCAAATATTGCATTACCTGGTCTCTTGGGACTTCTTATTGGATTTAGATTCATCTTTCCTTTGTTTCTTCGAAGATTTGCAATTTATTGACAAATGTCCTTTCTTATTGCAGTTAGAACATGTAGCAGTCGTTAACGGTTCTTTGCCCTTTTCTTATTGATTTTCAGCTTCTTACTGACCTCAGACTTTGTACTTGCCTCAGGGCTATCCGTTTCAATCTTTCTTTTGCTACTAGAACTGACTTCCTCTTCATCTTCCCAACCATATTGTTTATCATTATACTCATAGTGATAAGCCATATGTATCATTTCAAAAGAATAGGAGATTCACATGAGCAAATACTCTACCTTCGTATTTCTTTTGTAATCCTTTGATAAATCTCAGATTATTCCTTATAGGATCTTGAATTAGTTCCGGGGCAAAGCGACTGTTCGTTGAATTTACTATGATATTCTTGGATGGTCATATCTCCTTGTTTCAGATTGTAAAACTCATCATATAGTCACTCAGTTGCTTCAGGAGGAATAAATCTTTCTTTGAAAATTTCTTTGAACCAATCTCAGGTAATATTACCTTCTATATTTTCCTCAGTAACAGTTTCCCACCAGATTAGAGCTTCGTCCTTGAGTGCCCAAGATGCCAGTAATCTTTTCTGATCATCTCTCAGTTTTAAGCCTCTAAAGATTCTCTTAGCAGAACGCATCCATGTCTGTGTTTCAATCATTGATTCTTTGCCCGAGAATGGTACTCCACCCAGATTTTGATATTTCATCACTAGAGCATCTAGGTTGGGATCTGGTTATGGGAGCACGATTTTCTCATTAGATTGTCGAACCATAGTATTAATTCTTCTATTTCTGCCACTCATTTCTATTATGTCTGCAAACAGCAGACAAAGAGTCAGGCCAACAGAATAAATATTGTAAAGCATAGAGACATATATTTAAATGTAAATGAATCTATGTGGGTGTGTTTTATTCTGCTATACTCACTCTAGCACATTGCTAATCCTAGCAATAATGAGTTATTTGTTTTAGAATACTGCTGATCCTACTACTGTTCGGTTTATTTATATGTTATATTTCGAGCTAAGTTTAACAAAAGCTCTGATACCAACTGTGATGACCCAAACTTCCGTAGTTCCGAAAGCAAGGATAATCATTGGAATATAATACATAAACAATAACAACAGAACAGAAATATAGAATTACAGCAGAAAATGTATCTCAAATTACACTGGAAATAATATCATCAGAGTTACACAGCATAATAGGATCATACTTAGTACAAATACCGCTTTCAACTTAATATAAAATGTCTGCAGCGGAATCGAACATAATATACTAAATGAAGTCTGAACAACATAATAGAAATGATAAGATCTATCTTCAGCTCCATAGCTATCCAGAATGAATCTGGTAAACCTGTATAAAAGGCTGCCCGTGCAGAAAAGAGGGCATCTGAGTTTGCAAAGTGAAACAAACTACGAGTCAGTCATGAGACTGGTATGAGAAATCTTCTTAACCTATTAATAATAAGGCTAATCACAGGATCATGCCGCTAACGCGGAACGGGTTTGCTCCAGTGGATTGCCAGTGCATGAAATAAAGTAAATCGTCAAAACAACGCAATGCTTTTTAGAAAAATGAAACCATTATAAGACTCAAGTCCCATCACACAATGCAACGCAAACTGGAGGATAGAGTTTTACCTTATAATGGTCAAAAATGCTTAATACGATAAAATGGATTTGATATTATTAGTAGTGTATATATGTTTTCAAAAAAATTCAATCATAATATATCAATCATAGATGGCATAGCTACCATATACTACGTCGCCAAATATAGGTTTACAATCAAAACCGTATCAGTCGTATTGGAAGTTGGATTTCCATCATGAACCAAGGCAAGGGATCGTCCTTACCGAATTCAAGACTCTCTAGCCTAAGCCTCGGGACTCAGTTGCAACTGCACCTACAGCCACAGGGCCGGTCCACAACCAATGTTAGTGGATTATATATAAATTCCTGAACAATACGTCTCCTCGCCCTATGGGGCGTAAATAGAGCCACTAGGGACACAATAAACGAGGTACCTCGCTTTCCATCATCTACATAAGTAAAAATATCTGGGCTTGTAAAACCCAAACACCACTTCTAGCTAGAAAGAGACGCATGTTCTCCCTGGATCCTTCTCCCGTTTCTGGTTCATATCGGGGTGTGAGGCTCGCGAAGTCACGCTATACACAAAGCTATGCTACAATAAAGTTGTGCTTTGATCATCAACCATAAGGCTCTGCTTTTCAACAATAAGGCTTGTTCATTTGCATCTTGGCATGCCAACAATTCATGCCATGCGATCGATAACTATTAATATATAACCTCTGAGCTCGTGCGCCTTAGAGAAGGGCGTTAAGCAAGAGAATGAATTCTCCGCCAGCAACAAATATATATTAAATAGAAATCAATTTACATGGAATGAAATCCAATGATAGACACACATCCATTTACAAGTCCGTTCTGGGCTTGAACGAAACTGGAGACACCTTATTCCTCGTCCCATATGTCCAATACGGAAGAGAGGTGCTCGCATATCTGGGAGCTAACCAATGCCGAACAACAAAAGTTATCCATTCGATGTGAAGATCGTCGGTCTTCAATCACCATCTTCGAATCTTTGACTTCCAATCGTCGTATAATTATATGAAATGAGAGTTAACTCGAACTTTTCAAATAATTGCTCAAATATATATAGTTTGAATCAAATCTTTTCATTCTATATTATTAATAATATTTTATACTGATTTATCGCTATTTTTATTTATTTAAAAATAGCCATTTTTAATTAAACGGCGCTTCTGGTCATTACATGGCCCTGACGCTGTTTTCATCAAAATTTGATTTACACATTTATCAAAATATAACTGTTGGATCTTAGCAAATTATATATCATTGGGAAGATCTTTCCAAAATGAACCCAATGGTTCCAGCTTTGAGAAAATCTGACGGTCGGATCCTTCGGTATAATCCTTTGAAGTTACAATTTCGAAACGCGAACTACAGCGGTGCGATTCATTTTATTTTAATTTATATTTATATATAAATATATAAATACAAATCGTTCGACGACATCAAACTATTTTCAATTCAACATTGATTTCTTTTACATATGAAATCCTATATGGCAATAAAAATGAAATTTCTAATGTTAATACAATTTCTTCCAACATTGAATCTTTTATATGATTCCTGTGTGTTACCAAAAAAATGTAATATATTTTATCCTTCATTTATTACATTAAATTGAAATCTTTTATTTAATTCTTTAGATTACAATAAAAATGTAATTTTCATTCTTTTCTTTGATTACAAATGAAAATGTAATCTTTATTCTTTTCTATGATTACAAATAAAAATGTAATCTTTATTCTTTTCTTGATTACAAATAAAAATGTAATCTTTATTCTTTTCAGTGATTACAAATAAAAATGTTATCTTTATTCTTTTCAATATACTATTATAAAATGTAAATTCTTATGCTATTCTTTTCTTTACATTGAAAAATGTAACTTTTATTTCAATATATTCTTTACATTGAAAAGAATGTAACTTTCTATTTCAATGTATTTTATTGCAAATTGTAATCTTTTATTTCAATGTAATTTTACACTGCAAAAATGAAATCTTTCTAATGAAATCTTTATTTCTTTAAAAATGTGAACTTTTAATTCAGTCTATGATTACACTGAATATGTAATCTTTCATTGTTTTCTTTATCTTCATTGAAAATGTAAATTTTGCACTTCAGTCTTTATTTACATTGGAAAATGGAATTTTCTCCCTCATTCTTTGTTTACATTGAAAAATGTAAATTTCTAGTTCATACTTAATTTACATTGAAAAATTTAAATTTTTCCTCATTCTTTCATTTACGTAGAAAATTGTAAATTTTTATTTCATATTTTATTTATATTGAAAAATGTGAATTTCTAATCACATTTTATTTACATTGAAAAATGTAAATTTCTACACTTTCTTTTATTACAAACAAGAAATGAAATTTCATTCTTTACTTTAATTACACATAAAAATATAACTTTTGATTTCATAATATGTTCAAATTGAAAAATGTAACTTTTCATTTCAATATATGATTACATTGAAAAATGTAATTTTTTTCATTTCAATATAAATGTATAATTCAATGTTAATACATTTCTATATGACAAATGACTAAATTTTAATACTGCATTACATTTAAAGTGTATATTTTGATTTAATAGCATTTCCGTTTAACAGTGTCTATTTTTAATGTTTCCTTACATTTAAAAATGTATATTTCAAAGTAAAGACATTTTAATATAACAATGGTCATCTTCAATGTTTTGTTTACATAAAAAGAAATGTGACTTTTAATGAAAACACTTTTTGCTATTTCAATGACCATTTTAAAAGATTCATTGGCATAAGAATGTAAAATCTAATGTAAAACATTTTTATTGTAACAATGTTCATTTTAATGTAAAACATTTAAAATGTACAATCTAATGTAAATGCATTTTATATAGCAATGTGGTATTTTACTGGTTTCTTATACAGTAAAATGTAATACTTCAATGTAAATACATTTTATATAGTAATATTTTATATTTTAATGTTTTCCTATACATTGAAATGTAAATCTAATGCAAACATATTTTTATTTCATACTGTTTTATTCTTGATGTATCATTTACATTAAAATGTGAAATCTAATGTAACGACCTGTATTTTTTTGATTTATTTTTAAATATTTAATATTTATTTTATATATTTAGTTGTTAATATAAATCGATATGATATTGAGTTATTGATTTAATAATTGAATATAATTTAATTTAGAATATATCGAATTATTGTAATTCGAAATATAATTGAAATCGAAGTTAAAACTAAATCAAATGATTCAGATGATAAGTAGGAATTTTATTTGATACATACGACAATAAATAATAATTTATTATCAAAGAATTTGTGGTTTTCGAATTTAAATTATATTATATTAATTTAATATGGTATATATATTGAAATTTAATTTCAGAATATTTACTGTTGAATTCAGAATAGTGTTATTATATTGAAATGTCGGTCGGTACGCTAGAATAGCGGTTCGTGATTTCAATTAACGGACCCCGAAATATTTGATTGTGGATAGGATCGAAATCAAATCAGAATCTGTTTAAAAGAGGTAAAAAATCTCTTTATATCAAGTCGAATTAAATACAAATCAAATCACATTTAATATTTTGTACCTTAACCTACCATAATCTACAACTAAGCCTACCTGTACCTTGAGAAACAACGTTCTTCTTATCCTTCATACTCTTTTCTATTTATACCTTGTTTTAGTAAGAACTAATCAATCCAATTTCCCATTTCTTTCTTATAAATCAAATGGAGTCACAAATCAAATGGAAGTCGCCCTCACTTTCTCATTCTCAATTCCCAGATAAATAACTTTCGATGCCCCCTTTTCCCCTAAATTCAATCGAAACCGTGATTTCAAAAAAACAAACCTGATCTCATGAAACTCGCAATTTGGTATTATGGGGGATGCGATTCGAAAGCTGTAGCCGTTTTTTGTGATTGAGGTAGTTCTTCAATTCCGTGGGTTCCTCGTAGGTGCGATATCGACTTTTAACATTCGAGCTCAAAACAGAAATTAGGGCAGTGACGAAGAAAAACAAGTCGCGATCTTTTATGAAGGAAGGAGTCGTGATCAAGAGGGAGTTCGAGTTTGTCGGCAAGAAAGGAGATAGCAATGGCTTCGAAGTCTTGATGATGGATATTGTTGTTTCCACTATAGGTCTAGATTTCTACAGAGTGGTTCAAGTGCTCACCGGTGTGCTTGAATTTGGATTCTGTGAAGGAGGAGGAAGCGTGAGCAGTTAAATGACAGGTGAGATGGACAACATGTGCTTGGTTAAATGTTGTAGTGGAGTTTGAACTGGACTGTGATTTTTAGGAGGGGTCTGTCTATATGGTATGGAGCCGAGCAGATCTGATATATTGTAGTAGCATTGGTGAGAAGGTCGGGTTTCAGTTGTTTGTTTAAATGGTGGATGCATAAATGGTTGGCTAATGTAGAGGGGTGGCCTGAATAGAAAATGCTAATGGAGTTGAGAAATTCGTAGTACTGATCGAGTTAGTTGCAAGGCATCGAGGTATTTTTTAGAATTGGAATGTAACGACCCAGATTTTTGAACAGTTTATTTTAAATATTTAGTAGGGTTTTAAATATTGAATATATAATATAAATGAATTTTTATTGGATTTATCGATTTAATAATCGATATATGGTTTAATATCAAATATGTTGGATAAGCGTATACGAGGAAGAAACCAATCGGATTTAGAGTTAAAACTGTATTGAAAACAATTTAGCCGATTTATATAAATTTTATATTTGAATTAGAATGATAATGATATTTTGTTATCGAAGAATTTAATTGTTTGGAATTGATTTATATTTTAAATCAAATTTAATTTAAATTGTTAATTTAAATTGTATCTCTTATATACAAGTCAAATTAAAATTCAGAATGGGTTCCATTGGGTTCAGAATGACATTATAATCTTGTAACGTCGGTCATTGCGATTAGATAGCAGTTCAGGACATCAAGCTAGGGGACTGCGAGATATTTTAGTTATTTAATAAAAATAAAATCAAATAAATTACCTAATCTAATCATGGCCACCCTATGTTTAAAATCAGCCGACCTAAATGTTTTCACATCGCAGCTATTCTTTCTTCGAGCTGATTAAATTGTCTCCCATCCTCAAAATCAAGGAAGCACAAATTAATGGCTCGTACGTCTGCTCCCTCATTCACACTTATAAATCTACCCCCACGCCTTCATTATTCCCATTTTTTTTTTGAAGTCACGAGTTCCTTTTCATTCAATTCCTTTTTCCAAACGAAAATCGACTTCCACCATTTCAGGAAAAAAAAAAGAGAATTGAAATCAGAGACTCGCGATTTAAAACCCTAAGTTTTCTGGAGTTCGACGCTCGAGGAAGCAACAAAAGCCCGCTCAAATTGGGTTGTTGGCTTCGCGATGGAAACTGCGATGAGCTCGATATCAGCAAGGCCGTGACTGGATGTTGTTGAGTGGCGCAGTAGTGAGGAGTTCGACAATGTCTAGGGAGTTCGAACTAGGTTAGATTAGGGAAAATCAAACTGTGATTTTGAGTAGTGGGGGGTACGAGTTCGGTGGTGAGATACTGGTGGAGTGCGATTTTTGATAAGGGACAAGAGTGGTATTTTGAGTGCGAATGGGAAATGGACTGTTGCGATTTCAATTTGGGGAGCAGTTCAACTTCCGAACACAAATTTATATGCATACGATTTTGGGAGTTCTGGCCTGGCAAGAATGGAGCTCGGTTTTCTTTGAGGTGACTGGAGTTCGGTCAGTAGGCAACGGTGAGGGAGATGTGGAGATGTAGGAAAGGGGATTGTCAATGGAAGGAGATTAATGTGGAGAAGTTTGGTTTGTGATTTTTGGAAATGGCACTTGATGATGAAGTGTTTGGTGGAATGCCCGAATGGGATAAAGCAAATTTTTTGGACTGATTATAGTTGATTTCATAGTTGGTCAAAAGGCGACGAGGTATACATTGTTAATTTAAAATACATAGGATAAATTACTTATTTATTTTGTTAGTTAATTTAAATTAGTAACCGTTTAATCTTTAAATAAAAATCGATAATTGTAGGTATTAAATAGATTTGGTCGAGGCGACTCGTAGCCGTGAAAGCTTGAATTAAACATGGATATTCGACAAACAAAAATACACGGTGAGTAAATCTCACTCACCTTTTATTTCTAATTATTTTTATTTCGTTAAAAATAATTGTTGTTGCTTGTTTGGATTTTTCTGCTTGTTTTATATATATTAGTTATTTAAGGCTATTATATATATATTGGGTTGTTTGATTGGTTGGATCCCCGCAGTCTCATTAGCGGATGCTCGCAGTTTCATAGCGGATGATTACCCTATACGCCCCACGCTATGATTAGTGGATGACCTTCTATACCGCGATATTCTGCCACGAAGTAGAATGGGTATTATTTATGTGCTAACATCTGTGGATGCAGGAAAACAGGTTGGAGGGATCCAACTGGATTCCTCAAAAATATATTATCTGTTTGTTGTTTGCTGATTTCATATATTCATATATGATGTATTAAAAATAAAATGATTGAAAAATTGGGTGATTTGATTGTTTAAATATCACTGGGCTAAGTGTTAATTTATTTAAAATATCGTGGAAGGATATTTGAGATTTTAAAAGGGAAAATTCTATTTTTAAATAGAATTTGAATTTTAAATGGAAATAAAATATAAAACTTGTTTTTTTGAAAAATAAAACAAGTAGTTCTTTATAAACGAAGTTTATAAATAGTTCTTTTATAGCGAAATTATAAATGAAGTGAAGAGAATTATCATTTGATAATTCAGAAATAGAAATACAAGTGTGAAATTGAAATTCGAAATGAAATTTCAAAACAGGATGTGAAAGGAAATTTTTAAATATATAACTCAAATGAAATTTGAGTATAACATTTGAATTTTAAAAGGGGTTTAAATATTTGAATTTTTAGGAGGAGATTGAATATTAGAAATTCAAATAGAAGTTCAAATAGAATTTGAATAGACGAAATTTGAATGAAAAATAGAATTTGAATTCAAGAAATTAAAATAAAATTTGAATTCAAAGGAATTCGAATAAAGAAATTCAAATAGAGATTTCAATGTAGAATTTCAAAAATAGAATTTGAAATATAGAATTTCAAAGAAGAATTGAATAGAATTTGAAATATAGAATTTCAAAGAAGAATTGAATAGAATTTGAAATATAGAATTTCAAAGAAGAATTGAATAGAATTTGAAATATAGTATTTCAAGGAAGAATTCAAATGTGAAATTTGAATAGAGATTTGAATGGAATTTATATATGAAATTTGAATAGAGATTTGAAATAGAAATTCGAGTATTGAATTTGAACATGGAATTAAATACAGAAATTCAAGTAGAAATTTGAATATGAGATTTCAAAATAGAATTTGAAATAAACTTTGAAAATAGGATTTCAAAGTAGAATTGGAAATAGAATTTCAAATAGGATTTCAAAATAGGAAATCCAAATGGTTTTGAAATGGAATTTGAATTCAAGGGAATTCAAATGAATTTGAGTGAAGAAATTCAAATGGTATTAAAAATGAGTGTGAATATTAGAATTCAAATGGGGCTGGAAATGAATTTGAATATTAGAATTCAAATGGAAAAATGAAATTTGAATATAAGAGATTCAAATTGAATTCAAATAGGATTTGATCTATGGGATTTGAATATGAAATTCAAATGGGTTTTAACTCTGGAATTTTGAATATAGAATTTAAAAAGGAGTTTGAATATTTGAATTTCAATAGAATTAAAATATAGAAATTGGAATATAGAAGTTCAAATGGAATTTGAAACATTTAGAATTTCAAATAGAAATTTAAATGGAGTTTGGATATTTAAATTCAAGTATGAATTTCAAATATAGAAATTCAAAAAGGAGTTGAATTAAGGTGGGAATTCGAATAGAGGATTTGAAATGGAATTCGAATAAAGAATTTGAAATGAAATTCGAATAAAGGATTTCAAATGGGATTTGAATACAGGATTTAAAACTATGGAATTTGAAATGTAAAAATTCAAATGGAATTTGGAATATATATATCTATATATATATATTAGAAGGGAGTTGAATTCATTTAACGAAGTTTAAAAGTTTATATATATAAATATAATTAAAACGAACTCGCCGCAGCGATGCAGTTCGTAAATTGGCAATTCGAACTTCAATTGAGTATACAGAACGCAATTGAAGTCGGAATTCTTCGAAACAAGAAACGTCAGGACCGATGTGATAATAGTTTTCTAATGAAGGAGAAAAATCTGAATTTCGTCGTATGGATTTTGAGTTATGACAAAATCAAATTTTCAGAAAAGCAGCGCCAGAATCGTTTTAAAACCATAATGGTTTATTTAATATTATAGAAGGATTTTAAGCGAGAAAATCTGAATTGTCTATTTAGAAAATTTCAGAGTGAGTTGTAAAATATATGCGAATTCAAGTTGTGTAAATGAATATGATTTTTGAAACAGAAACCAGATTTTGATTTATTGAATAGAATTAACTAAATTGAATAGAAATTAGTTAATGAGTTTTCGAAGGGGTTTTGGGGTTTTGAATAAGTAAATTCAATGTGAAAATTTATATTCGAAATCAAAAAGGAAACTAGAATTGAAATTGAAACGCAATTTGGTTATGAGCAAGTTAAATATTCTATTTGAACATGTTATGTTCAACAAAGAAGTGAAATAGGCAAAAAGGCTAATTAAAGAATAATTGAGCGAAACTGAATTCAAACGATTCAAAATTGAATTCAAACGAATGGATTGAGTTGAATTGAATTGAAACAGGTGAACAGGTGTTAAACAGATATGGGATGGATTATATGAAGATTTTTATTTATGTGCCCGACAAAAAGGTACATGTTTAAATTCATATATGAGTTTTATGCGCCGTATCGGCTAGCCGCTTGGCTTCTTCTTTTTCTTTTTGAGATTAGAAGGACCGGGAAAGCTATTTGAAATTTCCCGATGCTCCCGATACAGGGGAGGTTATGGCGAAATTTTCCGGAAATTTAAGGAGTTAGAATATTTTTAAGAAATTTGACAATTAGAAATCTATATATCGATATATATAGAATTCGATAAGGAAACGAAATCAAAAGTAGCGCAAAGGGCCAATATGGCTATTGAAAATATTTGGTTAACAAATATTGATAGAAAAAATGGAAAAGTGATTTAATTAATAAATATTAATTAAAGAGCCCAGTGATTTGTTTGATATGTTTGGATGAACACTTGTTTTTATTCGATAGTTAAATCACAGACTATCGAAGTTTTTGACCATCGTTGTCAATATGGAGAGATCGGTTGGATTATTATCCGAAGAACCACTCCGTATCGGCATAAGCGTTGCGAACCAAGTATGCTGAATATATTGAAGACGGAGTAAAGTGCAAGGGCTTTTTCTATTTATAGAAATAGTGCCTTCGGTTTCGTTCAATCCCAGAACGAACGTAAATGGACGAATGTCTGACAGAGTATTTCCAATGATCAATTGGGTTGGTCTGTATGAATATATATGGTTGCAACGGATTTATCCCTTAGTATAATATCCAGAATATTTGTGCAAACTCAACTAGTGATTAACGGATCTGACAATGTGGCATTCAAAGTGATTGTGCTATCAATGAATGGTAAGTATTCGTAGCCTCAGGCCTCAACAACCGGGAAAGGGCAAAAAAATCGGGCAGGCAGCATGGCTATGTGGGTCGCACCCATTAGGGTGTATAATCACCTATCTAGAGAAATTCCTTTTGTTTCTAAATCTATCGATTCTGCCCATTCGGGAAACGGTGGTTTGAGTCCAACCGTTGGTGATATACATTCGATACACTCAAGCGAAATGAGTGGTCGGTCATGTGTGGGCCGGGTTGCAAGATGTTCTTGTTGAACCCAGTGTATTCCTCTCTAGAGATACACAGTCGGAAGGTGGTTCCATACCTTGTCATGTTGGAAATCCAATCTCCAATAAACGCCATGCGGTTTTTGATTTTATACTATATATGTGGAGCGTGAGATGCAAGCGTTCTGCTATTTGGTTATTTACTTGATGTAGACATTATTATAATATCACTGGATTTGATATCAAAGTGTTTTGGGTTATAGTAAGGTAAAAACCGTCCATGTTTATGTGTGGGCTGGTCTTACTATTATCTTTTCTTTCGAAAGGATTTCTAAAAGTTAAACAAGTGGTTGGAGTTTACTCACACCAGTCCCATGACTGACCCAGAGTTTATTTTGTTTTGTTTTCCCTAAACTCTTGGGTGCCCAAATTTGTACGGGCAGTCAAGTAGTCGGGATTTCACAGATTCATTGAAAGGAGCTGGAAGCAGGAGGCTTCACCAGTTAGCTATAGGCTATCATATATTCCGCTGTGGACCTTGTTTGTATCTGGAAACAGATGTTTATAACTGTTCCAGAAATGACTGTTGTGCTCTGATGATGGTATGTATATAAAGTTACTGATTTGTATTTCAAAAGTTATGTTATATAATATATTTTATTCGTTCCGCTGTGAGTTTGTGATCTTCGTTTTCTTCTATTCTAAGTTTTCTATCTTATCTATTCTCACCCTCTATCTTCTTTCTATTAATGGTTCGTATTTCTGTGTTATTTGGGTTGGACGTGTGTTGTATTTAGTCAACTCAGATAGCACGGATTTGCGGGTCGTTACAGTTGGTATCAGAGCTTAGGTTGAGCGAACACCTAGGCTTGTGTGGCATGTGCTCATTAGAGATAGGGTCAGTAGTACCCTAGAATGAGTTGAGTGTACAGATACGAGAGAGCGTATTTGTTAGTTGATATAAAAGTTGTTTTATATTGTGTTGGCTAGTCTGTTGAGTGGTTTATGAATTCTGGTCGGATAGTGGGACGCCACAAAGTCGATAGGAATTTCTAAACACTTGAACAGGAGATTGAACACGATATTGTTTAAAGTGGGTGAAATTATTTTACCCAAAATTATATTTTGATATAGAAAGGAAATTTTTTGAAATTATTATATTATATGGATGTGTTGATTGATATCATTATAATCAGATAAGATTATAAAAATTGAAATGGTTATTTATAACCAAACTGAATTTGTATATGAATGAAATATATACAAATGAGATGAATTAGAATTAAATTCAAACCAGAATTAAGAATTCAAAATCCTGGGAAGTTGAAAAATATTTTTCAAAGTATGTTAAAATAATATAGATTTGTTTCAGAAGGATTTGAAAGAAAATCATTTTAGATGGATTTTGAAATAATAAAGCACTGAACTCACTTCAGTGGCTGGAAAATAACTCTGATGATGATTGCAACATCATCAGTGTTCATTTTCAAGTTTCTAAGTGATGAATTGCTGCCTTAGAAAAAGTTTTGATGGAAATTTGTTTGAAAGAAAACAAGTAGATTGAAAATTCAAATGTTTTGAATTGAGATAAAAATAAGTATAAGTATACATTTATGTATTCCAAAGGATTTGAAATAAAAACCCTGTGATTTGGATTTTGGAATTAAAATTTAACTGAAGCAAGTTAAATGGTTCGAGGTTAATAAATTGACTAGAATCAATTTGAAATAAATTGAAATAAATATGAATTAGAATGCATATGAATGGAAACCAAAAGTTTTGGTTGAAATTAAAGTCATAGAAATATGAGGAGTTGAATTTCAACATAAGTGAATATGTTGAAAAGTAATGAGTTTGTACCATGTTTCCTACCTTAGCAATTTCGAGGACGAAATTATTTTAAGGAGGGAAGAATGTAACGACCCAGATTTTTGAACAGTTTATTTTAAATATTTAGTAGGGTTTTAAATATTGAATATATAATATAAATGAATTTTTATTGGATTTATCGATTTAATAATCGATATATGGTTTAATATCAAATATGTTGGATAAGCGTATACGAGGAAGAAACCAATCGGATTTAGAGTTAAAACTGTATTGAAAACAATTTAGCCGATTTATATAAATTTTATATTTGAATTAGAATGATAATGATATTTTGTTATCAACGAATTTAATTGTTTGGAATTGATTTATATTTTAAATCAAATTTAATTTAAATTGTTAATTTAAATTGTATCTCTTATATACAAGTCAAATTAAAATTCAGAATGGGTTCCATTGGGTTCAGAATGACATTATAATCTTGTAACGTCGGTCATTGCGATTAGATAGCAGTTCAGGACATCAAGCTAGGGGACTGCGAGATATTTTAGTTATTTAATAAAAATAAAATCAAATAAATTACCTAATCTAATCATGGCCACCCTATGTTTAAAATCAGCCGACCTAAATGTTTTCACATCGCAGCTATTCTTTCTTCGAGCTGATTAAATTGTCTCCCATCTTCAAAATCAAGGAAGCACAAATTAATGGCTCGTACGTCTGCTCCCTCATTCACACTTATAAATCTACCCCCACGCCTTCATTATTCCCATTTTTTTTTTGAAGTCACGAGTTCCTTTTCATTCAATTCCTTTTTCCAAACGAAAATCGACTTCCACCATTTCAGGAAAAAAAAAGAGAGAATTGAAATCAGAGACTCGCGATTTAAAACCCTAAGTTTTCTGGAGTTCGACGCTCGAGGAAGCAACAAAAGCCCGCTCAAATTGGGCTGTTGGCTTCGCGATGGAAACTGCGATGAGCTCGATATCAGCAAGGCCGTGACTGGATGTTGTTGAGTGGCGTAGTAGTGAGGAGTTCGACAATGTCTAGGGAGTTCGAACTAGGTTAGATTAGGGAAAATCAAACTGTGATTTTGAGTAGTGGGGGGTACGAGTTCGGTGGTGAGATACTGGTGGAGTGCGATTTTTGATAAGGGACAAGAGTGGTATTTTGAGTGCGAATGGGAAATGGACTGTTGCGATTTCAATTTGGGGAGCAGTTCAACTTCCGAACACAAATTTATATGCATACGATTTTGGGAGTTCTGGCCTGGCAAGAATGGAGCTTGGTTTTCTTTGAGGTGACTGGAGTTCGGTCAGTAGGCAACGGTGAGGGAGATGTGGAGATGTAGGAAAGGGGATTGTCAATGGAAGGAGATTAATGTGGAGAAGTTTGGTTTGTGATTTTTGGAAATGGCACTTGATGATGAAGTGTTTGGTGGAATGCCCGAATGGGATAAAGCAAATTTTTTGGACTGATTATAGTTGATTTCATAGTTGGTCAAAAGGCGACGAGGTATACATTGTTAATTTAAAATACATAGGATAAATTACTTATTTATTTTGTTAGTTAATTTAAATTAGTAACCGTTTAATCTTTAAATAAAAATCGATAATTGTAGGTATTAAATAGATTTGGTCGAGGCGACTCGTAGCCGTGAAAGCTTGAATTAAACATGGATATTCGACAAACAAAAATACACGGTGAGTAAATCTCACTCACCTTTTATTTCTAATTATTTTTATTTCGTTAAAAATAATTGTTGTTGCTTGTTTGGATTTTTCTGCTTGTTTTATATATATTAGTTATTTAAGGCTATTATATATATATTGGGTTGTTTGATTGGTTGGATCCCCGCAGTCTCATTAGCGGATGCCCGCAGTTTCATAGCGGATGATTACCCTATACGCCCCCACGCTATGATTAGTGGATGACCTTCTATACCGCGATATTCTGCCACGAAGCAGAATGGGTATTATTTATGTGCTAACATCTGTGGATGCAGGAAAACAGGTTGGAGGGATCCAACTGGATTCCTCAAAAATATATTATCTGTTTGTTGTTTGCTGATTTCATATATTCATATATGATGTGTTAAAAATAAAATGATTGAAAAATTGGGTGATTTGATTGTTTAAATATCACTGGGCTAAGTGTTAATTTATTTAAAATATCGTGGAAGGATATTTGAGATTTTAAAAGGGAAAATTCTATTTTTAAATAGAATTTGAATTTTAAATGGAAATAAAATATAAAACTTGTTTTTTTTGAAAAATAAAACAAGTAGTTCTTTATAAACGAAGTTTATAAATAGTTCTTTTATAACGAAATTATAAATGAAGTGAAGAGAATTATCATTTGATAATTCAGAAATAGAAATACAAGTGTGAAATTGAAATTCGAAATGAAATTTCAAAACAGGATGTGAAAGGAAATTTTTAAATATATAACTCAAATGAAATTTGAGTATAACATTTGAATTTTAAAAGGGGTTTAAATATTTGAATTTTTAAGAGGAGATTGAATATTAGAAATTCAAATAGAAGTTCAAATAGAATTTGAATAGACGAAATTTGAATGAAAAATAGAATTTGAATTCAAGAAATTAAAATAAAATTTGAATTCAAAGGAATTCGAATAAAGAAATTCAAATAGAGATTTCAATGTAGAATTTCAAAAATAGAATTTGAAATATAGAATTTCAAAGAAGAATTGAATAGAATTTGAAATATAGAATTTCAAAGAAGAATTGAATAGAATTTGAAATATAGAATTTCAAAGAAGAATTGAATAGAATTTGAAATATAGTATTTCAAGGAAGAATTCAAATGTGAAATTTGAATAGAGATTTGAATGGAATTTAAATATGAAATTTGAATAGAGATTTGAAATAGAAATTCGAGTATTGAATTTGAACATGGAATTGAATACAGAAATTCAAGTAGAAATTTGAATATGAGATTTCAAAATAGAATTTGAAATAAACTTTGAAAATAGGATTTCAAAGTAGAATTGGAAATAGAATTTCAAATAGGATTTCAAAATAGGAAATCCAAATGGTTTTGAAATGGAATTTGAATTCAAGGGAATTCAAATGAATTTGAGTAAAGAAATTCAAATGGTATTAAAAATGAGTGTGAATATTAGAATTCAAATGGGGCTGGAAATGAATTTGAATATTAGAATTCAAATGGAAAAATGAAATTTGAATATAAGAGATTCAAATTGAATTCAAATAGGATTTGATCTATGGGATTTGAATATGAAATTCAAATGGGTTTTAACTATGGAATTTTGAATATAGAATTTAAAAAGGAGTTTGAATATTTGAATTTCAATAGAATTCAAATATAGAAATTGGAATATAGAAGTTCAAATGGAATTTGAAACATTTAGAATTTCAAATAGAAATTTAAATGGAGTTTGGATATTTAAATTCAAGTATGAATTTCAAATATAGAAATTCAAAAAGGAGTTGAATTAAGGTGGGAATTCGAATAGAGGATTTGAAATGGAATTCGAATAAAGAATTTGAAATGAAATTCGAATAAAGGATTTCAAATGGGATTTGAATACAGGATTTAAAACTATGGAATTTGAAATGTAAAGATTCAAATGGAATTTGGAATATATATATCTATATATATATATATTAGATGGGAGTTGAATTCATTTAACGAAGTTTAAAAGTTTATATATATAAATATAATTAAAACGAACTCGCCGCAGCGATGCAGTTCGTAAATTGGCAATTCGAACTTCAATTGAGTATACAGAACGCAATTGAAGTCGGAATTCTTCGAAACAAGAAACGTCAGGACCGATGTGATAATAGTTTTCTAATGAAGGAGAAAAATCTGAATTTCGTCGTATGGATTTTGAGTTAAGACAAAATCAAATTTTCAGAAAAGCAGCGCCAGAATCGTTTTAAAACCATAATGGTTTATTTAATATTATAGAAGGATTTTAAGCGAGAAAATCCGAATTGTCTATTTAGAAAATTTCAGAGTGAGTTGTAAAATATATGCGAATTCAAGTTGTGTAAATGAATATGATTTTTGAAACAGAAACCAGATTTTGATTTATTGAATAGAATTAACTAAATTGAATAGAAATTAGTTAATGAGTTTTCAAAGGGGTTTTGGGGTTTTGAATAAGTAAATTCGATGTGAAAATTTATATTCGAAATCAAAAAGGAAACTAGAATTGAAATTGAAACGCAATTTGGTTATGAGCAAGTTAAATATTCTATTTGAACATGTTATGTTCAACAAAGAAGTGAAATAGGCAAAAAGGCTAATTAAAGAATAATTGAGCGAAACTGAATTCAAACGATTCAAAATTGAATTCAAACGAATGAATTGAGTTGAATTGAATTGAAACAGGTGAACAGGTGTTAAACAGATATGGGATGGAGTATATGAAGATTTTTATTTATGTGTACATGTTTAAATTCATATATGAGTTTTATGCGCCGTATCGGCTAGCCACTTGGCTTCTTCTTTTTCTTTTTGAGATTAGAAGGACCGGGAAAGCTATTTGAAATTTCCCGATGCTCCCGATACAGGGGAGGTTATGGCGAAATTTTCCGGAAATTTAAGGAGTTAGAATATTTTTAAGAAATTTGACAATTAGAAATCTGTATATCGATATATATAGAATTCGATAAGGAAACGAAATCAAAAGTAGCGCAAAGGGCCAATATGGCTATTGAAAATATTTGGTTAACAAATATTGATAGAAAAAATGGAAAAGTGATTTAATTAATAAATATTAATTAAAGAGCCCAGTGATTTGTTTGATATGTTTGGATGAACACTTGTTTTTATTCGATAGTTAAATCACAAACTATCGAAGTTTTTGACCATCGTTGTCAATATGGAGAGACCGGTTGGATTATTATCCGAAGAACCACTCCGTATCGGCATAAGCGTTGCGAACCAAGTATGCTGAATATATTGAAGACGGAGTAAAGTGCAAGGGCTTTTTCTATTTATAGAAATAGTGCCTTCGGTTTCGTTCAATCCCAGAACGAACGTAAATGGACGAATGTCTGACAGAGTATTTCCAATGATCAATTGGGTTGGTCTGTATGAATATATATGGTTGCAACGGATTTATCCCTTAGTATAATATCCAGAATATTTGTGCAAACTCAACTAGTGATTAACGGATCTGACAATGTGGCATTCAAAGTGATTGTGCTATCAATGAATGGTAAGTATTCGTAGCCTCAGGCCTCAACAACCGGGAAAGGGCAAAAAAATCGGGCAGGCAGCATGGCTATGTGGGTCGCACCCATTAGGGTGTATAATCACCTATCTAGAGAAATTCCTTTTGTTTCTAAATCTATCGATTCTGCCCATTCGGGAAACGGTGGTTTGAGTCCAACCGTTGGTGATATACATTCGATACACTCAAGCGAAATGAGTGGTCGGTCATGTGTGGGCCGGGTTGCAAGATGTTCTTGTTGAACCCAGTGTATTCCTCTCTAGAGATACACAGTCGGAAGGTGGTTCCATACCTTGTCATGTTGGAAATCCAATCTCCAATAAGCGCCATGCGGTTTTTGATTTTATACTATATATGTGGAGCGTGAGATGCAAGCGTTCTGCTATTTGGTTATTTACTTGATGTAGACATTATTATAATATCACTGGATTTGATATCAAAGTGTTTTGGGTTATAGTAAGGTAAAAACCGTCCATGTTTATGTGTGGGCTGGTCTTACTATTATCTTTTCTTTCGAAAGGATTTCTAAAAGTTAAACAAGTGGTTGGAGTTTACTCACACCAGTCCCATGACTGACCCAGAGTTTATTTTGTTTTGTTTTCCCTAAACTCTTGGGTGCCCAAATTTGTACGGGCAGTCAAGTAGTCGGGATTTCACAGATTCATTGAAAGGAGCTGGAAGCAGGAGGCTTCACCAGTTAGCTATAGGCTATCATATATTCCGCTGTGGACCTTGTTTGTATCTGGAAACAGATGTTTATAACTGTTCCAGAAATGACTGTTGTGCTCTGATGATGGTATGTATATAAAGTTACTGATTTGTATTTCAAAAGTTATGTTATATAATATATTTTATTCGTTCCGCTGTGAGTTTGTGATCTTCGTTTTCTTCTATTCTAAGTTTTCTATCTTATCTATTCTCACCCTCTATCTTCTTTCTATTAATGGTTCGTATTTCTGTGTTATTTGGGTTGGACGTGTGTTGTATTTAGTCAACTCAGATAGCACGGATTTGCGGGTCGTTACAGTTGGTATCAGAGCTTAGGTTGAGCGAACACCTAGGCTTGTGTGGCATGTGCTCATTAGAGATAGGGTCAGTAGTACCCTAGAATGAGTTGAGTGTACAGATACGAGAGAGCGTATTTGTTAGTTGATATAAAAGTTGTTTTATATTGTGTTGGCTAGTCTGTTGAGTGGTTTATGAATTCTGGTCGGATAGTGGGACGCCACAAAGTCGATAGGAATTTCTAAACACTTGAACAGGAGATTGAACACGATATTGTTTAAAGTGGGTGAAATTATTTTACCCAAAATTATATTTTGATATAGAAAGGAAATTTTTTGAAATTATTATATTATATGGATGTGTTGATTGA
The DNA here is from genome assembly GCA_030737875.1 of Allium sativum. Lineage (NCBI taxonomy): Eukaryota > Viridiplantae > Streptophyta > Magnoliopsida > Asparagales > Amaryllidaceae > Allium > Allium sativum. The sequence continues at coordinate 140,874,614 of CM060912.1, forward strand.
TATCATTATAATCAGATAAGATTATAAAAATTGAAATGGTTATTTATAACCAAACTGAATTTGTATATGAATGAAATATATACAAATGAGATGAATTAGAATTAAATTCAAACCAGAATTAAGAATTCAAAATCCTGGGAAGTTGAAAAATATTTTTCAAAGTATGTTAAAATAATATAGATTTGTTTCAGAAGGATTTGAAAGAAAATCATTTTAGATGGATTTTGAAATAATAAAGCACTAAACTCACTTCAGTGGCTGGAAAATAACTCTGATGATGATTGCAACATTATCAGTGTTCATTTTCAAGTTTCTAAGTGATGAATTGCTGCCTTAGAAAAAGTTTTGATGGAAATTTGTTTGAAAGAAAACAAGTAGATTGAAAATTCAAATGTTTTGAATTGAGATAAAAATAAGTATAAGTATACATTTATGTATTCCAAAGGATTTGAAATAAAAACCCTGTGATTTGGAGTTTGGAATTAAAATTTAACTGAAGCAAGTTAAATGGTTCGAGGTTAATAAATTGACTAGAATCAATTTGAAATAAATTGAAATAAATATGAATTAGAATGCATATGAATGGAAACCAAAAGTTTTGGTTGAAATTAAAGTCACAGAAATATGAGGAGTTGAATTTCAACATAAGTGAATATGTTGAAAAGTAATGAGTTTGTACCATGTTTCCTACCTTAGCAATTTCGAGGACGAAATTATTTTAAGGAGGGAAGAATGTAACGACCCAGATTTTTGAACAGTTTATCTTAAATATTTAGTAGGGTTTTAAATATTGAATATATAATATAAATGAATTTTTATTGGATTTATCGATTTAATAATCGATATATGGTTTAATATCAAATATGTTGGATAAGCGTATACGAGGAAGAAACCAATCGGATTTAGAGTTAAAACTGTATTGAAAACAATTTAGCCGATTTATATAAATTTTATATTTGAATTAGAATGATAATGATATTTTGTTATCGACGAATTTAATTGTTTGGAATTGATTTATATTTTAAATCAAATTTAATTTAAATTGTTAATTTAAATTGTATCTCTTATATACAAGTCAAATTAAAATTCGGAATGGGTTCCATTGGGTTCAGAATGACATTATAATCTTGTAACGTCGGTCATTGCGATTAGATAGCAGTTCAGGACATCAAGCTAGGGGACTGCGAGATATTTTAGTTATTTAATAAAAATAAAATCAAATAAATTACCTAATCTAATCATGGCCACCCTATGTTTAAAATCAGCCGACCTAAATGTTTTCACATCGCAGCTATTCTTTCTTCGAGCTGATTAAATTGTCTCCCATCTTCAAAATCAAGGAAGCACAAATTAATGGCTCGTACGTCTGCTCCCTCATTCACACTTATAAATCTACCCCCACGCCTTCATTATTCCCATTTTTTTTTTGAAGTCACGAGTTCCTTTTCATTCAATTCCTTTTTCCAAACGAAAATCGACTTCCACCATTTCAGGAAAAAAAAAGAGAGAATTGAAATCAGAGACTCGCGATTTAAAACCCTAAGTTTTCTGGAGTTCGACGCTCGAGGAAGCAACAAAAGCCCGCTCAAATTGGGCTGTTGGCTTCGCGATGGAAACTGCGATGAGCTCGATATCAGCAAGGCCGTGACTGGATGTTGTTGAGTGGCGCAGTAGTGAGGAGTTCGACAATGTCTAGGGAGTTCGAACTAGGTTAGATTAGGGAAAATCAAACTGTGATTTTGAGTAGTGGGGGGTACGAGTTCGGTGGTGAGATACTGGTGGAGTGCGATTTTTGATAAGGGACAAGAGTGGTATTTTGAGTGCGAATGGGAAATGGACTGTTGCGATTTCAATTTGGGGAGCAGTTCAACTTCCGAACACAAATTTATATGCATACGATTTTGGGAGTTCTGGCCTGGCAAGAATGGAGCTCGGTTTTCTTTGAGGTGACTGGAGTTCGGTCAGTAGGCAACGGTGAGGGAGATGTGGAGATGTAGGAAAGGGGATTGTCAATGGAAGGAGATTAATGTGGAGAAGTTTGGTTTGTGATTTTTGGAAATGGCACTTGATGATGAAGTGTTTGGTGGAATGCCCGAATGGGATAAAGCAAATTTTTTGGACTGATTATAGTTGATTTCATAGTTGGTCAAAAGGCGACGAGGTATACATTGTTAATTTAAAATACATAGGATAAATTACTTATTTATTTTGTTAGTTAATTTAAATTAGTAACCGTTTAATCTTTAAATAAAAATCGATAATTGTAGGTATTAAATAGATTTGGTCGAGGCGACTCGTAGCCGTGAAAGCTTGAATTAAACATGGATATTCGACAAACAAAAATACACGGTGAGTAAATCTCACTCACCTTTTATTTCTAATTATTTTTATTTCGTTAAAAATAATTGTTGTTGCTTGTTTGGATTTTTCTGCTTGTTTTATATATATTAGTTATTTAAGGCTATTATATATATATTGGGTTGTTTGATTGGTTGGATCCCCGCAGTCTCATTAGCGGATGCCCGCAGTTTCATAGCGGATGATTACCCTATACGCCCCACGCTATGATTAGTGGATGACCTTCTATACCGCGATATTCTGCCACGAAGCAGAATGGGTATTATTTATGTGCTAACATCTGTGGATGCAGGAAAACAGGTTGGAGGGATCCAACTGGATTCCTCAAAAATATATTATCTGTTTGTTGTTTGCTGATTTCATATATTCATATATGATGTGTTAAAAATAAAATGATTGAAAAATTGGGTGATTTGATTGTTTAAATATCACTGGGCTAAGTGTTAATTTATTTAAAATATCGTGGAAGGATATTTGAGATTTTAAAAGGGAAAATTCTATTTTTAAATAGAATTTGAATTTTAAATGGAAATAAAATATAAAACTTGTTTTTTTTGAAAAATAAAACAAGTAGTTCTTTATAAACGAAGTTTATAAATAGTTCTTTTATAACGAAATTATAAATGAAGTGAAGAGAATTATCATTTGATAATTCAGAAATAGAAATACAAGTGTGAAATTGAAATTCGAAATGAAATTTCAAAACAGGATGTGAAAGGAAATTTTTAAATATATAACTCAAATGAAATTTGAGTATAACATTTGAATTTTAAAAGGGGTTTAAATATTTGAATTTTTAAGAGGAGATTGAATATTAGAAATTCAAATAGAAGTTCAAATAGAATTTGAATAGACGAAATTTGAATGAAAAATAGAATTTGAATTCAAGAAATTAAAATAAAATTTGAATTCAAAGGAATTCGAATAAAGAAATTCAAATAGAGATTTCAATGTAGAATTTCAAAAATAGAATTTGAAATATAGAATTTCAAAGAAGAATTGAATAGAATTTGAAATATAGAATTTCAAAGAAGAATTGAATAGAATTTGAAATATAGAATTTCAAAGAAGAATTGAATAGAATTTGAAATATAGTATTTCAAGGAAGAATTCAAATGTGAAATTTGAATAGAGATTTGAATGGAATTTAAATATGAAATTTGAATAGAGATTTGAAATAGAAATTCGAGTATTGAATTTGAACATGGAATTGAATACAGAAATTCAAGTAGAAATTTGAATATGAGATTTCAAAATAGAATTTGAAATAAACTTTGAAAATAGGATTTCAAAGTAGAATTGGAAATAGAATTTCAAATAGGATTTCAAAATAGGAAATCCAAATGGTTTTGAAATGGAATTTGAATTCAAGGGAATTCAAATGAATTTGAGTAAAGAAATTCAAATGGTATTAAAAATGAGTGTGAATATTAGAATTCAAATGGGGCTGGAAATGAATTTGAATATTAGAATTCAAATGGAAAAATGAAATTTGAATATAAGAGATTCAAATTGAATTCAAATAGGATTTGATCTATGGGATTTGAATATGAAATTCAAATGGGTTTTAACTATGGAATTTTGAATATAGAATTTAAAAAGGAGTTTGAATATTTGAATTTCAATAGAATTCAAATATAGAAATTGGAATATAGAAGTTCAAATGGAATTTGAAACATTTAGAATTTCAAATAGAAATTTAAATGGAGTTTGGATATTTAAATTCAAGTATGAATTTCAAATATAGAAATTCAAAAAGGAGTTGAATTAAGGTGGGAATTCGAATAGAGGATTTGAAATGGAATTCGAATAAAGAATTTGAAATGAAATTCGAATAAAGGATTTCAAATGGGATTTGAATACAGGATTTAAAACTATGGAATTTGAAATGTAAAGATTCAAATGGAATTTGGAATATATATATCTATATATATATATATTAGATGGGAGTTGAATTCATTTAACGAAGTTTAAAAGTTTATATATATAAATATAATTAAAACGAACTCGCCGCAGCGATGCAGTTCGTAAATTGGCAATTCGAACTTCAATTGAGTATACAGAACGCAATTGAAGTCGGAATTCTTCGAAACAAGAAACGTCAGGACCGATGTGATAATAGTTTTCTAATGAAGGAGAAAAATCTGAATTTCGTCGTATGGATTTTGAGTTAAGACAAAATCAAATTTTCAGAAAAGCAGCGCCAGAATCGTTTTAAAACCATAATGGTTTATTTAATATTATAGAAGGATTTTAAGCGAGAAAATCCGAATTGTCTATTTAGAAAATTTCAGAGTGAGTTGTAAAATATATGCGAATTCAAGTTGTGTAAATGAATATGATTTTTGAAACAGAAACCAGATTTTGATTTATTGAATAGAATTAACTAAATTGAATAGAAATTAGTTAATGAGTTTTCAAAGGGGTTTTGGGGTTTTGAATAAGTAAATTCGATGTGAAAATTTATATTCGAAATCAAAAAGGAAACTAGAATTGAAATTGAAACGCAATTTGGTTATGAGCAAGTTAAATATTCTATTTGAACATGTTATGTTCAACAAAGAAGTGAAATAGGCAAAAAGGCTAATTAAAGAATAATTGAGCGAAACTGAATTCAAACGATTCAAAATTGAATTCAAACGAATGAATTGAGTTGAATTGAATTGAAACAGGTGAACAGGTGTTAAACAGATATGGGATGGAGTATATGAAGATTTTTATTTATGTGTACATGTTTAAATTCATATATGAGTTTTATGCGCCGTATCGGCTAGCCACTTGGCTTCTTCTTTTTCTTTTTGAGATTAGAAGGACCGGGAAAGCTATTTGAAATTTCCCGATGCTCCCGATACAGGGGAGGTTATGGCGAAATTTTCCGGAAATTTAAGGAGTTAGAATATTTTTAAGAAATTTGACAATTAGAAATCTGTATATCGATATATATAGAATTCGATAAGGAAACGAAATCAAAAGTAGCGCAAAGGGCCAATATGGCTATTGAAAATATTTGGTTAACAAATATTGATAGAAAAAATGGAAAAGTGATTTAATTAATAAATATTAATTAAAGAGCCCAGTGATTTGTTTGATATGTTTGGATGAACACTTGTTTTTATTCGATAGTTAAATCACAAACTATCGAAGTTTTTGACCATCGTTGTCAATATGGAGAGACCGGTTGGATTATTATCCGAAGAACCACTCCGTATCGGCATAAGCGTTGCGAACCAAGTATGCTGAATATATTGAAGACGGAGTAAAGTGCAAGGGCTTTTTCTATTTATAGAAATAGTGCCTTCGGTTTCGTTCAATCCCAGAACGAACGTAAATGGACGAATGTCTGACAGAGTATTTCCAATGATCAATTGGGTTGGTCTGTATGAATATATATGGTTGCAACGGATTTATCCCTTAGTATAATATCCAGAATATTTGTGCAAACTCAACTAGTGATTAACGGATCTGACAATGTGGCATTCAAAGTGATTGTGCTATCAATGAATGGTAAGTATTCGTAGCCTCAGGCCTCAACAACCGGGAAAGGGCAAAAAAATCGGGCAGGCAGCATGGCTATGTGGGTCGCACCCATTAGGGTGTATAATCACCTATCTAGAGAAATTCCTTTTGTTTCTAAATCTATCGATTCTGCCCATTCGGGAAACGGTGGTTTGAGTCCAACCGTTGGTGATATACATTCGATACACTCAAGCGAAATGAGTGGTCGGTCATGTGTGGGCCGGGTTGCAAGATGTTCTTGTTGAACCCAGTGTATTCCTCTCTAGAGATACACAGTCGGAAGGTGGTTCCATACCTTGTCATGTTGGAAATCCAATCTCCAATAAGCGCCATGCGGTTTTTGATTTTATACTATATATGTGGAGCGTGAGATGCAAGCGTTCTGCTATTTGGTTATTTACTTGATGTAGACATTATTATAATATCACTGGATTTGATATCAAAGTGTTTTGGGTTATAGTAAGGTAAAAACCGTCCATGTTTATGTGTGGGCTGGTCTTACTATTATCTTTTCTTTCGAAAGGATTTCTAAAAGTTAAACAAGTGGTTGGAGTTTACTCACACCAGTCCCATGACTGACCCAGAGTTTATTTTGTTTTGTTTTCCCTAAACTCTTGGGTGCCCAAATTTGTACGGGCAGTCAAGTAGTCGGGATTTCACAGATTCATTGAAAGGAGCTGGAAGCAGGAGGCTTCACCAGTTAGCTATAGGCTATCATATATTCCGCTGTGGACCTTGTTTGTATCTGGAAACAGATGTTTATAACTGTTCCAGAAATGACTGTTGTGCTCTGATGATGGTATGTATATAAAGTTACTGATTTGTATTTCAAAAGTTATGTTATATAATATATTTTATTCGTTCCGCTGTGAGTTTGTGATCTTCGTTTTCTTCTATTCTAAGTTTTCTATCTTATCTATTCTCACCCTCTATCTTCTTTCTATTAATGGTTCGTATTTCTGTGTTATTTGGGTTGGACGTGTGTTGTATTTAGTCAACTCAGATAGCACGGATTTGCGGGTCGTTACAGTTGGTATCAGAGCTTAGGTTGAGCGAACACCTAGGCTTGTGTGGCATGTAAGAGGAAATTCTGAATTTCGTCGTATATATTTTGAGTTATGTAAAAATCAAATTTTCAGATAAACGGCGCCATAACTATTTAACATAATGGTTTATTTAATTCTATTAAAGGATTTTTAGCAAATAAAATCCGAATTTCTATTTAGAAAATCCCAGATTTGAGTTATGAAATATATCTGAACTCAAGTGGAGTAACGGATTGATTTTTAAAACAAAAATTAGATTTTTTATTATTGAATAGAATTAACTAATTTGAATAATAATTAGTTAACGAGATTTTAAAGTGAAATTGGGCTTTGAATAAGTGAAGTTGATTTGGGAATTTATATTTGAATTCATATATGAAACTTGAACTAAAAATGGAATTCGATTGGTTATAAGCAAGTTAAATTATATTTGAATGTGATATGTTCGAATAGAAAGTGAAACGAGCAAAAGAGCTAATTAGAGAATAAATTAGAGAATGGAGTTAAAATGGCTGGATTTAGTTGGGATAAATTGGAAGCAGGTGAACATGTGTTAAATAGGTATGGAATGAAGTATATGAAGATTATAATTTGTGTGCCCAACAAAAAGGTACACTTTTAAATTCCATATGAGATTTTATGCGCCAAATCGGCAAGCCACTTGGCTTTTTTATTTTCTTTTTGAATGGAAAGGGGCTAGAGAGGCGAGTTGAGGTTTGAACTATCGACCGGTACAAAGGAGGGTATGGCGAAATTTTCTGGAAATTTAAGGAGTTAGAATATTTTTAAGAAAATTTGATACTTAGAAATCAATGTATTGATATATATAGAATTCGATAAGGAAATGAATTAAAATAGAATATTATAAACAAAAAGAAAATCTGTATATTTAAATCGAGTAAGAATAGAAAGAGAGAAGTATATACGTTTTAGAAATGGGAAATTGGTTTAGTATGGTGTTGATTATTCGAGGTTAGCAGTCTTGTCTGTTTTGAAGTTAACAATATTTTCAGTCAAGGTCTGAGAGGTAACTATACCCCAACTTGATTGATTTCATTATTAGCTGATAAATAACAAGATTTAGTATCGAAGAGAAATGTTTAAAGAGATTTGTCGAATGCAGTATTTTGGGTTGTTGTACAATGTTTTACATAACATTCGTTTTAACCCAAGTAAGTGGAAATTTGGAAATTTAATAATATATTTCCTGAGTATAGAAATAAATGAATGGTCGTGGAAGAGATAAGTAACTGGAATGTTTTCCAATTGTAAATCGAATATATTTTCTAACTATAGAAAATAATAGAAGGTGATATATGGAAATGTTTTCCAAATAAAGTAAGAGGCCAAGATGATTATCGAAAATATCATGTTAACGAATATGGATAAGGAAATGAAGAAGTGTTTTAATTAATGAAATATTAATTAAAAGGCCCAGTCATTTGTTTGATGCTATGAATGAATATTTGTTTTCTTCGATAGTTAAATAAACGACTATCAAAGTTTGGCCAATATCGTTGTCAATATGGAGAGGCCGGTTGGATTATTATCCGTGAACCACTCCGTATTGGCAGTAACATTGCGAATCAGATTATATGAAGATAGTCGAAGACGGAGTAAAGTGCAAGGACTTTTTTTCTATTAATAGAAATGGTGCATTCGGTTTCGTTCAATCCCAAAACGAACAAAAATGGACGAATGTCTGACAAAGTATTTCCAATGATCATATATATTGGTCTGTGTAAATAAATATAGTGGCGGAGAATTTATTCTCTTAGCATAATATCTGGAATATATTTGTGCAAATCAATTAGTGATTAACGGATCTGACAATGTGGCATTCAAAGTGATTGGGCTATCAATGAATGGAAAGTAATCGTAGCCTCAGGCCTCAACAACCGGGAAATGACAAAAATCGGGCAGGCAGCATGGCTATATGGGTCGCTCCCATTAGGGTGCATAATCTCCTATCTAGAGAAATTCCTTTTACTTCTTTAATCTATCGATGCTGTCCCTTTCTGGAAACAGTTGCTGATCCCAACCATTGATGACATACATTCGATCCACTCAAGCGAAATGAGTGGTCGGTCATGTATGGGCCAGGTTGCAAGATGTTCTTGTTAAACTCCATTGTATCACATCTAGAGTACACTGATCAGAAGGTGGTCCTATACCTTGTCATAGTCAGAATCTAATCTCCAATAAGCGCCCTACGGTTTTTGATTTTATATTATATATGGAGTGTGAGATGCAAGCGTTCCACTAGATTGTTATTTATTTGATTTAGACACTATTATAATATCACTAGATTTTCGTATCAAAGTGTTTTGGGTAATAGTAAGGTAAAAAAAAACCGTCCATGTTTGGTTGTGGGCTGGTCTTACTATTATCCTTTCTTTCAAAAGGATTTTGAAAGTTAAACAAATGATTAGAGTTTACTCACACCAGTCCCATGACTGACCCAGAGTTTATTTTGTCTGTTTTCCCTAAACTCTTGGGTGCCCAAATTTGTACGGGCAGTCAAGTAGTTGGGATTTTTCAGATTCACTTGGAAGAACTGGAAGCAGGAGGCTTCACCAGTTAGCTACAGACTATCATGCTTCCGCTGTGTGCTATGTTGTATCAGGAAACAAGGGTTTATAACTGTTCCAGGAAAAACTGTTGTGCTCTGATAATCTTATGTATATACAGTTACTGATTTGTATTTCAAAAGTTATGTTATTTAATATATTTTATTCGTCCCGCTATGAGTTTGTGATCTTCGTTTTCCTCTATTCTAATATTTCTTTCTTTCTATTCCTCATCCTCTAACTTCTTCCTAATAAGGATTCGTAGTTCTATGCAATTTGGATTGGACGTGTGGTGTTATTAGTCAACTCAAATAGTACGCATTTGCGGGCCGTTACATCTAATGTCATGTAACGGCCCGTATTTTTGGTTGATAAATATTTAGTATTTTCTATTTAAATATCGATTTAGATTTTCTAAATAAATTTACAAGATATAGTTCGGTTATTAAGAAATATATGGATGTACAAATTTTAAAAGGGTTTTTATAAATAGAATATCGTTTTAAAACTTAGAACATTAATTGATTTAGTTTTGAATTCTATACTGATTGGAATTGAAACTGTTATTTTAATAAATACAATAATATTAATTTATTATCGTCAATTTAGTTAATTGAATTTAATTTATAGTGCATCGAGACTATGCGAGATTAAGAATATTAAACCCATCTAAAGCTTGAACACAACATAAACACAGACCGTATTTCTAGCACAAACCTTCGTATGTATTCATACATATATTCGTATGGAACAAGCAAATATATTTATACTGAAACTAACAATTATAATCCCAGTAAATAAAGGATTTATACAAGTTATGGTGTCAACATGAAAAGTAAACAAGATATCCAAGAGTAAAGGTGATTCATTGATAATCAATAACAACTAAAATTATAAGGAAGCAAATAGGAAGCAACTAAATATCTAAATATTCACCATTATATTTCAGTTTGTATCGCTGATTAACCAACTGGAACAAAATAAATCATGCGAAGAACTCACGAGATCGGACTTGCGCTAGACACCGGTTTAGAGCTAGGCAATTGTACATGCACATCTGCTTTGTACAAACATTATCCATCTGCTAGGCTATTATAGAGCATGCACGACTGCTTTGCAATTCATAAAGTAGAGATTTCCTAACCAAAAGCTGAAAACGTACATACATATGGAACTAGAAATACCAAGAGAACAATGTGGATATATATAGTATTGGTTGTACAGAGACGAGCTGGAATGAAAACATATACAAAACATGTCTGTACATAAACATAAAGAAACCATACAATACAAGGTTGGGACTGTTAATACAAAGAAAAACCCTATATACATTCTCGGATTCTTAACCAAATATACATATCCGTTCATCATCATTTTTAAATCACTGCATGTCTTGTCTCAGCCTAGGGACAGTAAACCGAATTGTCTCCACAAGCATTGATCTGGAAAAAAAATGAAAAGTCCATGAAACAGCTAAGAAGAACAGTAAATAAACTGCTATAAAACAATATCAAGTCAAGGACATATAACAAAAGACCAATATTAGCTGTTAAAATACATACTAGGACAAATCGCAGTAAAACACATTAAACAGAAAATCAGTTCGAAATTGGGATCAGAATAATTCATACCAATGTAGGTTATAAAAGTAATGAATCCGTAGTGAGTTATGACTTTGAATTTCTTCATCGTCCAAGTTGTCCATTCTTTTACGAATTTCGGAATCATATCACCACCTTTATCTGAAGCTTTTCTGAATGATCTTTCCTTTCCTTTTGTGATTGATGGTCGACTGCAATTTGATTTTGAAAATTAGTCGATCGAGCTGTGAGAACAAACCCTAGAGGATCGTCTAGATTTGTCCAGGATGACTGCTATAAAACAGTTCAAAACAGCTAAGAAAAGGAAAATGAACAGCTATAGAGTAGAGTTGGAATAGCTAGAAGCGATAAGACAATGCATAGCTGAACTGGAAATAGATATGTAAACATCAAGGCTGTGCAGTAAATGAATAGCTGAATATATATATATATATATATTACATCACGAACAGCTAAATAAGAAAAAATTTAGAGTAGCTGAATAAACAGCTATAGTTATAGCTAACAGCTAAGGAAAACAGAAATAAACAACAAATATATGAATACATCAAAGATATACAGCTAATATATGTACATACTCATACAGCAAATCTATAAAGACAAATCTAGACAGCCTAGTGTATTCATATACACAGGAACGAACAACTAAAAGAACAGTACAATGTATAGTTGAAGAAAAAGGTCTATTGATATATCAAATCTATAGATAATGAATTGATATATCTATTCATACATGATACATATACACACGACCAACTTCATGAACAAACGCAATACAAGGACTGCTGCAATATGTTTTAAAATCTGAACACAGAACCTATGGATCTATAATACATATTTCAAATCTTTGGATGAAATAGGCAAGTCATAGGCCTTATCTAACCAAATCTATACTAGTCAATCACTGTGAACAGAAACTGTACTTTAAATCTAACTTTAATTCAGCAAATCTCGACCAAAACCATTTTGTAGTGATCAATATCCATCACACAATTCTATCATAGTACGCAAATCTGAAGAAAACCCGATGGTCTACAAAATTTAGCCAAACCCATCTATGATCAGCCTTGAAGAGACATGGATCCATCTATAATAACCATACTATAAATAAGGGTGTGCGCATGTGTATTTCATCAACTCCAGAACCAAACGACTCAATGCAGTAAAAAGAAACAATTCGAATTACTTAAAATTCGAAACTAAAATTATACAGCAGTACAAAAATTTAGTTAAATACTTATCAGCATTCAGGGATCCATGTTCTTCTTCTCGAGATGATAAATCTTCGGATGTATTTGTCGAACCGAGGCTTATGGTTCGGGGAATCTTCGAGTGAAAACTTCAATCGGGTTCGTTGGTAACCTGTAGTGGATCTGGAAGTTTCAGGAAGCCATAGTGGCGTTAAGGGTTGATTAGGGGTTTGACCGAATAATTGAGGGAGGAGGACAAAAGGGAGATCGAAGAAATTGGTGGCGTAGAGGTAGTGCGAGGCGACGGATCTCGAGTTTGTTGAAAACAAAGGGAAGCAGACAAGGGATATCGGCCATGGCCGAATTTTCTGGAGTATTATCATGGAGGCGGGTGGGTTTTTTTGTTTCTGAGGGTTAGGAAATACGTGTGGGTCATGAGGGTTTTGATGGGAATAGTGGGTCTGGGTAAGTGGGCCGAACGGTAAGGTAAAAGCCCCTTTTAATAAATTAATTAATTAATTGATGTTTTGATAATTAAATTTATTTACAAGTTGTTTATACGATATCACACTCGTACGTTGATAGATTTAAGCATGGTTGGTCTCGTTGGGACCGTAGAAACGAGAAGATCGATATGGAGCAGTGTCTATCCGGACAAGAAGGACGGAATTTTTTTAATTAAATTAAATTAAACGTTGTTTAATTTAATTAAAAACCAGCGTTAATGATCAAACTAAATCAAGGTGAGTTAAACTCACTCTATTCTTCCCATTTATATTTTATATAAATTGGGATTTTATTTTCGGTGCTCTAGTTGCGAGTGGGTGATCGTTTGTTAGTGATATACTTAGTGTTAATTTAACCAATGAAATTAAGCGGTTGTTTAATTTCAGTAAAATATATAATCGCTGTTTAAACCCAATAGAAGAAATTTCCCTTGGTTCGTCATGTTTTTGAAATTGTTTGAATTGTTCTGAATGATCTGTGAATTGATTGATAGTCGTCATTTATTATCAGACAAATGAAATAGTCTGATTAGACAGTTGATTTGATCACTAACCGTTGGATTGAAAATTCAATATGTGATTTGTTTTAACCAGTGAATATATTGGTTGAATATTTTGGCATCACTGTCTAGAGGTCAATCATTATACAATTATGGATTTTTATTGTCAAGTGAACTGACCATATCGAAGTTATAAATTTATTTTTTAACTAATATAGGTTTTAAATATATTCTGAATAGAGAAACTTTAAAAGGAAATAAATATTATTATTATTCAAAGGTTTATAAGTTATTATTAAATTGCTTTGATAAGGTGAATTCTTATGTCAAGAGAAATTGTAAGCAGATGAGCAGGAAATAACCTAACGGTTAAGAATTCGATTAAGTGGTTCTTAGAAAACAATTATATGAAGTTACTTGAATTAATTAAAAGGAGGAATTAGTTGGGATTGATTTAAACTTTGAGAAGAGATTTTGAACGAGTTTTATATTTGGACTCAATGAACTTATAAAGGGATTTAAGCGAACTCATAGCTTAAATGGAAGGGTTACTTAACATTGGGATTAAGTAAAGAAAGGCGAAGGTATAAAAGAGTTATAATAAAACTTGAGATGTAAAACAAGGTTTATAAAGCAAGTGAGAAGTGAAGAAACTAGTTTGGAATTAGAAATACTTTAAAGGTAGTAATTGGACCTTGAGATTTCCCAGAAAGGAGAAAGGAATGGGGAAAAAGGGATCTGTAATTAAGTTTGGTACAAGAATTAAGTAATAAGATCTGTGATAATAACCCAGTTTAGGAGACAAAGAGTTTAAACAAGTGGGAAGTTAATACGAGTGATGTTTGGTAAGGAATTAAATAATCAATGGATTAAGCAATATTAGTTTTTATTTTAAAAAGAGACTACCAAAAGATAAAGTAAATTTATAAGGCAATATTTTGAATTAAATAGTTAAATAGAATTTGAATTGATGTTGGTATAAGATATGGGTTTTGAGTATGACTTATATTTATCTGAAGATAAGGACGTTGTTGTTCAAGGTCTGAGAGGTAATAAAAATACCCCAACTTAAACGACTTCGGAATTATCTGAAGATGATATTAGTTATGATGATATAAATGACAATAAGAGTTTATTATTTCATTTGAGAAATAATAGTGAAATGTGTAGTGAAACATTGGTATACCTATACAGAATGAGAATCCCATAAAAGGAAAAAAATACAAGGAAATTACAACGATATTTTTAAGACAGAATGGAAACGTAAAGTTGGGTTTTATCCAATAAGAATAAGCACTGGGGCTGTCAAGTAAATGAATGAAAGATATTTTATAATGTTGTTTTACAAATAATAAGTTGGATTGATTTCTCCATTATGGATTATAAATAATATTTTAACAAAAGATCGACAAACAATAGAAGAAAGATAATTGAGATGGTTTTTCTTCGTAAATAATTTTCTGTTAAACAAGAATAAAATACCGAGTTTCCAAAATATTGGAAGATAAAATGTTTTTTTTTTAATTATGTGGATTAAAAGGCCAAGTAATGATGAATACTGAACAGTAAATTCTATTTTTATGGTTGAATGGATGTTTTATTTGATAGTTAAATAACCGACTATCAAATCTGGCCTATAAGTTTGTTGGTACGGGAAGACCGGGATCGAAGTTATATTCGAAAACCATTCCGATCAATAGATACGAAAATATAAAAGACATTAGATGACGATCAAGATGGAGCATGGAAGACCATAGATCTTCATAAAACGGAAGAACCTCTTAAAATCTCTGATTCAACCCGGGGATATACTGCGGTTCTGTCTTGGTTGAAGTCTGTGGATTGCAAGGACTACTCGCTACTGATCCATGGGGTAATTCCTAAATGAGATGCAGTAGGAGAGTACCTTCGGTTCATCTTGTTCCTGGATGACTTGTATGGACGGATGTCTGACAGAGTATTTCCAAAAGAATCGCGTACGTTGATTTTCTTCAAATGTGCCATAGTTGGTTAGCTCCCAACTAGAGTATTTTTGTGGACGTCAATTAGCGATATCTAGTAGATTTGACGATGTGGCATTCAAAGTGAATGGCGATCAAATGTTTCAATGTACATTCTGGCCTCAAGCCTCACAACCGGTAAATGACAAAAATCGGGCAGGCAGCATGGCTATGTGGGTCGCTCCCATTAGGGTGTATAATCGCCTATCTAGAGAAATTCCTTTTGGTTCTTTATTCTATCGATGTTGTCCCTTTTTCGGGAAGACGGTGGGTAGCTCCCAACCGTTGGTGATATACATACGATACACTCAAGCGAAATGAGTGGTCGGTCATGTGTGGGCCGGGTTGCAAGACGTTCTTGTTGAACCCAGTGTATTCGTCTCTAGAGATACACGATCGGCAGGTGGTCCCATACCTTGTCATAGTCGGAATCTAATTTCCAATAAGCGCCCGCGGTTTTGTTTGTATACTATATATGTAGAGCGTGAGATGCAAGAGTTCTACTAGATTTTATTTACTTATATTTAGACATTATTATAATATCAGATAAGATATTGGTTTCAAAAATGTTTTGGGTTATCGTAAGTTAAAAACCGTCCGTATTTATGTGTGGATTTGGTCTTACGATTATCCTTTTCTTTCGAAAGGATTTTAACTTTAAAATCAAGTTGTGTGATACCCAAAATACTGTGCGAGCTTATCTCACTCTGGTTCACTAGACTGACCCGGTGTTTTGTAAATGCTCGGGTTAGCCCGGGTTGTACAGGTTCAGGTTATCGAATGCTGTGAAGAGATGAGCTGGGGATGTTCAGGCGTATGATATTATATAGCTACTATTCCGATGTGTGTTGTATATGGGAACAGGTTATTATAACTGTCCCACTGATGTGATGTACTCTGATATTGTAAGTTTTATTTAAAGCTCTCAATAAAGTTATTTCTATATTATATTTTGTTCCGCTGCGGTGTGAGACTCTGTGTTGTGTTGGTTCTTCTTCTTCTTCTATTCTAATATTTCTTTCTTTCTTACCTCATCCTCCAATTTCTTTCTAATAACGTTTCAGGGTTTTCGGTGTTTGGAAGGTCGGTATAAGTTGCGGTAAAGGTATTTATGTCGATTTTCGGGGCCGGAAATCCTTGGGCCGTTACAGTGGTATCAGAGCTATTGGTTGAGTAGTAACCTTGGCTCTGTGGTGTAACTCAATAGAGATGGGATTAGTAACTGTAATAACCCGGAAATCTGGGCCAGTTTAAAAAAAATTTTATGGCAATTTTAGCGAATTTTAATTATTTAAAATGAATTATTTTAAATAATAACGACGAGAAATTCATTTTGAATAGAATTCAAACATATATATTATGTAGATCGTCGTTAGAATATAAATATTTATTTTAAATTATAAAAGGAATCGAAAATGGCGCGGTAGTTCGATAATTCGATTTCAAACTTCAAATGAATGTACCTGGTGCAAAACAAACCGGATTTTAGTGAAACCAAAAATATTAGAATCTAATTGATAATATCTTTCCAACGAATCCGAAAAATTGAAATTTCATAGCGGGAATCAAAAGATATGTCCAGTTGAAAATTCTGAATAGTCTTTATGGAATTCAGGCCCTTAAAAATGGAAATTTTGCAAACGACCTCGGATTTTTACGAAACCACTTTTGTTGGATCCGGGATGTAAAGTTATTGCTAGATTCCAATTTTCATAATTTTTCGAATCAATATGTTAGCATGGCAAAGGAAAACGCGTTTGACCAGTTTAAGTTGATTTTAATCGACTGGAAAATGGCCATTTTTCAAACGGTCTCAGAATTCGATGAAACTAGTTTTGTTAGGACCGTATCGTCAATACGAAGCCAGAAAATATTTTTCTGGAATTTTCCGAGTTAGTATGTGGCCCCGGTAAATTGAAATGTACGTTAAAAATTTAGTATAATGATTTAAATGTAAATTCAACGGAAGCAAATCGAAACGATCGAATCAGCCTACGATACATATCCCATTGTGTTCGGAATGGGGGTAATTAGCTAGGGACGACAGGCGGTGGGTCCTGTTTCGAGTCCGAAATTTTAAAGATGCTTTTTGCATTTAAAATTAAAATTAAATAAAAATATATACATATTCCTCTCCCTCTCTCCACTCAGTAAACGTTCAAACAAATAAAAAAAGCCTAAACTAAAACCCGTCGTTCCCAATCGAGCCCTTCGATCTCGACGTCGTCGCCTGGCCTCGCACCACCTCCCTTCCGTCGAACCCCTCCTCCTCTGGCCAACCCATCGCAGCCCCCTCCTTCTCTCTCCTCCTCCCTCACCAACGCTCCCCCCCCCCCCCAATCGAACCCCTGACAACCTAAAACACCAAAACGGCCACCGCCCACCTCCCTCTGGTCAACCACGACCACCAGCCCGCTGCCCTGCTACAACCAGCCTGCCGCCCTACTACCACCAGCGACCCCCCCCACCTCGTTTCTCTCTCCTCCCTCTGAGGAAGACTGTCGCGCCACCGAGACCACCACCGATGCCAAACAAACCCCCCCCCCCCCCCTCTCCTCTTCTTATGTTGTAAGTCCTCTTTTTACTTTAATTTATTCTTATTTTCTCGTCTCTTTTTAGTTGTTGTGATTTTTATATATCATAACATTGTTTTGGAAGTAAAAGAGAAGTTTGATTTTTATTTTTAAAAGAAAAGTTTTGATTTTATTTATTTAAGATCAAATTTTTATAGTGTTGAAGAGGAGATTTTTTTTAAGTGTTAAAAGCAAGATTTTTAAAGGTAAAAGGATCTGATTTTTTTTAGGATAAAAATATAATCTTTTATATTATAGAAGTATTAAAAATATGATTTTTATATTATAGAAGTATTAAAGAAATGATTCTTATACAGTAGAAATATTAAAGATGTGATTTTTATCGCGATGAAATAAAAATTCGATCTTTATATATGAAATAGAAATATAAAGATATAATTTTTTATATAGAATAAAGCGTTGTAAAAATATACATAAAGAAGAAATAAAAATATGATTTTTATTTATTGAATGAAGCAATAAAAATATAATTTTTATTTGAACAGCGTGAAGAAAAAAGAACTGCATTGGAATTTCAAACCCAATCATGATGTTCATCAGTTCAGAAGTAAAGCACGGCGGAGTGGAACCCTCTGTGAGAACTTCTCACCTTTTAATTTTGTTTTCTAGTTAAAATATATACTAGGATGCAGATGGTGTTTAGTAGCACCCGACACCCGTCGTCCACAGACCATGGACGGCTTGTATGCTTGTTTGTTTGATTTTGATGTGTAGTTGATTGTGTGATGTGATGCGTAATGAAATAAAATATTTATGTATTTGAAATAAAATATTTTATAGTGGAAAATATTATATAGTTAAAAATAGAATTTTTTAACGTGTATATGAAATGAAATAAAAATAAACGAATCGAACGATTTGTTTATATACACACATTTGACTGATATTGATTGGGATGACAAATTCTGCACATAGCCCAACTGCACAAATAAAATCTGTGTTTGATTGTTTGAAACCCCACACGGGTATTGGGATGATATATGACATACACTAGTCCCAATAGTTAGTTGTATGTCGATCGATTGATTGACAGACTGTTATGAGCGTTAAATATTTACATTTGATGCTTATACAGTGTAGAATGCACTTTGGATGATGGTTGATTATTCATCGTTGTTATTGTATACATGTATTGTAGAAAATCCATATAATTAACATTGTATGGTAATTGATTGGGCCGCATTCCAATATTTGAATAGAATATTTGAAAATAAGAAATATTTGAATAGAATATTTGAAAATAGAAATATTTGAAAAGAATATTTGGAAATAGAAATATTTAACATAGAAATATTTGAAAAAGAAATATTTGAAATAGAATATTGGAAAATAGAAATATATGAAGCCGTGTTGATTGGATTGACGCCATTTTGACGTGAACGATATTTATATCGATTTTATTCAAATTGAAATGAATATTAAAGTGAATTGAAATTCAAATTAAATTGGATTGATTTGAAATTCGAATTAAATTATATTGATTAGAAATTCGAAATAAACGGAAGTGATTTGAAATTCGAATAGAATTGAAATTCGAATTAAATTGAACTAGAATTGAAATCGTTTTGAAATTAATTCGAATTGAAACTGAATAGAAATGAATTCGAATTGAAATTGAATTGAATTGAATACGAATTGAAATTTAATTGAAAACGAATCGAAATTGAATTAAAAATCGATTTGAATTGGAATCAATTTGAAATGAATTTAAACCGAATTTGAAAGGGAAAATTCAGTTTTGACTTGAATTTGAAAATGAAGTTGAAAACATTTTGAAAACGAATTTAAAACGATTTATAAAATACGTTTTAAAAGGAAATCGACGAAGTATAAATTATATATATTATCTATATAATATAATGGCCTGAATAGAACGCGCTGCGTCGCGGTAGTTCGCGAATTTCGACCACTGACTTCGAACGGATATTGCGGGAGATCCGACCGTCGGATTCTCCTAAAACCGGAACCTTGGGTTCGTATCGAAAAGAGATTTCTATCGAATATTGGAAATTAGAAATCTAACGGTTGGATTTGGAATTATGTTCAAATCAAATTTGAAAAAGGTCGCTGTAAGTGCAGTTCGATGGCCGGTGATGGAAATCGACTGTACGGGCCTTGATAAAATTATTAAAAATAGTAATAAGTTGTGTAAAATCATAAGAAATGATTTAGGAAGAATTGGGATGAAAAACTCCATATTTGAAAAGATAAAAATAGATTTTTATCGAAATGAACTAGTTTTGAACTAGAATTATAATTCTATTTATTTTTAATAAAATAAATTGAATTTGAAATGGTTTTGAAAATAACCAGAATTTCCAATGATTGCATTGGGATGGATTTGAATCGAAATTGTCTTCGGAATAATTCGATGTTGGATTTTGTGATTATATAGATGTTGTTATGGAAATTTGAAAGATATAGATATATATATATATATATATCGTTATTTCCAATACGATATCTGTTGGTCGTAGAATTTGATATTGAATATAAGCCGATATATTTTCTATTCAGAGCCTTGTATTTAATATCAAATGTGATTTGGGTTTGTCGTGAATGGTGTCTTGACTAACACTGTTCTTGAACCCAGTTGAGAAAAGATTAAATATTTTTATTTAGATTTAATGAAGTGTGCCAATTAAATAATATTTAATTGGAATTGAATTGATATTGATTTTTGGGTTTATCGTGGACAGTGTTTTAAACAACACTCGTTCTTTAACCCGATAATTAATGGAATGTGGTTTCGGGTTTATCGTGAACCGTGTTTTAAATGACATTGGTTCTTTAACCCAGTTAACGATTAAAACTAAGTGGAGTTTTAATGAATCTTTAATTAGATTGAAAAGGTGTTAGAATGGAGTATCACCAGTTTTGCTCCAGGCGATAGTTAAATCTTTAATTAGATTTGAACGTGAAATGGTAATTAAATTTACCGATAACACCGTGGTGTTAGATATGAAGTATTACCAGTTTTACTTCATGGGATGAATAGGTTGGGATTGGGAAATTAAAACAAATGATTACTTCGGTAAGGTTCGTTAATCCCGACTAGTTGAATCGAAATTCAAAAGAAGATTAAAGAATAAATTCAAGGAATTTATCTTTGATAAAATTAATGGGAACCTTTCCCTATGAATGTGAAATTTAGAAACTAACTGTCGGTTAGCTAAGCAGAATGGTTTTCTGGATATTGATTTGATGTTGGTTTCGGCCTTCGGTGTTAATATTTGGGGAATTGTTCTCTTGATTAATTTACGGTTAGTGACTGATAAATTGGAATGAGGCGTATGTTGTGTTTGTGTAGCACTTATTTAAAATAATACGCGAGTTATTCGGAAAGACCGGGTTTATCCCATTCTGAATAACTGATACGACGATAAGTCGAAGATGAAGACGGTGGTCGAAGACCGGAGGTCTTCACGTCGTTTGGGTGATTACTGATGATCTTGATTGGGATGTACACCCAAGAAGATGGAAACGGTTGGTGATTGTCCAGACGTATTTGGAGATTGATGGATATGCGGGGTACTAGGTGCCTCAGGTTTCGTTCAGACCCAGAACGGACTTGTAAATGGACTGTGTGTCGAACATTGGATTTTAGTCTGTGTGATTGATTTCTATTAAATATATATCTGTTTGGCGGCGGAGAATTTATTCTCTTGCTTAACGCCCTTCTCTGAGATATACGAGCTCAGAGGTTATATATTGATGTATATCAAACGCATGGAGTGAATTGCCTGTGTGGCATGCCTAAGTGGCAATTGATCAAGGCTTCTGTTGAAAGGCAAAGTCTTGTGGTGATGATCAAAGCACGGCCTATGTGGCATAGCTTTGTGTAACGTGAATTCGCGAGCCTCACACCCCGGTGGTGAACGAAAAACGGGAGACGGACCTCAGGGGGGACATGCGTTTTCTTTCTAGTTAGAAGTGGCGTCAGTGGTTTTACACGCCCTGACGAGTTTGACTTATGTGGTTGTTGTTGTTGCGAGGCGCCTCGGTTAGATCGGACGATCCGGGTCTGATGGAGTCATTTGTTGGCTCATTTACGCCCCATAGGGCGGAGAAACATAGTGTTCAGGCATTATAATCCACATCGGTGGACCGGCCCTGACGATCCAAGGGGCAGTTGCGGCTGTTCCTGAGACTCGGACTAGACAGTCTCGAATCGGTTGAGGACTATCTTTTGCCTCGGTTCATGGATAGAAATCCAATTTCCAAATACGTGACATTTGCGGTTTTATTTATAGAGCCTAGTATGGCGACATAGTGGGATGGGGCGCTTATGCCGTCTATGATTGATACTTGTGATTTGAAGTTGTTTTATACACTATGCACTTATAATAATATCAAATAATCTGTTTTAAACGTATCAAGCATTCTTTGGCTATTATAAGGTAAAAACCCTATCCTCCGGCTTGCGTTGCATTGTGTGATGGGACCTGGGTCTTATAATAGCTTCATTTTTCTTTATTTAGCATTGCGCTGTTTGTTTTGTGCACTGGTATTCTTGGGAGGAAACCCGTTCCGTGTTATACGGCGTGGTCCCTTGATTTACCTAATTTTAAAATAAAGATTAATAACTGTTTTAGTTCTCACACCAGTCACATGACTGACCTGGATTTTATTGTTTTAACCTAAACTCTGGATGCCCTTAATTTGACACGGGCAGCTAGTAGTTTTGGTTTTGCAGATTTTTATTCACAGGATCCTGGTTTACAGCTGGAACGATATCCGGAAAGCTTTGTATCCGTATATCTCCTTCTAGTTGTGTATTGTATTATTTTTCGCTGCGATGTATTTAAATGTAATTTAAATCTCTGATATTTCTGTGTAATATTCATTTATACTTTGTGTATTCTTGTAATCTGATGGATTGTTGTAATATATAATGAAATGTTCTTCCGTCTGCGTTCTGATTTGTCTTGTCCTCACAGTAATTCGTTCTTTCTCATCTCTTCGGAGACCGGGGAAATTCGGGTTGCTTCATTTGGTATCAGAGCATTGGTTTACAAAGCTCAGAGAACAGGACACACTAGAACCATACGAAAGAATTCAGCAGATATTGTATTAGTAATATCCAATGAGAATGACTCGTTAGAGATGGGATCAGTAGTATCCTAGAACGAGTGTGAAGAGTAAATTTTTAAAATAAAAATGAAAACCCAATTTGTTTTGAAATTTAAATCAATTATTCGTATTTGTTTATTTATTTTATATTGATTTGGACAGTCCAGTATATAAAGATTTTGCATATGCGTCTTGCAAACGTATATTCGAAGTTTTAATATACTGGATAGATATATATTCACACTCTAGTCGCCCGGAGATGATTCTGATGATTGTAGCTACATCATCAGAATTAGTGTTCGAGTGTCGAAGGTGTGATATTAATATATTTCCTATTGACTGGTGTGAGAACCAAAATTATATAGGGCCTATTGTTGTGATTTGGCATCAAAAATGTGATTTTTGACTATATAGCAAAATTATGCGTTTGAAATGCTAATCAACTAATTGATTGATGGTTGTGTTGTTTGATTATTGTTGGATTAATTAAAATTTGAACCATTTTGTCAAATTGTACCAAAAAGTGAATTGTATTGAAAATTTGTCGCATTTACATGCATATACATGTACTTACATTGAACAGGTCATAGCAAGGAGGCTAGAACAGAAGAATAAAATTGTTTGCCCGACAAATAGGTACATGTTTACTATAATTTACTGTTTTGTTTGGGTGATGATGATTTTATGAGCCGATTGGCTAGCCGCTTGGCTTTTTCTTTTTCTTTTTGAGATCAGTGTATGGCAATTTCGGGATTTTCCCGTGCTCCTGGTGCAGGGGAGGTTATGGCGAAAATTTAGGGTGTTAGCCAAATTTTTGAAAAATTTGAAAAGTTCTTAGAAACTGAAAAGTTGAAGAACTTAAGCCGTAATCAAAATAACGAAAGTTGAGTTGATTTGTGAAACAACTTTCGGCTTCGTTCCTTTTCGGGGACGAAAAGTTTTAAGTGGGGGAGATTGTAATAACCCGGAAATCTGGGCCAGTTTAAAATTTTTATTTTGGCAATTTTAGCGAATTTTAATTATTTAAAATGAATTATTTTAAATAATAACGACGAGAAATTTATTTTGAATAGAATTCAAACGTATATATTATGTAGATCGTCGTTAGAATATAAATATTTATTTTAAATTATAAAAGGAATCGAAAATGGCGTGGTAGTTCGATAATTCGATTTCAAACTTCAAATGAATGTACCGGGTGTAAAATAAACCGAATTTTAGTGAAACGAAAAATATTAGAATCTAATTGATAATATCTTTCCAACGAATCCGAAAAATTGAAATTTCATAGCGGGAATCAAAAGATATGTCCAGTTGAAAATTTTGAATAGTCGCTATGGAATTCAGGCCCTTAAAAATGGAAATTTTGCAAACGACCTCTGATTTCGACGAAACCACTTTTGTTGGATCCGGGATGTAAAGTTATTTCTAGATTCCAATTTTCATAATTTTTCGAATCAATATGTGAGCGTGGCAAAGGAAAACGCGTTTGACCAGTTTTAGTCGATTTTAATCGACTGGAAAATGGCCATTTTTCAAACGGTCTCAGAATTCGACGAAACTAGTTTTGTTAGGACCATATCGTCAATACGAAGCCAGAAAATATTTTTCTGGACCGAGTTAGTATGTGGCCCCGGTAAATTGAAATGTACGTTAAAAATTCAGTATAATGATTTAAATGTAAATTCAACGGAAGCTGATCGAAACGATCGAATCAGCCTACGATACATATCCCACTGTGTTCGGAATGGGGGTAATTAGCTAGGGCCGACAGGTGGTGGGTCCCGTTTCGAGTCCGAAATTTTAAAGATGCTTTTTGCATTTAAAATTAAAATTAATATATATATATATATTCCTCTCCCTCTCTCCACTCAGTCAACGTTCAAACAAATTAAAAAAAACCTAAACTAAAACCCGTCGTTCCCAATCGAGCCCTTCGATCTCGACGCTGCCGCCTGGCCTTGCACCACCTCCCCTCCGTCGAACCCCTCCTCCTCTGGCCAACCCATCGCAGCCCCCTCCTTCTCTCTCCTCCTCCCTCACCAACGCTTCCCCCCCCCCCAATCGAACCCCTGACACCCTAAAACCCCAAAACGGCCACTGCCCCCCCCCCTCTGGTCAACCCCGACCACCAGCCCGCCGCCCTGCTACCACCAACGACCACCCCCCCACCTCGTTTCTCTCCCCTCCCTCCGTGCAATACTGCCGCGCCAACAAGACCACCACCGACGCCAAACAAACCACCCCTCTCCTCTTCGTATGTTGTAAGTCCTCTTTTTACTTTTATTTATTTTTATTTTCTCGTCTCTTTTTAGTTGTTGTGATTATTATATATCATAACATTGTTTTGGAAGTAAAAGAGAAGTTTGATTTTTATTTTTAAAAGAAAAGTTTTGATTTTATTTATTAAAGATCAAATTTTTATAGTGTTGAAGAAGAGATTTTTTTTAAGTGTTAAAAGCAAGATTTTTAAAGGTAAAAGGATCTGATTTTTTTTAGGATAAAAATATAATCTTTTATATTATAGAAGTATTAAAAATATGATTTTTATATTATAGAAGTATTAAAGAAATGATTCTTATACAGTAGAAATATTAAAGATGTGATTTTATCGCGATGAAATAAAAATTCGATCTTTATATATGAAATAGAAATATAAAATATAATTTTTATATAGAATAAAGCGTTGTAAAAATATACATAAAGAAGAAATAAAAATATGATTTTTATTTATTGAATGAAGCAATAAAAATATAATTTTTATTTAAACAGCGTGAAGAAAAAAGAACTGCATTGGAATTTCAAACCCAATCCAGATGTTCAGCAGTTCAGAAGCAAAGCACGGCGGAATGGAACCCTCTGTGAGAACTTCTCACCTTTTAACTTTGTTTTCTAGTTAAAATATATACTAGGATGCGGACGGTGTTTAGTAGCACCCGACACCTGTCATCCACAAACCATGGACGGCCTGTATGCTTGTTTGATTGATTTTGATGTGTAGTTGATTGTGTGATGTGATGCGTAATGAAATAAAATATTTATGTAGTTGAAATAAAATATTTTATAGTGGAAAATATTACACCCTCCAGTTCATAATATAAGAAGTTATAAGAAGTTTGTTTTGTTTCGAAATATAAGATGTTTATGCTTGTTATTCCAATTTTATCCATATTCATAATAAATGATATACACCAAAAAGCAACTTTATAAGTATTTTTATGCAAGAAAAAATAAGAAGTGGTTGATGGGAATAGGAAAAGTAATTGACAACACATGAAAAGAGAAATTATGTGAAAGACAACTTATTTAAGTAAGGGTTAAAGTGTCATATAATCTTTTTCTTAATTCTTGTGCAAACCTCTAAAACTCCTTATATTATGAACCGGAGGGAGTATATAGTTAAAAATAGAATTTTTAACGTGTATATGAAATGAAATAAAAATAAACGAATCGAACAATTTGTTTATATACACACATTTGACTGATATTGATTGGGACGATAAATTTTACACATCGCCCAACTGCACAAATAAAATCTATGTTTGAATGTTTGAAACCCCACACGGGTATTGGGATGATATATGACGTACACTAATCCCAATAGTTAGTTGTATGTCGATCGATTGATTGACAGACTGTTATGAGCGTTAAATATTTATATTTGATGCTTATACAGTATAGAATGCACTTTGGATGATGGTTGATTATTCATCGTTGTTATTGTATACATGTATTGTAGAAATTCCATATAATTAACACTATATGGTAATTGATTGGGCCTCATTCCAATATTTGAATAGAATATTTGAAAATAAGAAATATTTGAATAGAATATTTGAAAATAGAAATATTTGAATAGAATATTTGGAAATAGAAATATTTAACATAGAAATATTTGAAATAGAATATTGGGAAATAGAAATATATGAAGCCGTGTTGATTGGATTGACGCCATTTTGACGTGAACGATATTTATATCGATTTAATTCAAATTGAAATGAATATTAAAGTGAATTGAAATTCAAATTAAATTGGATTGATTTGAAATTTGAATTAAATTATATTGATTAGAAATTCGAAATAAACGGAAGTGATTTGAAATTCGAATAGAATTGAAATTCGAATTAAATTGAACTAGAATTGAAATCGTTTTGAAATGAATTCGAATTGAAATTGAATAGAAATGAATTCGAATTGAAATTGAATAGAATTGAATACGAATCGAAATTCAATTGAAAACGAATCGAAATTGAATTAAAAATCGATTTGAATTGGAATCAATTTGAAATGAATTTAAACCGAATTTGAAAGGAAAAATTCAGTTTTGACTTGAATTTGAAAATGAAGTTGAAAACGTTTTGAAAACGAATTTAAAACGATTTATAAAATACGTTTTAAAAGGAAATTGACGAAGTATAAATTATATATATTATCTATATAATATAATGGCCTGAATAGAACGCGCCGCGCCGCGGCAGTTCGCGAATTTCGACCATTGACTTCGATCGGATATTGCGAGAGATCCAACCGTCGGATTCTCCTAAAATCGGAACCGTTGGGTTCGTATCGAAAAGAGCTTTCTAACGAATATTGGAAAATAGAAATCTAACAGTTGGATTTGTAATTATGTTCAAATCAAATTTGAAAAAGGTCGCTGTAAGTGCAGTTCGATGGCCGTTGATGGAAATCGACTGTATGGGCCATGATAAAATTATTAAAAATAGTAATAAGTTGTGTAAAATCATAAGAAATGATTTAGGAAGAATTGGGATGAAAAACTCCATATTTGAAAAGATAAAAATAGATTTTTATCGAAATGAACTAGTTTTGAACTAGAATTATAATTCTATTTATTTTTAATAAAATAAATTGAATTTGAAATGGTTTTGAAAATAACCAGAATTTCCAATGATTGCATTGGGATGGATTTGAATCGAAATTGTCTTCGGAATATTTCGATGTTGGATTTCGTGATTATATAGATGTTGTTATGGAAATTTGAAAGATATAGATATATATATCATTATTTCCAATACGATATCTGTTGGTCGTAGAATTTGATATTGAATATAAGCCGATATATTTTCTATTCAGAGCCTTGTATTTAATATCAAATGTGATTTGGGTTTGTCGTGAATGGTGTCTTGACTAACACTGTTCTTGAACCCAGTTGAGAAAAGATTAAATTTTTTTATTTAGATTTAATGAAGTGAACCAATTAAATAATATTTAATTGGAATTGAATTGATATTGATTTTTGGGTTTATCGTGGACAGTGTTTTAAATAACACTCGTTCTTTAACCCGATAATTAATGGAATGTGGTTTCGTGTTTATCGTGAACCGTGTTTTAAATGACACTGGTTCTTTAACCCAGTTAACGATTAAAACTAAGTGGAGTTTTAATGAATCTTTAATTAGATTGAAAAGGTGTTAGAATGGAGTATCACCAGTTTTGCTCCAGGCGATAGTTAAATCTTTAATTAGATTTGAACGTGAAATGGTAATTAAATTTACCGATAACACGGTGGTGTTAGATATGAAGTATTACCAGTTTTACTTCATGGGATGAATAGGTTGGGATTGGGAAATTAAAACAAATGATTACTTCGGTAAGGTTCGTTAATCCCGACTAGTTGAATCGAAATTCAAAAGAAGATTAAAGAATAAATTCAAGGAATTTATCTTTGATAAAATTAATGGGAACCTTTCCCTATGAATGTGAAATTTAGAAACTAACTGTCGGTCAGCTAAGCAAAATGGTTTTCTGGATATTGATCTGATGTTGCTTTCGGCCTTCGGGGTTAATATTTGGGGAATTGTTCTCTTGATTAATTTACGGTTAGTGACTGATAAATTGGAATGAGGCGTATGTTGTGTTTGTGTAACACTTATTTAAAATAATACGCGAGTTATTTGGAAAGATCGGGTTTATCCCATTCTGAATAACTGATACGACGATAAGTCGAAGATGAAGACGGTGGTCGAAGACCGGAGGTCTTCACGTCGTTTGGGTGATTACTAATGATCTTGATTGGGATGTACAACCAAGAAGATGGAAACAGTTGGCGATTGTCCAGACGTATTTGGAGATCGATGGATATGCGGGGTACTAGGTGCCTCCGGTTTCGTTCAGACCCAGAACGGACTTGTAAATGGACTGTGTGTCGGACATTGGATTTTAGTCTGTGTGATTGATTTCTATTAAATATATATCTGTTTGGCAGCGGAGAATTTATTCTCTTGCTTAACGCCCTTCTCTGAGACGTACGAGCTCAGAGGTTATATATTGATGGATATCAAACGCATGGTGTGAATTGCCTCTATGGCATGCCTAAGTGGCAATTGATCAAGGCTTCTGTTGAAAAGCAAAGTCTTGTGGTGATGATCAAAGCACGGCCTGTGTGGCATAGCTTTGTGTAACGTGAATTCGCGAGCCTCACACCCCAGTGGTGAACCAAAAACGGGAGACGGACCTCAGGGGGGACATGCGTTTTCTTTCTAATTAGAAGTGGCATCAGTGGTTTTACACGCCCTGACGAGTTTGACTTATGTGGTTGTTGCTGTTGCGAGGTGCCTCGGTTAGATCGGACGATCCGGGTCCGATGGAGTCATTTGTTGGCTCATTTACGCCCCATAGGGCGGAGAAACGTAGTGTTCAGGCATTATAATCCACATCGGTGGACCGGCCCTGACGATCCAAGGGGCAGTTGCGGCTGTTCCTAAGACTCGGACTAGACAGTCTCGAATCGGTTGAGGACTATCTTTTGCCTCGGTTCATGGATGGAAATCCAATTTCCAAATACGTGACATTTGCGGTTTTATTTGTAGAGCCTAGTATGGCGACATAGTGGGATGAGGCGCTTATGCTGTCTATGATTGATACTTATGATTTGAAGTTGTTTTATACACTATGCACTTATAATAATATCAAATAATCTGTTTTAAACGTATCAAGCATTCTTTGGCTATTATAAGGTAAAAACCCTATTCTCCGGCTTGCGTTGCATTGTGTGATGGGACCTGGGTCTTATAATAGCTTCATTTTTCTTTATTTAGCATTGCGCTGTTTGTTTTACGCACTAGTATTCTTGGGAGGAAACCCGTTATGTGTTATACGACGTGGTCCCTTGATTTACCTAACTTTAAAATAAAGATTAATAACTGTTTTATTTCTCACACCAGTCACATGACTGGCCTGGAGTTTATTGTTTTAACCTAAACTCTGGGTGCCCTTATTTTGACACGGGCAGCTAGTAGTTTTGGTTTTGCAGATTTTTATTCACAGGATCCTGGTTTACAGCTGGAACGATATCCGGAAAGCTTTATATCCGTATATCTCCTTCTAGTTGTGTATTGTATTATTTTCCGCTGCGATGTATTTAAATGTAATTTAAATCTCTGATATTTCTGTGTAATATTCATTTATACTCTGTGTATTCTTGTAATTTGATGGATTGTTGTAATATACAATGAAATGTTCTTCCGTCTGCGTTCTGATTTGTCTTGTCCTCACAGTAATTCGTTCTTTCTCATCTCTTCGGAGACCGGGGAAGTTCGGGTCGCTTCAGTAACACCCTAGATTGAGTATATATATATATATATATATATATATGAGAACGTATTTGTAAATTCTATATAAAAATGTTTTATATTGTGTTATTTGATCAGTTCGATTTTGAACTAGCAACTGACACAATAATGTTTTAAAAAAAATGGTCAGATGAATTAATTTTGGCCATAGTATGCTTTTGTATATAAAAATAATAATTTTACGATTTATTTTTAGTTCGTTGGTTTATTTGAAACAAAGTCGAATTAAGCTATGAATTGTAATTTCCCATATATGAAATTAGAAAGAGAAAATGTATATTGTTGAAATAGAAATCAAAATTGAATTTGAAATGGCAATGTGTAAATAGGAAAAGTAAATAGTTAATCCAATATGAGTTTGAAACTTAACATGGCTAAGAATTGGGTATTGTAATTAAGATTTGGAGTTGGAAAATAAAAGTGTTTGATCTGGTTGATTGGATTGTGCATTGTTGTTTGTTGTTTGTTGGTTGTAAGATGGATTAAATAATTTCATCAAATGATTTAATAAATAAGAGCTCAAAAAAAATTGAAAACGAAGATAATGATCCTATATAATAATTTTGAATAAAATCAAATTTGAAATAAAACTGGGAGGATTTAACCTGTAATGGTTATTGTATATAGAGCTAAGTGCGGGTTGAAAATGAAAAGGGCTGCTAGTTGCTTTGGAATTTGAGTTTGGTAGGGCTGACGAAAAGGTAAATCTTAATATCGTCGATTAATGATAGCTCGTATATCCCTGAACCGGATAGCCATTTGGTTTCGTTCTCTTTTGAGATGTGTGAGGCCCGGAGTGGCAGATGTAGTTGACCTGGTCGAGCAACGCTATAGGGATACTGACGAATTTTTCACAAATTGAGAATTCAGATGATAATTTCATAATAATTATTTTGAGAATAATTGGGATTGGAATATTCCTCTTACTTAGCAATTTCGAGGACGAAATTTTTTTAAGGGGGAAGGAATGTAACGACCCGTATTTTTGGTTGATAAATATTTAGTATATTCTATTTAAATATCGATTCAGAATTTCTAAATAAATTTACAAGATATAGTTCGATTATTAAGAAATATATGGATGTACAAATTTTAAAAGGGTTTTTATAAATAGAATATCGTTTTAAAACTTAGAACATTAATAGATTTAGTTTTGATTTCTATACTAATTGGAATTGAAACTGTTATTTTAATAAATACAATAATATTAATTTATTATTGTTAATTTAGTTAATTGAATTTAATTTATAGTGCATCGAGATTATGCGAGATTAAAAATATTAAACCCATCTAAATCTTGAACACAACATGAACGCAGACCATATTTCTAGCACAAACCTTCGTATGTGTTCATACGTATATTCGTATGGAACAAGCAAATATATGTATACTGAAACTAATAATTATAATCCCAGTAAAGAAAGGATTTATACAAGTTATGGTGTTAACATGAAACGTAAACAAGATATCCAAGAGTAAAGGTGATTCATTGATAACTAATAACAACTAAAATTATAAGGTAGCAAAAAGGAAGCAACTAAATATCTAAATATTCAGCATTATATATCAGTTTGTATCGCTGATTAATCTACTGGAACAAAATAAATCGTGAGAAGAACTCACGAGATCGGACTTGCGCAAGACACAGGTTTAGAGCTAGGAAAATGTACATGCACATCTGCTTTGTACAAACATTATCCATCTGCTAGGCTATTATAGTGCATGCACGACTGCTTTGCAATTCATAAAGCAGAGATTTCCTAACCAAAAGCTGAAAATGTATATACATATGGAACTAGAAATACAAAAAGAACAATGTGGATATATATATATATAGTATTGGTTGTACAGAGACGAGTTGGAATAAAAACATATACAAAATGTGTCTGTACATAAACATAAAGAAACCATACAATACAAGGTTGGGACTGTTAATACAAAGCAAAACCCTATATATATTCTCGGATTCTTAACCAAATATACATATCCGTTCATCATCATTTTTAAATCACTGCATGTCTTGTCTCAGCCTAGGGACAGTAAACTGAATTGTCTCCATTATCATTGATCTGGAAAAAAAATGAAAAGACCATGAAACAGCTAAGCAGAACAGTAAACAAACTTCTATAAAACAATATCAAGTCAAGGACATACAACAAAAGACTAATATTAGCTGTTAAAATACATATTAGGACAAATCGCAGTAAAACACATTAAACAGAAAATCAGTTCAAAATTGGGATCAGAATAATTCATACCAATGTAGGTTATAAAAGTAATGAATCCGTAGTGAGTTACGACTTTGAATTTGTTCATCGTCCAAGTTGTCCATTCTTTTACGAATTTCGGAATCATATCATCATCTTTGTCTGAAGCTTTTCTGAATGATCTTTCCTTTCCTTTTGTGATTGATGGTCGACCGCAATTTGATTTTGGAAATTAGTCGATCGAGCTGTGAGAACAAACCCTAGAGGATCGTCTAGATTTATCCAGGATGACTGCTATAAAACAGTACTAAACAGCTAAGAAAAGGAAAATGAACAGCTATAGAGTAGAGTTGGAATAGCTAGAAGCGATAAGACAATGCATAGCCAAACTGAAATTAGATATGTAAACATCAAGGCTGTGCAGTAAATGAACAGCTGAATATATATATATATTACATCACGAATAGCTAAATAAGATTAAATTTAGAGCAGCTGAATAAACAGCTATGGTTATAGCTAATAGCTAAGGAAAACAGAAATAAACAACAAATATATGAATACATCAAAGCTATACAGCTAATATATGTACATACTGATACAACAATTCTATACAGACAAATCGAGATAGCGTAATGTATTCATATGCACAGGAATGAACAACTAAAAGAACAGTACGATGTATAGTTGAAGAAAAAGGTCTATTGATATATCAAATCTACAGATAATGAATTGATATATCTATTCATACATGATACATATACACACAGCCAACTTCATGAACAAACGCAATACAAGGACTGCTGCAATATATTTTAAAATCTGAACATAGAACCTATGGATCTATAATACCGATTTTAAATCTTTGGATGAAATAGACAAGTCATAGGCCCTATCTAACCAAATCTATACTAGTCAATCACTGTGAACAGAAACTGTACTAAAAATCTAACTTTACTTCAGCAAATCTCGACCAAAACCATTTTGTAGTGATCAATATCCATCACACAATTCCATCATAGTACGCAAATCTGAAGAAAACCCAATGGTCTACAAAATTTGGCCGAACCTATCTAAGATCAGCCTTGAAGAGACATGGATCCTATCTATAATAACCATACTATAAATAAGGGTGTGCGCATGAGTATTTCATCAACTCCAGAACCAAACGACGCAATGTAGTAAAAAGAAACAATTTGAGTTACTTAAAATTCGAAGCTAAAATTATAAAGCAGTACAAAAATTTAGTTAAATAATTATCTGCGTTCAGGGATCCTTGTTCTTCATCTCGAGATGATGAATCTTCGGATGTATTTGTCAAACCGAGGCTTAGGGTTCGGGGAATCTTCAAGTGAAAACTTCAATCGGGTTCATTGGTAACCTGTAGTGGATCTGGAAGGTTCAGGAAGTGGTGGTGGCGTAAAGGGTTGATTGGGGGTTTGACCGAATAATTGAGGGAGGAGGACAAAAGGGAGATCGAAGAAATTGGTGGCGTAGAGGTGGTGTGAGGCGACGGATCTCGAGTTTGTTGAAAACAAAGGGAAGCAGACAAGGGATATCGGCCATGGCCGAATTTTTTGGAGATATTTATTATCATGGAGGCGGTGGTTTTTTTTTTGTTTCTGAGGGTTTGGAAATACGTTTGGGTCATGAGAGTTTTGATGGGAATAGTGGGCCTGGGTAAGTCAGCGGAACGGCAAGGTAAAAGCCCCTTTTAATAAATTAATTAATTCATGTTTTGATAATAAAATTTCTTTACAAGTTGTTTTGTACGATATCACACACATACGTTGACAGATTTAAGCATGGTTGGTCTCGTTGGGAATGTAGAAACGAGAAGATCGATATGTAACAGTGTCTCTCAGGACAGGAAGGACGGAAATTTTTTAATTAAATTAAACGTTGTTTAATTTAATTAAAAACCAAAGTTAATGATCAAACCAAATCAAGGTGAGTTAAACTCACTATGTTCTTCCCATTTATATTTTATATAAATTGGGATTTTATTTTCGGTGCTCTAGTTGCTTGTGGGTGATCGTTTGCTAGTGATATACTTAGTGTTAATTTAACCAATGAAATTAAGCGGTTGTTTAATTTCAGTAAAATACATAATCGTTGTTTAAACCCAATAGAAGAAATTTCCCTAGGTTGGTCATGTTTTTGAAATTGTTTGAATTGTTCTGAATGATCTGTGAATTGATTGATAGTCGTCATTTATTATCAGACAAATGAAACAGTTCTGATTAGACAGTTGATTTGATCAATAACCGTTGGATTGAAAATTCAATATGTGATTTGTTTTAACTAGTGAATATATTGGTTGAATATTTTGGCATCACTCTCTAGAGGTCAATCATTATACAATTATGAATTTTTATTGTCAAGTGAACTGACCATATCGAAGTTATAAATTTATTTTATAACTAAAATAGGTTTTAAATATATTCTGAATAGAGAAACTTTAAAAGGAAATAAATATTATTATTATTCAAAGGTTTATAAGTTATTATTAAATTGCTTTGATAAGGTGAATTCTTATGTCAAGAGAAATTGTAAGGAGATGAGCAGGAAATAACCTAACGGTTAAGAATTTGATTAAGTGGTTCTTAGAAAACAATTATATGAAGTTATTTGAATTAATTAAAAGGAGGAATTAACTGGGATTGATTTAAACTTTGAGAAGAGATTCTGAACGAGTTTTATATTTGGACTCAATGAACTTATAAAGGGATTTAAGTTAACTCATAGCTTAAGTGGAACGGTTACTTAACATTGGGATTAAGTAAAGAAAGGCGAAGGTATAAAAGAGTTATAATAAAACCTGAGATGTAAAACAAGGTTTATAAAGCAAGTGAGAAGTGAAGAAACTAATTTGGAATTAGAAATACTTTAAGGGTGGTAATTGGACCTTGAGATTTCCCAGAAAGGAGAAAGGAATGGGAAAAAAGGGATCTGTAATTAAGTTTGGTACAAGAATTAAGTAATAAGGTCTGTGATAATAACCCAGTTAGGAGACAAAGAGTTTAAACAAGTGGGAAGTTAATACGAGTGATGTTTGGTAAGGAATTAAATAATCAATGGATTAAGCAATATTAGTTTTTATTTTAAAAAGAGACTTCCAAAAGATAAAGTAAATTTATAAGGCAATATTTTGAATTAAATAGTTAAATAGAATTTGAATTGATATTGGAATAAGATAAGGGTTTTGAGTATGACTTATATTTATCTGAAGATAAGGACATTATTGTTCATGGTCTGAGAGGTAATTAAAATACCCCAACTTAAACGACTTCGGAATTATCTGAAGATGATATTAGTCGTGATGATATAAAGGACAATAAGAGTTTATTATTTCATTTGAGAAATAATAGTGAAATGTGTAGTGAAACATTGGTATACCTATATAGAATGAGAATCCCAATAAAAGGAAAAAAATACAAGGAAATTACAACGATATTTTTAAGACAGAATGGAAACGTAAAGTTGGGTTTTATCCAATAAGAATAAGCACTGGGGCTGTCAAGTAAATGAATGAAAGATATTTTATAATGTTGTTTTACAAATAATAAGTTGGACCGATTTCTCTATTATAGATTATAAATAATATTTTAGCAAAAGATTGACAAACAATAGAAGAAAGATAACTAAGATGGTTGTTCTTCGTAAATGATTTTCTGTTAAACAAGAATAAAATACCGAGTTTCCAAAATATTGGAAGATAAGATGTTTTTTTAATTATTTGGATTAAAAGGCCAAGTAATGCTGAATACTGAAAAGTAAATTCTATTTTTATGGTTGAATGAATGTTTTATTTGATAGTTAACTAACCGACTATCAAATCTGGCCTGTACGTTTGTTGGTACGGGAAGACCGGGATCGAAGTTATATTCGAAAACCATTCCGACCAATAAATACTAAAATATAAAAGACATCAGATGACGATCGAGATGGAGCATGGAAGACCATAGATCTTCATAAAATGGAAGAACTAATTAAAATCTCTTGTTCGACCCAGAGATATACTGGGGTTCTGTCGTGGTTGAAGTCTGTGGATTGTAAGGACTACTCGCTACTGATCCATGGGGCAATTCTTATATGAGATGCAGTAGGAGAATGCCTTCGGCTCATCCTATTCCTGGATGACTTGTATGGATGGATGTCTGACAGAGTATTTCCAAAAGAATCGCGTACTTTGATTTTCTTCAAACGTTCCATAGTTGGTTAGCTCCCAACTAGAGTATTTTTTTGGACGTCAATTAGCGATATCTAGTGGATTTGACGATGTGGCATTCAAAATGAATGGCGATCAGATGTTTCAAAGTACATTCTGGCCTCAAGCTTCACAACCGGTAAATGACAAAAATTGGGCAGGCAGCATGGCTATGTGGGTCGCTCCCATTAGGGTGTATAATCACTTATCTAGAAAATTCCTTTTGCTTCTTTATTCTATCGATGTTGTCCTTTTTTCGGGAAGACGACGGGTAGCTCCGAACCGTTGGTGATATACATTCGATACACTCAAGCAAAATGAGTGGTCGGTCATGTGTGGGCCGGGTTGCAAGATGTTCTTGTTGAACCCAGTGTATTCGTCTCTAGAGATACACGATCGGCAGGTGGTCCCATACCTTGTCATAGTCGGAATCCAATTTCCAATAAGCTCCCGCGGTTTTGTTTGTATACTATATATGTAGAGCGTGAGATGCAAGCGTTCTACTAGATTTTATTTACTTATATTTAGACATTATTATAATATCAGATAAGATATTGGTTTCAAAAATGTTTTGGGTTATCGTAAGGTAAAAACCGTCTGTATTTATGTGTGGATTTGGTCTTACGAGTATCCTTTTCTTTCGAAAGGATTTTAACTTTAAAATTAAGTTGTGTGATACCCAAAATACTGTGCGAGTTTATCTCACTTTGGTTCACCAGACTGACCCGGTGTTTTGTAAATGCTCGGGTTAACCTGGGTTGGACAGGTTCAGGTTATCGAATGTTGTGAAGAGACGAGCTAGGGATGTTCAGGCGTATGATACTATATAGCTACTATTCCGATGTGTGTTGTATATGGGAACAAGTTATTATAACTGTCCCACTGATGTGATGTACTCTGATATTGTAAGTTTTATCTAAAGCTCTCAATAAAGTTATTTCTGCATTATATTTTGTTCCGTTGCGATGTGAGACTCTGTGTTGTGTTTGTTCTTCTTCTTCTTCTTCAATTCTAATATTACTTTCTTTCTTACCTCATCCTCCAATTTCTTTCTAATAACGTTCCAAGGTTTTCGGTGTTTGGAAAGTCGGCATGAGTTACAGTAATGGTATTTATGTCGATTTTCGGGGCCGAAAATTCTTGGCCATTACATGTCAAAACATTTTTATATCCAAATGCCTATTTTAAAGTTGCATTACAGAAAAAAAATGTAAAATGCAATGCAAATACAATTCATATTAAAATGTTTATTTTAATATTTCATTTACATTAAAAATGTAAGATCACATGTAAATTCATTTTTCTCTAAATGATTATTTCAAAGTCACATTTACATTAAAAATGTAAAATCAAATGTAAATTCATTCTTATGAAACAAATGACCATTTTTGATTACATTGAAGATGTAGATTTTATGCTGGCATATAACGATCATTTTCATATATATATATATATATATATATATATATATATATATATATATACATATAATATAAAAATCTGATTTTCAAATTATTCAAACAATTAATATATAATAACATGAATATTTTATAACACAAAAATATTTCAGAAAATTTCGGTAGCATAATAGCAGGGTAATGAAAACC
The DNA here is from genome assembly GCA_030737875.1 of Allium sativum. NCBI lineage: Eukaryota > Viridiplantae > Streptophyta > Magnoliopsida > Asparagales > Amaryllidaceae > Allium > Allium sativum. The sequence goes on from CM060912.1 coordinate 140,913,181, forward strand.
GGTACCGTCCCGATGTACGGCTCCTCGCATTACCTTAGGCCTCGCGGCTTCACATGGAATTTAATTTCCTAATACATTTTTCTAGGCAGTCTAATGACACAATATCAATTAATTTCATCTTCTTCTTTTTTCAACCACAATCAAACACTAAATGTAACGAACCGGAAAATTCGTTGCTCGAATTTTCGACACAAATACATTCTGTGTCCAAACTCGAGTATCGAAAATCCAGAATGTTAAAGAAAGAAGTTAGAAGGTGAGATAAGAAAGAAAGAAATTATTAGAAGAGAAGAAAAAGAAGAAGAACAACTAACAACAATATCAAAGTCTAACGTCGCAGCGAAATAAAATATAATACAGAACTAAATTTTTTATTTCAAAACTTGAAATGATACTTATAATTTATCAGAGTACAATGGACATTCAGTTCATCTGGACAGTTATAATAGTCTGTCCTCATTTACAAGTTCATCAACCAGAATACGTTTGAGGAAATCAACGTACGTGGTCCTTTGGAAATACTCTGTCAGACATTCATCCATACAAGTTGTCCTGGGACTGGACAAACCGAAGGCACTCTCCTACCACATCCTCGGAATCACCCTATAGATCAGTAGCGAGTACTCCTTGCACTCCGTCGATCTCAATCACGACAGGATCACTATTAGAATATCTCCGGGCGCGAGTCCAGAGAATTCGACATAGTCTTTCACTTATGAATATCCAAGGTCCTCACTGCTTCATCTTCAATCCGTATCTTTCATGTTACGTGTTTGTTGGTTCGGAATGGTTTTCGAATAAATTCGATCCCGGTCTTTCCACACCAACAATCAGATTAGACCAGATTTGATAGTCGGTTATTTAACTATCAAATAAAACATCCATTCATCTATAATAGAAAATTGAATTTCCTGTTTTAATATCCATTATCATTATAGCCTCCTTTGGTTAACCGTTCGTTAATTCAAAACTTCTCCAGCCAGCTTTCTAATTCCCTTAACCCTATTTCTAAATTATTCAATATTTATTACCACTTTTACATGGAATGTTTATCTCGAATTTATGACCATTCTATTATATCTCTCAAAAATAATATTCACAAAACATTAAATCTTGATACAATATTCCTTTTCGGATTTGATTTGTAAAACATTTGCTACATACTTATTTCTAAACTGAAACAGGATAGTGATATACTTTCATTATCCGATTCCATTTCATCTTAATCTTCATACACCAAGTTCTATATCAAACCTTTATTCCACAAATAATTCCTATAAACATTTATATGTTTAAACTCCATTTTATTCTACTTATAACTTATGTCCTACAATATCCGTATTTACCTATCATTTGCAAATTCTAATAATATTTACTATTTATAAACCATATGTAAAATTCTTTAATATAATCTATATTATATTATTCAAATTAACTCTATCTAAATTCAATTAGAATTTAATATTTCAAAAGCCCTTAATAAATTTCTATTTTTCACACTACTACTTTATTCTCCTTAATCACCTTAATCGTCAGTACTAGTCCCCACTTGGCTTATTTAGTCACATTCGATTTTATAATTGAAACTCCGAGTTTCAATCTATTTATAACCTCTAATTGTAGAGTTATATACTCTCTTTTATATTTTCCTTGTAACTGGAAAATTCCAATATCGATTTCATATTCGTTTCCTATTTCTTAACCTCTAATGAATAAAAATTCCAATTGTTCATTATCACTTTAAATGAGATTTTTATCTCAAATATACCATCATCCCAAATATTTTACTTAAAAAAATATGATTTACAAAACCATCATCTAATATTCCATAAGTATTCGTTATAAACACCTTTATAGTTTTCTTATAACTTGTCTCAGTTTATTTCAATAATTTCCTTCCATAAAAATATTCGTATATAAATTCCAATTCCTATTATTCATAAAAATCTTATATAAAATAATATAGACTATATTATTCCGATTAGTTCGACTTAAATTCAATAAGAAATTATAAATTAAAACCCTTTTTAACATTTTCCTTCCAACAAATTTCTATCTGCAAAGATTTTTCTTTTACCCTTTATTCATTCTCCATCACACGTAGTATTCCTTAACACAAGTTCATTCTTAACTTAATTAGTCGACCTGAGCTCACACTTGAATTTTCAAGTTCCATTTCTATTTAACTCCTATTTTGTTATAAATTCTTCTTTATATTTTCCTTGCAAATGGGAAATTTTCCATCTATTTTAAAATAACAGTTTATCATTTGATTCTCATTTCTTTCCCAAATTCATACATATTTCACATTTTCTCAAATTCCCCAATACTAGTTTCACTTATGAAATTTCCTCTTCATCCCATTTGGTTTAAACAAATATTTTATTTTTAAATTCTATTTAACTCGAATTCTAAATAAACATTTCTATTTGAAACAATTATTTTCTTTTCAACTCTCTTTATATTTTTATTTCTATTTTGAAATCCATATTTTCCAAAATTCTCAAAAGGTGACCGTTTCATTTCTTTATGAACGTCATTTCTAAAATCGCCTCGTTAACCCCTTTTTTGAACAAATCTTCCCTTCTATATTGTACTTATTGTTCGGATTTTCAAATGAATATTTCTATTTACAAATAAATAATTTCCCTTGCAAATGGGAAAATTCCAATCTGTTTAAATAACAGATTACTTTTCAATTCACATTTCTTATAATGTTGTTTATAAATGACTTCTTCAAAATATTGGTTTAAACAATTATTTACTTTTGAATTCTAGTTAATTTGGATCTAAATAACCATTTCTGTTTTTGGAAATAAATAATCTCTTTAAAAATTCTTATTATATTTCAAATTTCTATTTTTAAATCCATATATTACTATTTAGGATATTCAAAATATCCAAAATCAACAAACAGTGTCACTCACACATCCAACCATAACATAAGCTATCACAGATGATCATATATCAACATATATGTGAAGCAAAAATATAAATGTGAGGAATCCAGTTGGATCCCTCCAACCTGTTTTTCCTGCATCTACAGATGTTAGTCAACAATAATTATACCCATCTTGCTTCGAGGCAGGACATCGCGGTATAGAAGGTCATCCACTATATATATTGTGGGGCGCATAGGGAAACCATCTGCTAATGGTACTGCGGGAATTATCCAACCATCAATCACCAATAATATTTTTATATATTATTATTATATACTATAATCACTTTATATCAATCAATTATCAGCCAACAAGCAATAAAATAAATTTTGATCTATTAAAAATAGTTCCCAATAATTTAACCGAGTGAGTTTAACTCATCTCGGTTTTCCCACCGAATATCTGATTAAATCCATATTGTTGCGGCTACAGATCGACTTCATTATCTCGAATAAAGTTCATCTTCCTATGATTATTTGTTTGTTTTATCGATTAATATTTATTTTTTTGAATTAACCACTAATGAATAAATAAATTCATTCTGTGAAAATAAATTTACCTTAGAAATGTATACCTTACGGTTACCGCAATCCACTCAACTAATTCGCGAAGCAAATTCTCCAAACATCTCCAAAACTACATCAGCCAAAACTGCGAGTTTTCCTGCTTGGATAGTTTTCGAACAACTAGCGGTCACTACCATCTCCTAACACCACATTTCCACTCTTAATTCAAACTCTGGTCCACGTTCATCCCTCTGCATCACAGACCAATTCAGTTTGTTATTATTGAATCGAACTCCCTTCATCACCTTATTGCATTGCTCCAACCCGTAAGGCATCTCACCATCAACATAGCTGACCACCCCCATCAAATTAATAGACCTATATACCCAAAATTCAAATGCCAAACCCTATTTGACCCAATTCATCATCAATAATTTGCACCTACACAATACACTAATTCACACCCCCACAATCCCACTGTTGTACCCAGGCAACGCAACTTGCTCCAAAGCTTTTCACTATCCTGACTTCTTCAATTCAACAATCCCTTGAAAACAGCTATGTCCTTCATACACGCACCAGTGTTCATGAATTAGCAGTGGCAAAACTTGAATCGCACATCTCAAAAAAACCAATCCAGTTCACCCAACAGGAAATTCGACTTTACCTCGTCGGCCTTTTTAGAACAACCACACCCTCCAAAATGAAATTGTCGTATCATTCGCATCTCCCATTTCAGATCATCGACATAACATCCTCCCCCAAATTCACATTCTAGTCCAACCTGTCTATCGGTATTGATCTACAGATTGCACCCTTCAAGTACTTCCAGAATGTCGATGAGCTTCAGGGGGAAACCGGTGGTTCAGATAGCGACAAGCAAGTTTCATTTTTTCCCTCTTTCTAAAATCGCGCGTCTTTATCTTGGTTCTAGCTCCTGAGAATTTCGATTGAGATGATGAAGATGGACCGCGATTTCTGTTTACAAAATTCTTTTTTCCCTTTTTTTTCTTTAAAAGGAAATCGCGATTTTGAAATTTATAGAAGAGGAACGAAAGAACGAAGGAGTAAATTGGCTTGAGAATGGGAATGAAGGCATCGGCTAGATTTATAGAAGCGAAGAAAGAAATGATAAGAACAACGTCCTTCAGTAGAGGATAGAGGTAGGCATAGCTTTACAGTAGTAGAGAGGTTTGCAGCGTACTGAAGCTTCAGGGAGAAGGAAATGTTCGATTTGAAAGTGAAGAGAGAAGACGGGGAATAGGCTTACAGAATTGATGTGTCAGGTCGTCTCCTATTTATTTTGTTTATATAATTAATTTTATTTTTATTTCCGGTTGAACTGGTATGGTTTCACCCCATTTAAAATATCACTTGTTATCAAACTCCTATCTGAACGCAACGACTGACATTTCTAGGGTTCTAGCACTGTGTTGAACACACTGGGACAGTTTCCACGGTCTAATTTGACCATATACCGAAGATATTAAATTAAAAAGATAATTTAACATTTGATTCTATTTACTATAAACTGATTTAAAAATAAAACAAATCTACTGATTTTTTATTTAATATACACACAACTGAATTTATATAAATTACAGAATACACTGACTTAAATTCTAAACTCGATATTTTATTTTCACGTTAAAGAAATATTTTATTTTATTTAAAATCGATTTATTATATTAAATAAATCGTTATTGTTTACAAAGGATTTCACAACGACTATTTGAAATTTTGATTAGGCCACAACTGACAATATAAATCACAAAATTCTGATTTTATCTCTTTCATTAGAAAATTATAATTCAACAGATTCCAATATTTCTTGTTTCAGCGAATTCCGACTTATAACGAATCTTGTGCACTCAGTTGAAGTTCAAAACCGAATATTACGAACTGCCGCGCCATTTACGAACTCGTTTATATTTAATATATATTTATTCGTTTCAAACTTCATTTTTATTAATATAAAAAATTCCGTTTATAATACTAATCCAATATTTAAACCAATTTAAATATTCAAATATAGATTGAAAAATGCAGGACGTTACATTCCTTCCCCCTTAAAAGAATTTCATCTCCGAAATTACTAAGCAGGAAATGTAGCTATACCTTATTCACTTCTCCCAATCCACTCATGCAACTTGACACTGATCTCAACATCCTTAATCTCCAACAACCCACCAACTTATTAGTTTCCATATTCACTCAAAAATTCTCAACTTCAACTTCCAATTGAACATTAACTTTTTGTTAACAAAAATTTTCAAAACCGTTGTAAATTTTTCTAACTCCCTAAATTTTTGAAAAATTTCGCTAGCACCTCCTTTGTACGGGCTGATCGGTACAACAACAAAATGCCCCTTTGGGCCTTTCCCAATCAAAAAGAAAATCAAAAAGCCAAGTGGCTTGCCGATTCGGCGCATAAAATCTCATATTGAATTAAAAATGTACCTTTTTGTTGGGCAACCCCTGTTTATACTTCACACTTGCTCCATCCAATAAACCTGTCCAATCATATACATATCCATTCCTATTTGGTCACAATCCATTTAACATTTTACTTCCACTTTTCCAATTTATCCATTAATTCATTCTCTTTCTTCACTTGCGACAGCTTAAACAAGCATGTTCACTTATATATTTTTGCTTACAACCAGTCGAGCTTCATTTATAACTCAAGGTTCTAGGTTTAATTTCTAATTTACAAGTCAAATTAAATTTACACTTGAGTTTTTAATTCAATTCATTCTTCATTCATTTCCTATTCAACTGAATTTTATATAATCTGAGTTTATATTCACTATTCAATATATACATGCATATTCGCTTCAATTTCAAGACTCAATTTCACTCAATTGAATAACATCTTAAGTCATATTCAATTATTACTACTCGCCTTGGATTTTTTTAATTCATTTCTCATTTTGATCGACTCATTTAAACTATATGCATCGAGCTTTATTTAGATTACCCACATTCAATTTATTGGTATTTCAACTTGAATTTACAAATTTACGTTCCGAACTGGTTTAATACTTCGTTTTAGTTTAATATGGTTTTAATTTCAATTTAAGTCAATATAACTTACTACCAACTAAGTTTCAATCCAATCATTTATACTGGAATTTGTTTTCATTAATTTCAAATTTATACCCAAGCTTCAATTTTTATTTCAAAAATCATTTACTACAACTTTTGATTATATTTAACCATTTCAATTACATAATACCATCTGAATTCCATTTAATTAATCAAGCAATCAAATATCAACAATAGTTTGATAAAATTATTATTTTTATATACACAAATAGATTTGGGAAAAATTATTTCATTTACCCTCTTTAGAAAATAATATTGTATCAATTTCCAGTTCAATGCTTTTCAACACTTGAACAGATCAACCAACACAAAACAAAACATTTGTATATGAAATCTACAAATACGCTCTCATATATATATACTCAACTCAATCTAGGGTATTACTAACCCCATCTCTATCAAGTTACGCCAAAGAGCCAAAGTTATTCCTAAAGTATTGCTTTGATACCACTGTAACGAACCAGAAAATTCGTTGCTCGAATTTTCGACACAAATACATTTCGTGTCCAAACTCGGGTACTGAAAATCCAGAATGTTAAAGAAAGAAGTTAGAGGGTGAGATAAGAAAGAAAGAAATTATTAGATTAGAAAAAGAAGAAGAAGAATAACTAACCACAATATCAGAGTCTCACATCGCAGTGGAATAAAATATAATACAGAACTAAATTTTTTATTTCAAAACTTGAAATGATACTTACAATTTATCAGAGTACAACAGACATTTAGTCTGGACAGTTATAACAGTCTGTCCTCATTTACAACACACAGCGGAATACTGTATATGTCATATGTCTAAACTCCTCCGGCTTATCTCCTGAAATATGTATCTTATCCTGAACCAGCACAACTCGATCTAACCCAACTTGGTCTGACCCAAGCATTACAAACGCACAGGTCAGTCTGGTGAACCAGCGTGAGAAAAACCTTCTAAATTATTGGTAGCATCAAACTTGATTTTAAAGTTAAAAATCATTTCGAAAGAAAAGGATAATCGTAAGATCAATCCATACATAAACACGGATGGTTTTTACCTTACGATAACCAAAACCATTTTTGAAATCAATATTTTTTTTGATATTATAGTAGTGTCTAAATACAAATAAATATTAATATAGCAGAACGCTTGCATCTCACGCTCTACATATATAGTATACGATCAAAACCGCGGGTGCTTATTGGAGATTGGATTTCCAACTATGACAAGGTATGGGACCACCTTCCGATAGTGTTTCACTAAAGGGGAATACACTGGGTTCAATAAGAACGTCTTGCAACCCGGCACACATATGACCGACCACTCATTTCTCTTGAGTGTATCGAATATTTTGTCACCTACGTTGGTACTAACATAACTATTTCCCGGGAGATACAGAAGCGAAAAGAAGTAACAAATGTGAATATTCTCTAGATGGTGACAATACACCCTAATGGGTGCGACGTACATAGCCAAGCTGCCCGCCTGGTTTTTGTCATTTCCCGATTGTGAGCCTTAAGGTCATAATTCATTCTTTTATTTATTTTTATATTTTTAGAACATCTAGCCTCCATTCACTTTGAATGCCACATCATCAGATCCATAAGATATCACTAATTGACGCCCACAAAAATATACTAGTGTTCAAGCTAAGAGAAGTGCCCCTCTCCGCCATCAACCGAAATATGTTTGAGGAAATCAACGTACATGGTCCTTTGGAAATACTTTGTCAGACATTCGTCCATACAAGTTGTCTTGGGACTGGACAAACCGAAGGCACTCTCCTACCTCATCCTAGGAATCAGCCTATAGATCAGTAGCGAGTAGTCCTTGCACTCTATTGATTTCAATCACGACAGGATCACTATTAGAATATCTTCGGGCGCGACTCCAGAGAATTCGACATAGTCCTTTCGGTTATGAAGATCCACGGTCTTCACTGCTTCATCTTCAATTCGTATCTTTCACGTTACGTATTTGTTGGTTCGGAATGGTTTTCGAATAAATTCGATCCCGGTCTTTTCGCACCAACAATCGTGTTAGGCGAGATTTGATTGTCGGTTATTTAACTATCAAATAAAACATCCATTTATCCATAATAGAAAATTGAATTTCCTGTTTTAATATCCATTATCATTATAGCCTCCTTAGATTAACCATATATTAATTCAAAACTTCTCCAGTCATCTTTCTAATTCCCTTAACCCTATTTCTAAATTATTGAATATTTATTACCACTTTTACATGGAATGTTTGTCTCGAATTTATGACCATTCTAATATATCTCTCAGAAATAATATTCACAAAACATTAAATCTTTATACAATATTCCTTTTCGGATTTGATTAGCAAAACATTTACTAAATATCTATTTCTAAACTGAAACAGGATAGTGATATACTTTCATTATCCGATTCCATTTCATCTTAATCTTCATACACCAAGTTCTATATCAAACCTTTATTCCACAAATAATTCCTATAAACATTTATATGTTTAAACTCCGTTCTATTCTACTTATAACTTATGTTCTACAATATCCGTATTTACCTATCATTTGCAAATTCTAATAATATTTACTATTTATAAACCATATGTGGAATTCTTTAATATAATATATATTATATTAATCAAATCAACTCTACCTAAATTCAATTAGAATTTAATATTTCAAAAGCCCTTTATAAATTTCTATTTTTCACACTACTACTTTATTCACTTTAACCACCTTAATCGTCAATACTAGTCCCTACTTGACTTATTTAGTCACATTCGATTTTATACTTGAAACTCCGAGTTTCAATCAATTTATAACCTCTAATTGTAGAGTTATATGCTCTCTTTTATATTTTCCTTGTAACTGGAAAATTCCAGTATCGATTTCATATTCGTTTCCCATTTCTTAACTTCTAACAAATAAAAATTCCAATTGTTCATTATCACTTTAAATGAGATTTTTATCTAAAATCTATCATCATCCCAAATATTTTACTTAAAAAAAATATGATTTACAAAACCATCATCTAATATTCCATAAGTATTCATTATAAACACCTTTATAGTTTTCTTATAACTTATCTCAGTTTATTTCAATAATTTCCTTCCATAAAAATATTCGTATATAATTGCCAATTCCTATTATTCATAAAAATCTTATATAAAATAATATAGACCATATTATTCCAATTAGTTTGACTTAAATTCAATGAGAAATTATAAATTAAAAACCCTTTTTAACATTTTCCTTCCAACAAATTTCTCTCTGCAAAGATTTTTCTTTTACCCTTTATTCATTCTCCATCGCACATAATATTCCTTAACACAAGTTCATTCTTAACTTAATTAGTCGACCTGAATTCACACTTGAAATTTCAAGTTCCATTTCTATTTAACCACTATTTTGTTATAAAATCTTCTTTATATTTTCCTTGCAAATGGGAAAATTTCCATCTATTTTAAAATAACAGTTTATCATTCGATTCTCATCTCTTTCCCAAATTCATACATATTTCACATTTTCTCAAATTCCCCAATACTAATTTCACTTATGAAATTTCCTCTTCATCCCATTTGGTTTAAACAAATTTTTTTTTCAAATTCTATTTAACTCAAATTCTAAATAAACATTTCTATTTGAAAACAATTATTTCTTTTCAACTCTCTTTATATTTTTATTTCTATTTTGAAATCCGTATTTTCCAAAATTCTCAAAAGGTAACCGTTTGATTTCTTTATGAACGTCGTTTATAAAATCACCTCATTAACCCATTTGTTTGAACAAATCTTCCCTTTTATATTGAACTTATAGTTCGGATTTTCAAACGAACATTTCTATTTACAAATAAATAACTTCCCTTGCAAATGGGAAAATTCCAATCTTATTTAAAATAACAGATTACTTTTCAATTCCCATTTCTTATAATGTCGTTTATAAATCACTTCTTCAAAATATTGGTTTAAACAATTATTTACTTTTGAATTCTATTTAATTTGGATCTAAATAACCATTTCTGTTTTTGGAAATAAATAATCTCTTTTAAAAATTCTTATTATATTTCAAATTTCTATTTTTATATCCATATATTACTATTTAGGATATTCAAAATATCCAAAATCAATAAACAGTGTCACTCACACATCTAACCATATCATAAGCTATCATAGATGATCACATATCAGCATATATGTGAAACAAAAATATAAATGTGAGGAATCCAGTTGGATCCCTCTAACCTGTTTTTCCTGCATCAACAGATGTTAGTCAACAATAATAATACCCATCCTACTTCAAGGCAGGACATCGCGGTATAGAAGGTCATCCACTATATATATTGTGGGGCGCATACCGAAATCATCCGCTAATGGTACTACGGGCATCCGCTAATGGTACTGTGGGAATTATCCAATCATCAATCACTAATATTATTTTTATATACTATTATTATATACTATAATCACTTTATATCAATCGAGTATCAGCCAACAAGCAATAAAATAAATTTTGAACTATTAAAAATAGTTAAGAATAATTTAACTGAGTGAGTTTAACTCACCTCGGTTTTCCCGTCGAATATCTGATTAAATCCATATTGTTGCGTCTACAAATCAACTTCATTATCTCGAATAAAGTTCATCTTCCTATGATTATTTGTTTATTTTATCGATTAATATTTATTTATTTGAATTAACCATTAATGAAAAAATAAATTCATTCTATGAAATTAAATTTACGTTAGAAACGTATACCTTACGGTTACCGCAATCCACTCGACTAATTCGCGAAGCAAATTCTCCAATAATCTCCAAAACTGCATCAGCCAAAACTGAGAGTTTTTCCTACTTGGACAGTTCTTCGAACAACTAGTGGTCACTACCATTTCCTAACACCACATTTCCACTCCTAATTCAAACTCTGGTCCACATTCATCCCTCTGCATCACAGACCAGTTCAGTTTTTTATTATTGAATCAAACTCCCTTCATCACTTTATTGCATTACTCCAACCCGTAAGGCATCTCACCATCAACACAACTGACCACCCTCCCTCAAATTAATAGACCTGTATACCCAAAATTCAAATGCCAAACCCTCTTTGACCCAATTCATCATCAATACTTTGCACCTCCACAATACACTGATTCACACCCCCACAATTCCACTGTTGCACCTAGGCAACGCAATTTGCTCCAAAGCTTTTCACTATCCAGATTTCTTCAATTCAACAATCCCTTGAAAACAGCTCTGCCCTTCATACACGCACCAGTCTTCATGAATTAGCAGCAGCAAAACTTGAATCGCACATCTCAAAAAAACCAACCCAGTTCACTCAACAGGCAATTCGACTTTACCTCGTCGGCCTTTCTAGAACAACCACACCCTCCAAAATGAAATCGCAGTACCATTCGCACCTCCCATTTCAGATCAGCGACATAACATCCTCCCCCAAATTCGCATTCTGGTCCACCCTGTCCATCGGTATTGATCTACAGATTGCACCCTTCGAGTACTTCCAGAATGTCGATGTGCTTTAGGGGGAAACCGGTGGTTCAGATCGCGACAAGCAAATTTCATTTTTTTTCCCTCTTTCTGAAATCATGCGTCTTTATCTTGGTTCTAGCTCCTGAGAATTTCGATCGAGATGATGAAGATGGACTGCGATTTCTGTTTACGAAATTCTTTTTTCCCGTTTTTTCTTTAAAAGGAAATCGCGATTTTGAAATTTACAAAAGAGGAAAGAAAGAACGAAGGAGTGAATTGGCTTGAGAATTGGAATGAAGGCATCGGCTATATTTATAGGAGCGAAGAAAGAAATGATAAGAACGACGTCCTTCAGTAGAGGTTAGAGGTAGGCATGGCTTTACAGTAGTAGAGAGGTTTGCAGCGTACTGAAGCTTAGGGAGAAGGAAGTGTTCCGATTTGAAAGTGAAAAGAGAAGACAGGGAATAGTCATACAGAATAGATGTGTTAGATCCTCTCTTATTTATTTTGTTTATATAATTAATTTAATTTTATTTTTATTTCCGGTTGAACTGATGTGGTTTCACCCCCATTTAAAATATCACTTGTTATCAAACTCCTATCTGAACGCAACAACTGACATTTCTAGGGTTCTAGCACTGTTCTGAACACACTTGGACAGTTTCCATGGTCTAATTTGACCATATACCGAAGATATTAAATTAAACGGATAATTTAACATTTGATTCTATTTAATATAAACTGATTTAAAAATAAAACAAATCTAATGATTTATTATTTAAAATACACACAACTAAATTTATATAAATTACAGAATACACTGACTTAAATTCTAAACTCGATATTTTATTTTCACGTTAAACCAATATTTTATTTTATTTAAAATCAATTTATTATATTAAATAAATCGTTATTCTTTACAAAGGATTTCACAACGGCTATTTGAAATTTTGATTTGGCCATAACTGACAATATAAATCACGAAATTTTGATTTTTTTTCTCTTTCCTTAGAAATTTATAATTCAGCAGATTCGAATATTTCTTGTTTCAGCGAATTCCGATTTATAACGAATCCTGTGCACTCAGTTGAAGTTCAAAGCTGAATATTACGAACTGCCGCGCCATTTACGAACTCGTTTATATTTAATATATATTTATTTGTTTCAAACTTTGTTTTAATTAATATAAAAAATTGCATTTATAATACTAATCCAATATTTAAAACAATTTAAATTCAAATGCAGATCGAAAAATGCGGGACGTTACACCAAAAATCAACCAATCACGTAGCATAAAACAATCAAGTCGTCCATGGTCTGTGGAAGACGGAAGTCGGGAGTTTCTAAACTCCGTCTACATCCTAACATAATTTTATTTAATTTATTCGAATTCAGAAATCTCACTTTGTTGTCGGCTTCACCAAAAATTGTAGCGAGCTCTAAAAATTCTCCGGTCAGTTCTAAAATGTCGTGTGCGACGCCATGGTCCCGATGTCTTCTGTTTCATCGAATTTCATTATCATATGAACAAGATACGATTTTTTATAAACAAACATGAATTTGCAATGCTTAAAAGCGCTATAAATAGTTTATTTTAAAAAGCCTATACCTTCAGCGAACGTTCGAAACTAAGTTTCGATTTTGCGATCAATCCGTTACGCTTGGACATGATTAGACCAGAACACGTTGATGGGGGTGGAGAGGCGCACCCGCGCCAGAGGTGGGCCCATTTTGATCACCTATGGTGGTCACGGCGGCAGCTGAAAGGCTGCGACTTCAGGGAGGCAGATCTCGAGATTCACGCCAGTGTAGGGATCGAAATTTATATATAGTCGAAGAGGATAGAAATCTCTACAAAAGCCTCAACTGGAGTGATTGATTTCGTAAAGCAGATTATAAGTTATTTGGAGAGAAAGGATTGAACTGTAGCCGCCAAACATGTCGATGGTAATCGTGTTTTAGAACGATGAATACAGTATACGCGTGTATATACTATATATACATATATTTATTTCATTTTTTTGTTTTATTTAATTCTTTTAATTTCTATATCGCTTTTAACTCCAAATCAAACCCAAGAAGTGACGTCCCGAGCTAAATACCCCTATTCTGGGCACAATGGGATATTACACGTAGACCCATTCGATTGTTTCATTCAGTTATCCTTCAAATTAAATAATAAAACATTTGATTATTTAATTTGATCGAACATTTTAATTTACCGGGGCCACATACTAACACTAAATATTCCCGAAAAATAAATCTAGCTATGCTTTGGAGAGACGGTCCTAACAAGACTAATTTCATCGAGTTTGGAGACCGTTTGAAAAATGGCCACTTTCCGGTCGATCGAAATTGACCGAAATTGTCAAAACATATTTTCTTTTGCCACGCCACATATTGATTCCAAAAATTAGGAAAATTGGAATCTAGCAATAATTTGACATTCCGGACCCAACAAAAGTGGTTTTGTCAAAAACGGAGGCCGTTTGCAAAATGGCTATTTATACGGGCTATATGTTATATTAAATTCCATAGCGACTATCCTAAATATTCAACTGACCATAACTTTTATTTCCCGCTATAAAATTTCAATTTTTCGGATTATGTGGAAACATATTTTTAAACAGATTCTAATATTTTTGGTTTCACCAAAACCCGATTTATTTTGCATCTGGTACAGTCAGTCAAAGTTTGAATTAAAATTTTCAAACTGCCGCGCTATTTCTAACTCCCTTTTAAACTTAAAATAAATATATTTGTTCTAACTTCGATTTAAATAAATTTTTAATCATTATTATTTAAAATGAATTATTTTAACTATTCAAAATTCAACAAACTAGCCAAAATAAATTTTTTATATTGCCTCTGATTTTCTAGGTTGTTACACATCTTCTCCACTCGAAGTTCCATCACCCATTTGGCCATGGCGTCAAGTACAACCTTGTAACTAGGGGAAACAAAGACATCCTCCTTTTCAATCATTCACCCATCCTTTTCCTCCTCAAACTCTACCATTCTCTCATAAAATCCCAAGAATGAAATGTATGAATGAGAGTATATTGAGTGGATATAGAGATGTATGAATAAAGAGAGTTTATTTATTTTGTAATCCCCGTTATAAGAATGCAAGTTATCTTCATAGTGGACGTAGGCCTATTATAAGGCTGAAGCACTCTAAATATTGTCTCTATTTTATCTTCCTTGCATTTTCATTTTCAATTTATTATCAAGTACGGCTCCATTTATTTCCCTACATATTGGTAAAGTACAACTTTAGTACTTTTGGTGTTTAAGCCATTTTTTATGAAAACATTTTGGCGCCCACCGTGGGGCCGTATTTGCTTCTTCCTAAGTTGAAGTCCGACGAAGATTTTCAAAAATTGTGCTTGAAATCATGAACACGCCAAAGGAAGTTACTGACAAAATCGACGGCGCCTTCAACATTGCCACATCGCCTACCATCCATTCCGAAGTAAATAAACTGTTAAAAGTTGAGGCGGCCGTAACCAAGAGAGAACTGGAAGAAGCAATGATAGGGCTAACGAGTCAAATAACTATTGCAAACAACGCAGTGATAAAGAAGATTGAGTCGATGCTCGTTATTTAAGCCACTACCGTAAAAACCGCACCAAGTACCACTAACCTTACATCGCTCAAACAAGTCATGCAAGCGAGATAGAGTTTTTTGCTGAACGAGAAAACTCTACTCAGAAAACTATGTATCATAATGATGTGTGTAATTATTCTAGTAACACAATGCCACAATGGGTAAATAATCCCATCAGGGGGCATCTCCCTCGAAAGAAGACCTAAATATCTCATTTCCAAATTATGATTATGTGTCCGCGCGAAGATCAATCAGGGGAAAAGGCGTTCGTTCTACATACCTGAATGAAAAGCGAAAATATATCTTAGGAATAGCAGGTGAAGTTTCGAAGAGAAGCAACAAAGGAAGAATCAACCAGCCTAAAAAGAAGCCGCGCCTTTTCAAGAATTCTGAATTTACCTCCCTCAATGACACTATAGGGAATATCTTCACGGAAACTAAGAGCACTGAAAAGTATCCGGATCCAGAACGGATGCAAGTTAGAGACGCTACAATAAAATCAGGAAGGTTCTGTCAAATCCATAACCAACCAGGACACGATACTGACGAGTGTAGACACTTAAAATCATTAATTGAGGGGTTGGTCAGGGAGAACAATTTGCAACAACATGTGCAAGACCACAAACATTGTCCCCCTTTTCTATGAACAAGGGGCAGCGAGCTTTGAGGAAAAGGCCTAAACTAATCTGAAGCAAATGCTTGCTTAAGGATTAGTAACCAGTGTCCTGATTGTGGAGCTTTAAACTAGAATCCCCGTTACTTTACTTTATTACCCTGTTTACTTAAGAAATAGTAGTCGTTTTACCCTGCTTTGTCACTCACTATATTCATGCTAATATTTGGCAACGGTCTACTTACAAATGCCTTGTACAAAGGAAATGATCTGAGTAACATGCTTATCACTTTATGCTAAAAGCTGAATTTTTTGAATGTAGGCATGATAGAAGCAATTAATCGTATACAACCGAATTGTGATGGGAAGATTCTTAAAGCACATTTTAAACAAAGCGGCCTAAGAGCTACAAACATCATGTGAACCAAATAGGACGAATGAGCACATCGCCTCGGCGGAACAAGCTATTCTAGGGCAAACAACAAGTCAAAAGGTGGTACCTCTCTTAGTAAGCTTTTACTGAAGAAATTGACATCAGGCTTCAAGAAAGGTACAAGGGTAATGGTAAAAATGTCCCACGGATAAATACCTAGGATAGGAGCACCGGTTCTAGTACCGGAAATACCAGCAAAACATGCTGGAAGGACCAGCGCAAGTCAGAAATCCTAGTCGAATGGGCGTAACAGAAATCCTAGCCAAAAGGGGGTAATAGAAATCCTAACCGAAAGGGGGTATCCAACGAGGTCTTTTCAGTCCTAAAAAAATCAGGACTAACAAACCAAACTTGGATCAAAAATTGAAACCCAAGACCTCCCCTAGGGGCACCCTAAAAAAATACATAATGACCACGCGCATCTCTAAAAAAAACTAATCCCTGAAAATAAACTTGTACAGCCAAGTTGGCAGGGAATGTGGTTAAACATCAACTCAAAAATCACAGACTGATCAATTGAAATCGTGATTAAAATTAAGAAAACCAATGAAATTATAAAGAGATTTGGTATGGGGACATCACCATTGTGTAAAAAATCAACAATGCCCACTCAAAACATACCACAGACTCATTATAACTTTACTGCGAAATGTAAACGAACTATAAGATTCACGCGGCTAACAAAATAAATTCTCCATAGCATACTGTCACTCATATGAGCACAGTGATAAAACTATTATATTACCAAACAATACAAACGTAAGTACGCAAACATAACAAACGTAAGTACGTAATCATAAATATTAAGTGAGGGTCGGCACTCGCATATACAACCGGTCAAAATACGTAACAAATAAAGGAAATAGTTTGAAATCAGAGCACAAAAGTCACAAATGTTGCTTCTTAAACAGAGAAAGCAAAAGATGAACCAACTGTTCAACATTCATCTCTTACTGATTTGTTTACACAAAAGAACCATCGAGAAGAGACATGCTAATGATTCTGGACTACTTACAAACTAGTTTCCTTCTGCGTACCGAAGTGGGCACAGCCTTGGTATGCCAAATTCCGTCTTCATCTTCCGGATTGGACACGTTAAGTAAAGATGGGTCATCTGATGAAGGTGTGATGAGAGGATCTATGCTAGTGGATATTAGGATGGAATCAATGGCGGCAGGTTGAACAGTAGTACCACAAACAGGCAAAGGAGGTGGTGAAAGCACACCTGATGCAAGTGAATAGCAAGCACGAAATTCAGCAATCCTAGGTGAAAAAAATAAGGAAATTCAAATTCAGGGTAGACTAATAGATATCACTTTTACCTGGAGTTACTAGGTACACAAGGTCAACCCCATAATCGTTCGCATTTAAAGAAGTGTCACCATGACTCGCGCATTGCTTAACAATATTTCTTGAACTGAGTGCTCAATAATGGGTCGAATTCCGGCAACATCTGGGGCAGAACGGCCTATGGGGGGAGTATAAGAACTCGAAATTTCAATTCCAACAGAACTGGGTGGGTCACAAGCATTGATAGCCTCTGAATGTTTCCTCCTAAAAGATTAAGCTTGCTCATTTGCCAATATCTTCCTGCCTTCAGCCAGAGCCTTACAATCTTCTCCTTCTAAAAGCTGCTCTTGAAGATATTCATCATCGGCGTTATTGGAATGTAAAAGTACCTACTCCCAAACCAGGGCCAAAGTTCGCGGAAAATCCTTGTTCAAGTAACTTAAGCTTCCATGACTCATGAAACTGCAAATATAGAATTGAAACAAAGTATTGTCAGTCCTGATTCTGGCTTCGTCAAGATCTGTATGCAACCTGGTTTTATCTTCTTCAAGGATTCTAAGGGTCTCATTTTGGGAAGTAAATTTACCCTCGAGAGCCATTTTTTCCTAGTTAAAAGAAATCAAAGCCCGTCTTTCTAAGGCCAAGTGGCACTCTGCGAGTTCTTGAGCAGATTGAGCTTCTTGAAGTCGCACTCGCACAACCTCCAGCTCTTTCTTAAGCTCGACATTTCTGGCCTCTAAGTTATTCACTTTGATGTTCCTATTCTTTAAAGAGGCAATTTCAGATTCTTGGGATCTAATCAAGTGAATCAGTCCAGCTTAATCATTTTCTAAGATGTCAATATGGTCAAGGTGTCGAGCATCCAATTTTTGCAATTCATAACCAAGCTTGGCCCAATTTTCTAGTCGCCTATCAACATTATTCATGGCCAGATTCAGCTGTGTTTCAAGTTGGTTCTTAACGATGTTAAACTAATTAATCATACAACTTTTTATTACATTTAACTCTTAACGGTATCTCGCCTGTCATTTGAATGTAAATCCACATCAAAATACATCCCCCTTAGGTCCCAACCACTGAAGCGATCCTTGAGCATCAAATTTCCAAGTGGGACCCTATAAGGTGGACGATCACGAATCATCAGAATTTGAATAGAGGTCGGAACGATGGATTATTCAGAAGATTCAATCGATGCAGAGCATTTCTAAGTCTTACTCTTGGTTCGGTCGATCCTGCTACTTTTCCTTTCTCCTCCTTCAAGGTGTTCACCTTTATTGTGTTTGGCCAGTGCCTTAGCACAATCAAGTCCTCCACGTCTTAAAGAATCAACCATTGGAAGTTCAGAGGTATGTTGAACCTGAGAAATTGAAGACGACTGGGAACGCTTCAAACGACAGGAAAGGCTAGATTGTAAGAGACTTTGTGGATCAGTAAGGTCTGCTTGCTTAGAGAAGCTATCCAATAACGAATGTTTCATATTTACGCCTGAAAAGAAAAACATGAATTCAGTGAGCATTCAAAATTATGGGGTTTATGGGAAAGTATGCTACGAATAAGATAATATCAAACCTGTTTCGAGGGAGGCTTTCCCAATACGTTAAACGGGTTCTCGAGTTCTTCCTATATCAGGTATCAGGGGATCAGACATCACAATGTCACCCTGACTCAGGTATTTGACGGAGTCTAAATCCCCCACGCCTCCAAAAGTCCCTGAGAAACCTTTCACCTGAGTAATGGGGTGAGCAGAATTTTCGGTGATCGTTTCAGAAATTATATCTGCCCTCAAGCCATCTGTGTTCTTGTCTACTCCCCTATCACTCCCTTCGATAATCAAAGGCAAAGATCGACTACTTTCACCAAGGACTAGGCGTTTCCTTTTGGTAGAAGGTTTGTCAATGGAACGTTGAAGATGGATCAAAGTTTTTTTAAAAGATCGTGTAGAATGAATCAGCTGGTACTTGCAGAGGTTTTCCTCTGAAAGCAGTACTTGTCCACTCCTTTCGGTTTTGTTAATAGCAATCAAAGAATTAAGAAGAGTTTGGTCTAGAGTAAGACCCGCAACAGAAGGAAGCACTACAAAAAAATCAGAAAGAAAGTCAAATGAGAAAAGGAAAAGAGTAAGAATTCTAGAGCAAAGGTGTAATTACCTCCTTCTGCCCATCGCCTGTAAAATCTACAAGGGCACCGAACATAGAAATATTGATCAGGGAACCCCTTGGCACCATCCATTAAATCAGTGATAATTCTACCATGCATACCCTCTATAAAAAAGAAAGAAGGACTGTCCACCTCCCTTCTTTCAAAAGCATATAAAGAGCAAATGTCCGTAAATGTAGGTTCTTGCTGTCGGACTTTCATGAAAAGTATGTATAGCCCGAGTAAAATATGATACCCACTAGGGTGCAACTGATATAGGGTAATGGCCAAGTGCCGCAAAACGGACTCTAAGTAAGAATTAAAGGGAGGAATTGCCCCACTAGACAGCATGTGATAATTAACTGTCACATACTTAGAGGGAAGATGATCGGCCGATTCTTCCTTCCTTGGAAATCTGGCTTCGTCTTTTGAAAACCCAAAACAAGCACACATTTGTAAGTATAGATCAAAAGAAAGTGTCAATTTACGGCAACCAGAGGGCACCCTTTCAAGAAAGCGAGGTTGAGGATAAGTTTGGCTAACAATCAAGTCAGAACCAATAGCTAGGGCAACTTCAATTGCCTGATCTGAACCCTTTCATTCACTAGACATGATGGTTTAACTGGGGTTTCGAATGAATTAATGATCAGTTTACATTTCAACACAGATAAGTATGCTTAAAAAAGAAATTGTGACTTGAGTTGCTGGTAATTAATCATCAGTCATACCCGGCAATAAGGATTTGCTGGTAGTATAATCGCATAAAGGAGGAATTACAAATTCAAAGGTACGAGAAACACAGGCTCTGGTCTGATCAGTTGCAAAAAATACTAATTGCACATGCCAAGAGGAGACTAGCAGCAATAAGAGGGAAAGAGCAGAAATGTTGCTATGGCACAAGTATCCCATCAAACATACAGTAAAGGCGTGATGGATTGGGAAATGTCATTTCATAGGCATTTTAGTAAGCAACTTGCTGGCATAAAAGACCAGAAGTTTTTTTTGTATAAATCGAAATTACCAAAAGATTTTGCATGAAATCCAAGTACATACTAAGTCAAATCGACACTTTCCTAACATCAAAACTGCGCGCATTCAAGCAATTTGGTTTTCTCTTTTACCAGCTACAAAACCTAGTGAATTAATTCAAAGTCAGAGTTTATGGGGAGAAAATTCACTTACGGTTGAATAGACAAATTCGATTTGAAAAAGGAGTGTTGTAGTTCGAAACGAGGTTGAAAAAACCTCAACTAAAAAGGTCAGGCGAAATGATCAACCAAACAGAGAAAATCGAAAGTTCAAGAGGTGACAACGGAGTCTTCTACAATGGAGTCGCCATTGAAATAGGTTTAACAAAGGAATATAAAAGCGGGAAAATGAAAAGACAATATTTAAGAAGACTAGATTTTAAATGATATGACAGCTCAATTAAAACCCAGTGATCCGATTTAACGTGCCCGAAAAACATCCCATTAGGTGTCCGTAGGCAGACAACCATAGGAATGTTTAAATTTTGAAAACATAAGCTGTTGGTAAGGGCGCCTGTTTTACATAACATTGGATTAAATCCACCCAATGGTATTGTATCTCATTACTTCGAAGCTTACAGTTTTTTGTAAAAACTACATACTTGGGGGTTAAATGTTTATCCGTCAAAAGACCGAGACTGGGTTAGAACTGCAAAACAAGCACCTGCAATGTCTTATGTGCCCATATCTTCAGCCAAAACTAGACGCGAGTCATGATTCGGGGCCGGAAGCAAAGGTCGGTCATTCATATCGAAACAAAGCCGCTCAAGAATCAAAAAAAAGCAAGTCGTCCATTTAATATAGGCGGGAGCGACCATATAACGCAAGAATAGCATAGTACAAAGACAGTAAAGGGCGAGCGCTCTTAAGCCAGGAAGATCAGCCGTGCGAGATACAAAGAAGAATTGATTCCACTCCCGCGTTCTTCCCTTATAGAATCGCTCGACCGTAAAAGCATTCAAAGTCGCTCGCTCATCTCACAATCAAGTGAATCAGATAACCACTCATCGATTGCCAGATATAGCCACGCCCGAAGAACACCGGCTAAAGTCACCCACTCAACTACTCAAAATGCTCGCTCCTATAGAGTCGCTCGCACGTGACAACTGGATTCAGCTGGCTACAGCTAGGCGATAGCATATACATACTTCAGATCATTTCCTGAAGAGAGCTCACCTACAAATACGCCATGGTTGCCAGCGTAAAGGGGATCGAATCTTTTCAACCACAAAGTGCTGCTAAATTCTATTCTCAGTCACTCCTTAAGCACTTGGAAGTAATGATCATCTTCTTCACTTTAAGTTCCATCACCCATTTGGCCATGGCATCAAGTACATCCCTGTAACTAGGGGAAACAAAGACATCCACCTTCTCAATCATTCACCCATCCTTGTCCTTCTCAAACTCTACCATTCTCTCATAAAATCCCAGGATTGAAATGTATGAATGAGAGTATATTGAGTGGATATAGAGATGCAAGAAAAAAGAGAGTTTTATGTATTTTGTAATCCCCATTATAATAATGCAAGCTATCTTCATAGTGGATGTAGGCCTAATATAAGGCGGAACCACTCTAAATCTTGTCTCTATTTTATCTTCCTCGCATTTTCATTTTCAATTATTATCAAGTATGGCTCCATTTATTTCCCTACCATATTGGTAAGTACAATTTTAGTACCCTTGGTATTAAAGCCATTTTTGGTGAAAACAGAATCGACTTAGCATTAAGATGAACGAGCTAATTGATTGTTCCCAAACTGCCTTTATAAAAGGCAGGAACATAGTTGATGGGGTGGCAGCTGTTCAAGGATACGTAAATGTTTGTTGTAAAAATAATTTTTCTTGTGCTATTTAGAAAATAGATTTTGAAAAGCCTTTCAATTTGGCTGACTGGGATTTTATTTGCGAGTTATTTTTAGCTAGGGGATTTAGTATTAGATGGATCAATTGGATCATGCTTTTGCACAAATATTGGTGTTCTAATATTGTAGTCTATAGGGTTATTGGTAAGAAAATTCAATCTAAAAAGGGCCCAAGACAAGGCGATTCGTTATCGCCTCTTCTGTTTAATTTCACTGTCGATGTTTTCACAAAAATTACTAAGAGATCAGTGAGGATAGGTGTTTTAGGATCTGTTGGTAATGAGGATTTTAACAATGTATTATCAATACTTTGATTTGCAGATGATACATTATTACTTTCCTCCCACTTACCCAAACATATTATAGGTTTGAAGTTTATTCTTTATTGTTTTGAGATGCTATTTGGTCTCAAAATTAATTTTGATAAGAGTTCGGTTATGATTCTTAATGATTTTAACAATATGGAGAATCATGTTGCTGACACATTAAACTGTGCTACTATGAAATTCCTTTTGATTATTTAGGTTTTAAAATTAGGCCTGCAAAACTTAAACATGAAGATTGGTTTTTGATAAAATTAATAATAGATTATCTAGTTGTGATAGAAGATTTTTATCAAGAGCGGGTAGATTAGTTCTTGTCAACTCTTTGTTGTCTGCTATTCCTACATATTGGATAGTCGTTCATCGTTTTTTTATTGGGTAATTGAGAAAATTGACAGAATTAGGCGTAACTTTCTTTGGAGTGGAGATAACATTTGTAGAGGTTATAAATGTTTAGTTAATTGGGAAGTATGTTGTAGGTCCAAGAAGGATGGGGGTCTAGGGATAATCAATTTATATAATTTCAACTCTTCCTTGTTAGCCAAATGGTTATGGAATTTTAGGAACCCAAAAGTGTCGGCTACTTGGAAGCAAATAGTTTCTAAATTTTATTATGCTTGGGGAATTTTTTTAGTTAATTCTAGTTATAATTAGAATAATAGATTATCTTATTTTTGGAATTATGTATTGAAATGTTTTGATTTTTTTTATATAGGTTGTAAGATGATTGTCCATTCGGGAATATTACGTATTTTTGGCATGATTCTTGGATTTCTCGAGTACCCCTTAAAATATAATTCAAAGAACTTTTTGAGAATTGCTGCTTTAAGAATGCTTTGATTAATGAAGTTTATAGACGTAGTTTCGATCCCCCGTGGGAATTTACTTTTGAAAATATTTTAGAAGGATCGGTTTTCAGGCAATTTGCCTTACTACATGCAAAATTGTCTCTATATCACTTAGATAATAATGGTGATAACATTTATAGGCGGTCTAGATAAGAGTTTACAGTATACTTCTAAATCCCTATATAAGTTTCTAAATTTTTCTGGTATTTCTTTGTT
Organism: Allium sativum; assembly: GCA_030737875.1. Lineage (NCBI taxonomy): Eukaryota > Viridiplantae > Streptophyta > Magnoliopsida > Asparagales > Amaryllidaceae > Allium > Allium sativum. The sequence continues at coordinate 140,937,548 of CM060912.1, forward strand.
AATTTTTAAGTTTTTATGGAAGTCTAATTCTCCTCCTAAAGCAAAATTTCTTATGTGGTTGATTATTCATAAGAAACTTAATACGGTTGAGCAATTAAGGAAGAAAAATATTATTTTTGACGTTTAGTGTTGTTTTTGTAGTATATTGGAGGAGAGTGTTGACCATTTATTTTTCTCTTGTACTAAAACCTACTTTATATTAAATATGGTTTTAAGAATTTTTGTTTTTAACTGTTTCAATACTTTTAGAAGCTGTGATTATTATTGGAATTGTTTTAGATTTGATTTAAATTTCAAGCATAGATATGTGCTAGATTTTTTAGTTACTATTATTATTTAGTTTATTTGGTGTGAAAGAAATCAGAGAATGATTCATTCTAATTATGTTCCTATAGATAAATTAATTATTAGGATTATTTCTTTTAGTCTGGATAGGATGTCTAACCCTCACTATAAGTTATATAGGGATACAATATTTGAGAGATATCTGATTAAGGTTAGAATTAATTTGAGTTTGTTTATTAGAATAAATAATTACATTAGTCACAATAGAATTTGCATTTGTTATTTATATATATTTTAATGTGTTTTTTCTTGTCTTCTTCTTGCTTTGTTTTTTTTCATTTGCACATATATATATGGTTATATTTATATATATACATATATATACACACACACACACATACATATATATATATATATATCTGTGTGTGTGTGTGTGTGTGTGATGGTTGCTTATGGTTGGCTAGTCTCTTTCAGGTCACAGGTAGTTGATTTTGGCTGAGGAACTTATTAGAGAGTTGATTTGAAGTGTAGTTGATATATGCTATGGAGCTTATTAGAGTGCAGTTCTGGAGAGTTTTTTAAGATGTTCTGATCATAGGTATTTCTTTATTTTTGTTTGGAGAGACTAGTGTTTTGTGTAAGAGTAGATATACTTCACTATCGGGTGGTGGTCATGCCGGAACTCGATTTTGAAGTATGATGGGTTGAGGTTTATCCGGAGCTCATCTATCTACCATTCTATACATACATATAGTCATATCTTGAGTTGTTATTATATTCTTTTGATTACCCGTGGGCATGTCGGCAGTATTTTGCATACTATATTCTTCTTATATATATATATATATATATATATATATATATGTGTGTGTGTGTGTGTGTGTGTGTGTGTGTGCGTGCGCGCGTGCGTGTGTGTGTTCTCTTCTTTTTAGAAGACCACACATTTTTGCTTTCAAAAAGAAAAAAGTAAGGTTTTAGTTGAGATATTTCATAAAATAATATGAGAAGACTAACATACTAAGTAATTGAGAATCAAAACCTAATATTGACAACATATTATTTTTTGATGGAATAATATCTAGCTTATAATTTAAGGAAAAAATTATCTTCACTAATGTAAGATGGTGCACACGAATTATATAGGAGAAAAATTGAGATTTCAATGCAGTGAACAATGAGTCAATCAAAATGAATTTGTGAGAATACCTTTTTTTGATTTGTATTTGTTTAAGTATCAAAAAAAATTATGGAGGTATAAAGCATGTAATATTGTTTCTATGTAGAAAATACTTAGAAGTAAGTATAGGAGAAAATAAAACATTTTATTTTCTTCCTCTCCAACTTGTTCCTCTCCCCATCTCTACTAAGCTTTCCTCGTGGTTGTCAGGTGTGAGCTCTCTTTTCATTAAACTAAACCCTTTCGTCAAATCTAGATATATTTATTTTCTTTGCTGCCATTCTTCGTGTTCAATCCTCAATTTCGTTCTTCCTAACTCTAGCTTCTTTAATATAGTGGCACTGTTTTTTGTTTCCTTCACTTCTTGCTTCACAATTTGGGGTAAGCTTTCGCGACCTTGCCTTTTCCCTTCTATCTTTGTATTGCTGCCATCTGCATTGTTGCTTGACCTCCTTTTTCAAGCCCTATCTCCCTCAATTGATTTTAAGTACAGTGTCAGTTCATCTTCAGTTGGTGTTTAGGATTTGGTTTGATCTTGTCTCTGTTGCTTGGTGTGTAATTGAGGTTGTATTCTCTTTTGCCTTTTCTGCCTACTTAAGGTATGTTTGCTTTGAGGAGTTAGTTGGGGTTTTCTCTGCTTTTTGTTCGTCTGGGTTCTTGGGAGTTGATTGATGTGTTTTGGCTTGTGTAAGGGGTTAGTTGTGTGGTTGTATGCTTTTGGCTTTTAGGTGACGATGGGTGGTTATTTTTGTTGATCTGGAAATGGTTAGTTTGGTTGAACGTGAGGTACTTGTGGTTAGTGTTGTGGACAGTTCACTTGATTTTTTTGCAGTTAAATTTTTGGGTAGGATTGGGTTATGTAGCTCTATGCCTTGTAGCCCCATGGTGATTGCTTACAATGGCAGTGTCGAGCTATACCCTTTCGACTTGAGATTTTACTATCTAACTATGTTTTTGTAAGAGTACAACTTGGATGGATCAAATGTTTATGTCATTTCTCCAACCTTGCTGGTATATTATGTGCTGTTTGGAAGGTTCTTTGTGCTCATGTTGGTGATGCTGTCGGCATAGCTTCTGTGAGGTAACTTGGGATTCTGGAGCTTTGTTATGTTGTCCCTTCATAGATGTATTGTTTCTGCAGTAAACTACTCTGGTCACAATGCTAGGTTATGTATTGCTACATATGAGGTGTTTTGTGTATTGATGTTATCTTATGTAATGTAGAGAAAATTTGTACATGTCATACATTCAATTTGTTATTTTGTTTGCTAATATCAGTGTTTAATTTTGACTCCACGCATGGAGTATGAAATTTTAGCGTAGCCTATATATATATATATATATATATATATATATATATATATATATATATATATGATCTAGCTCTAGCTTTACAAACTAGTCTAGTTGTAGTGGCCGAACCACTTTAAAAACTATTTGTAGTAGGTTGATGATATTTCTACCTCTTGTGCTTGTTTATAATTATTATTTGTTATTGTGATTAGTGTTATAGATCACTTTAAAAACTAATCGGCTTTGCAAAAGAACATTTTATAAGAGTAGTAAAGTAAAGAGAAAGAGTAGTGGTAAACTAATCCAAATAACTGAAGTGCAACCTCTGGTTTTTTTTAAATCGATAAATAGTGTATATATATTTAATCATAGGAGATAATGACCTTTCTAAACCTAATATGAGGTGAGTATATGGTCTTAGATTCGTTAAGAAGTAAAGGGTAGTAATGGCCTTATATTATATATACATATATAAACATATAATACAATAAGTGGATATTTTTTCAAGGACAAGTTTTAAAACAAAATTTGATCTAAGGACAAGCGGCTTTCACAATATAAATCAAGGACAACTTTTATGATTTAATTAGAAAATGTCCAAATATTTTAAACTAAGGACACATGTTGACATTTCACAAATAATAAAAATAAATACAAAAATGTGTTTCTATGGCTATAACATTAAAAATTAATAAAAATTAATTATTAAATGTTTCTGGTATCGTAAATATGAAAAAAATGAATATGAAAAAATTCAGGATGGAAAGCTATATGCATATAGCTTCGTTATTTACAGTATAGCTTATTTATGGTGCAAATGAGATTAGCTTTAAAATGACTTAATTTTGTTTTTGGGTGATACGATATAAAGCTATATTTTTAAGTAATAAAGCTACATTCGTTTAGCTTTCCGAGCCGATTATTTCTATATGTTTATAATAACATCAATCGACTAAAATAATTTTGAAATCACTTTTTTTTCCTTTTAATTTTAAGGCAATTTTTTATTTTTATTTAAATTAGTAGTAATGATAAATAAAACTAAACTTCAAGTTGATATAATACAATTTGGTCTTTGTCCTTCATTTAATTATCAAACTTAGCTGACCTTTTACCTAAATATTTTGGGAAATGTGTCCTTAAAATTAGATACACCATACAATAAATACATGTGATTAGTAGAAGTTTGAATTGTTAGATGATAAAATATAATAGAATTATATTGAATGAAAACATAAATACAATAATTATATTGAAGTTCATGTATATAATAAATTTAACGATAACAATAATAAAGAACCATTCAGTTGACAATGATTTTAGAAAATATATGTAAGGATTTTAAGATTATGACTGTCTAAAAGTGGGAAGAAGGCATGTTACTGTGGAAAACTAAGAGAGATGCATATTCGAACTCACTTTTCCATCATTGAGGTTTTTTTCTCTGGATACATGTAAACATATTGTTTATTTGTAGGAACGGAACCTAAAGGTCTTCAAAGAAATACTAGACGTTCATATACCTTTAAATAGAAAGTTTGTTTTTATAACTTTATTAATTTGTTAGTCTTGTTTATGAATCAAATGCATACAATCTTAGTTTACAAATATTATATCAAAATCATTATGCACAAAATAATTAATGAATATAATAAATGATGGAATATACCAGTAAGTACAAATTGTAGGATGTTACTCATATTAAGATTTAGCATACTAATAAATGTAAAGTTAGGGTCACTTTAAGAATGTTTATTTCTATTGTGTGCATGGCTATCAGTGAAAATGAATTAAGATATCTATAATTTTAAATTTGAGTTCAAAACTAATTAATATATGAAATAATTAAGTAAATTAGTTAACATTAATATGATTATTGAATGCAAACACAATCACCATTACCATTAATACGATAATTAAAGGTAAACAAAATTGACACCATTAATATGCTAATTATAAGAAAATGTACTGATTTGTATATATAAATTTTTGTGAATATTATATTTTGATTTAATTACAAAATTCGAGACCATGGAATAACTTAATTCAAATTTATGTTTAACATTTTATTATGGTTTCTTATTATTACAATCAAAAGACATATATAATCCCTTTTGTAATTTTGTATTTGAAGCAAATGGTATCGCATTTCATAAATTCACTTTCCTTCGTTAAAATCATGTTTTGTTATTTATTGTTTGTCAATATACAATTATTATGGTAGATATATATATATATATATATATATATATATATATATATATATATATATATCGAATTAGTTCATACTTGATCGATTTATGTTTAAAATAATTAAGAAAAACAAATTCATCGTGCCTAACTAGAAAAAAGTTCACTCGTATGATAATTTATCAAATCTTATATACTACGCTAATGTTGAACCCCACTAAAAAAACGCAAATAAAAAATTACGTGTACTAAAAAACAAAAATCAAGTAATGTGTTAACCGAGATATTTGTACAATGTTATTGGAAAACTTATCATACTAGAAGATTCAGAATAATAACCTAATATTGAAAAAAAATGATAAAGATAATATTTAGCTTAGAACTTAAGGAAAAAATTACCTTCACCTATGCAAGATGGAATGAAATGCACATAGATTTGCATGAGAAATGCTGAGATTTGAATGTATAAAACAAAGAGTTAGTCATAACGGATTTATGAGTTTTTTTTTTTTTTTTTTTTTTTGAGCAAAAATATTGTTTGTTTATAGAGAAGACGTAATTAAAGCCATGGAAGTAAGGATAAAAGAACACGCAACATTTGACTATAGTGGTAAATTTAAGAGAAAATGTAGTAATAGATTAATCCAAATAACTAAAGGGAAAACGCGTCCTTTGATTTTCCAAAATAAATAAATAGTGCTAATAATATATATATATATATATATATATATATATATATATATTAGAGGGGGGGGGGGGGGGGTTTAGGCTCAATGACAAAATTTAAGAAAAATTTAGGTACAAGGAAAAGTGACCAAAAATTTAGCCATAAGGACACATTTTAGTGTAAATCAAAGAATTCACGGCCCCCCTATTTTACACTAAAAAGAAAATGATGCATAGTAATGCATTGCCTATCATGTTAAGAATAATCAACAGTTGATAGTATTGTTTGTTTTATGAAACTATTTACTCTTAAAAGACGTTATATGTTGTGTTTTTCGAGATAAACTTAAACAGATTTATCAACAAACGTCTATAGACATACAACTTAGTCTTTAAAACTTCATAATCTAAAGAAAGGAAAAATAAATTATGTTGTGAACTCCTAATGCATTGCATGGCTTCATACTCTTGTGTCTGTATCAAGATCCAAAATAGCCAAACATCATTGCCAAAAAATGTATGTAAATTAAGTTCTTAGAATTAACTTGATTAATAATCACTACAACAAAATGACCCTATTACAACGGTGGAACACCGTTGTAATATACATTTTACAACGTTGGGCAAACTGTCGTGTATGAAGAAGTTGTAATAGCCTAATATCTTTTACAACTTTTCTGCACTGTTGCAAAACGGTTGTAATATGTATATTTTACAACTTTTTTCCACCGTTGTGATATATTTTATTACAATTTTTATATTTTATAATTGTAATGTATCCACATATTATATACATATTACTAATAAAAGAATTCATTGCAGAACATATTATCTACAAAACTGAAGATATCAAACAAACTAAAAACATGAACCAAAACAATATATTATTAATTTCAAACTCATCATTTTTTTTTACATAATATGCTGACAAAACTGAAGATACAAAGACTTTATAACAGTTCTAACTTTCTTATGCTCCTGTTAATCTGCTTGTGCTCCTTTTTCTCCTTAATATACATTCCTAAGAAAGAAATTATCAAACTGTTAGTGCTGCAGTATAGATTTATGCATGTAACGAAAATTGAAAAAATGTGAGTGCACAAAATAAACAGCTAATACAATGCATTCAAACCATTATATACGTAAATAACCTGACCATTATATACAATGCATGTAACGTTGGAAGATTCATTTTGTTACAGCAAGTGTATCAACTAAAGTTTGAAGATTGATGACTCAATTTATTTGAGAAGAGACTAATAACAATTTAAGAAACTTATTACTAGAAAAAATTGAGAATAAACAAATTTCCCAGCAACCAATGACGGTGGACATTTTTTACTCTATCTAAACATTGCCTAATGGAGAAATAAACAACAAAAAGTGGCCAATATAACAGAGAACAAACTTTGATTTTGATTCTGATTTGCAAAAATATTTAGACAAAATGAGCATCATTTTAACGGACTAAAGAAAAAATTTAAGGATTGCAGGAACCATATTACTGGATTGAAATATCAAGAAACTAACATTGGTTATCTTGCTTGCTTGAGTAAGTGGATGAGTTGGAGATCTGATTAAAAAAAACAACCATTGATCGAAGTGTGCAGGAACATATTAACAAGCACATCCATCGCTATCCAGTGAATGAAATTCCGTGTTATTATTGGCAGATAAACTCAAAATCCTATTCATTAAAAATTTTAAGAAGCAATAAATTTTTGTGTTATGATTGACTGTATATCATAGTTCACATGTATACCAGAAGGAACAAATATCATGACATGATGCGTGATATCTCAACAAATAATTTTTATTAGACCTCAAAGGTGAACAATACATCTTCTCTTGGCTATTTTAATTAACCCGAAATTATGCCAAAGCATCTTGAACTAGATGCCGACAATAAAAAAAATCAAGGATATGAAGAAACAAGAAGGCATTTGCTGGAAATCGAAAACGATCAAGGCTATTTTAATTAACCCGAAATTATGCCAAACCAGTAAACAAGAATTCATACCACTATCAGTCTACCTCGAGTACAGGCGGCGTCGCTGGAAATCGGAAGTAGGAGATTGCTGGGATGCTCGATTGCTGGGAATAAATAAACGGGTCCTTCCTCGTTGGATGCTCGATTGCTGGGAGCTCGGAACTCGGAGATGCTGGAAATCGAAGGAGGATGAAGATGCTGGAAATCGGAACTCGGAGATGCTGGAAATCGGAAGTCACCATTTTTTTTCTTTTGGAACTAGGTTTTTTTTCCCAAGCGAATTGGAATGCAAAAGGTATAGGCGGCGGCTCCTTGTTGAGTGAGTCTTGCGTGTTAGGGTTTGGTAAATCAAATGAGGGCTGCACGTTAATAATGGGCTGGATCCTGAAATTGGGCTGAAATTAAGTTTAAATTTTTAGTATAGTTATCCTTGGTCTGATTTGTGAGTCATTGGTTGGTTCCAGTGTAATTCAAATGCTCAATTTTGCCAAGTTTTCTCTTAAGTTCATTATCAAAAAATTTCAAAGTTTTTAAAATTAACTATTATTATTTAGAATTAATAAGTAAAAACTTATATATTAAATATAATGTGGATTCTTGATAATTATCTTTTACTAAAATACTAAATATTACTTACTAATAATAGCTATTATTGCCTTGCCAAAAAAATTATTATTATTATTAATTATTACTCATTTCTTCTTAGTTATAATTGAATAATAATGATTAAAAGTTAATTATTATGTATATATGCTACTAGTTGACTATTAAATACGTAACAACAATTATAAAAGTTTATGTTACTAATTATTAATTAATAAGTAGTTAACATACATTAACTATTAAAAATAAATTACTATTTATTAACTATTTAATAATAATTGATAAATACTATTGATTCCCAAACTTTATTATTAATAATTATTATTAAATATTAATATAATAGTTATTAAATATAGGTATTATAAACATGAAGTTTGTAATATGCATCTATTACAACTAATAAAATGAAAAGTTGTGATATATATGTTTATTACAACTTTAGGGAACTGACAGTTGTAAAAAACTATTTATTACAACGGTGTTTTTACCACCGTTGTAAAATTAAAGTTGTAATATGGTGTTTTTGTTGTAGTGAATTGTATAAACCTATGCAATTATTCAATAGATAGTTGCATATATTTATGCAATTACATTAAAAAATTAACAATTTTTTTGCAATTATTCAACGAATATTTGCAGAAATTTATGTAATTATTCACTTAAAAAGTTATAGAAATTTCCGTTATTTTTTTTAAAAAGTTGCGGATATTTCTACAATTATTCATCAAAAAACTACTGAAATATCCATAATTTTTCATAGAAAATTTGTAGACAATTTATGCAACTTTTTTATAAAATTTCATAAATAAATGCAATTATTCACTAAATAATTAAATAATCTTGTGTGATTATTTAGTAATTAAATTATAGGAACTTAATTTGAAATCTTCTATTTATTCTAACCATGAGAGTATTTTTGCTATGGAGGCAAGGAAATTTACAAAATTATTGTTATCAAATTTTAGTAAATAAAAATAAATATAAAATTTTAAAGCAATTTTCTATTTGTCACAACAAAATTTCCTAAACAAGCCACACACAACAAGCTAGAATCTCATGTTCACAATCCATCGAAACCCAATTGCACAAATCTACACCAAACCCAACAACCCATTTCCAAACTACCAAGATACCCTTCTTCACCTACCTTCTTCCTTATAAAATCTCCATTGCCTACCCTTTCAGAAGTCCTCAAAGCCATCTGGAAAAGCCATTGATTTCCCAGGGAGAGAAATTTATAAGAAAAATGGCGGCTTTAACCTCATCATCCCTCTCGTCCAAATCTTTCATCTCTCCATCACCTCTCCCCTCCCAAAGTATCCCTACCGACAAGCTCGCATTTCCCAAACAACCCCTTCTCCCGTCGATCTCGGCCATCGCTACCGACCCCACAAAAAAGACCACAACGTCCTCTCCTTCCCCGCCAACTTCATCCCAATGGTCGGTCAAAAGCTGGCAATCGAAAAAGGCACTGCAGCTCCCGGAATACCCGGACAAAAAGGATTTGCAAGAGGTATTGAAAACAATCGAGGATTTTCCACCCATCGTATTCGCCGGAGAGGCGAGGAGCTTGGAGGAGAAGCTCGCGGAGGCTGCGCATGGAAGAGCGTTTTTGCTTCAGGGCGGAGATTGTGCGGAAAGCTTTAAAGAGTTTAATGCCAACAACATCAGGGACACTTTCAGGATTTTGCTGCAGATGGGAGTTGTCCTAATGTTTGGTGGACAAATGCCTGTTGTTAAGGTTAGATCTGAATTTATTTTAATAATTCTTACTTTTTTGAAGTTTGGTTTATTGCAAGCCTGGCAACTACAGATAAAACTACTATAGGTCATTTATTATAATTTAAGTGATTTACAACTTCAGCTTTCAAAGTGACAAGTCAAAATATGGCAAGCAAACAATTTGTTTCTTACGACTTCAGCAAATATTTTATAGCTAGTGCAGATTAACTTAAAGGTCAAATTGCATGCAAACAATTCTACTCATAAGCCACTTTTTAAAGCAACTCAGAAGTTATTGTTCAAATCTCATTTTAAAGTGTCAAATGTGCTGTTAATCTGATTATTACTTTTATGCTGTCTATCTTCGATTAGGTGGCATAAAAATGTTTTTTTTTTTTTTTGAAGACCGGGGGTGTTGTTGGGGGGGGGGGGGGGGGGGATTGGTAGAATTAGGTTGTGAGCTAACCGACTAGCTATGGACTTTTCTCACTTCCTGTCTCCCCGGTTGTCATGTCACATCGCCGGGGGTACAGAAAACTTAAGGGTCATTCAATTCTAATCACACTTATTCACCTTAGTTTATATGAACTAATACGGTTTTAGTAAAGGGAATGCTTTGGTAGGGAAACTGAAGAATGAAATTTGGGTCATGAATCAGAACTCTTTACTATGGCTATGAGTTGCTTAAGTTCTGTTTTCATAGGAGTTTTGGCTTTTATTAGCAACTGTTGACCAGCAAATTTGTTTTGGAGAAGGTAAACATATTAATAAATTTTTCAGTATTCATTTTTATTGCATTAAAAGAGCATAGAAATACAGTTTTTGACTGTTTCCAAAAAGTTTTGAGTTATTTAAAAAAATTCCCCACTTTTTGATGGTTTCTAAAAACATTTTTTTTTTGTTATTTTTCAAAATAAAAAATTCGTACAATTATCAGTTTCTTAAATGTTATGAATTTCAATAAATAAATATTCATTTTTTTTCAAATTTTCGGGAAGTTCTGGTTTTTGCTTTTGTAAAAAAAATGCACTTTTGAACAAATTTGGTTTTTTCAACAATGAATAAATAAATAAATTCGTTTAAAGGCACTCTTAAGAAAATAGAATTTTCTTTTAAAAAATGATTTTTTTCCTACAAATTGTTTTTTTGTTTTTGTTTTTTGGGGAATTTTACTTAAAGATTATCAATTTTCTTATAAAGCAAAATTTCCAAATCAAATAAACTTTTATGGAAAAGGATTTGCTTTCTGAAAATATTTGATTTTTAAAAAAATTCATTTGCTTCAAACCATATATTTATGGACATTAAAATAAACACAAATGATGATACAATGGATCTCCATCATTGGATTGTCTCCTGATTTCCACACCTATGCAAGGACAAAGAGATCCAATGATCTAGATATCTTTTGTCACCCGTTGTATTTAATTTTGTGTAGCTGCCCCTATATATAAACACATGCGTGCGCGCACACACGCATACATACGTACATGCATATGTACGTACATACATACATATACATACATACACACACACACACACACACACACACACACACACACACACATATATATATATATGTGTATGTATGTGTGTGTGTGTATATATGCACATATACTTACATATATATGTATATATATTTGTGAGAATTGTGGGAGGCATCGTCTGAGATATTTGTGGAGAGAATCATGTAGATAAGTTTGGGAGAGTTAACATTTAAGGAGATGTGTTATCGGCCGGTTTGAAAACCTCCATTATCAGTCAGTTTGGTCAATAACAAAAAGCATGCCAAGGTTTCTTATATCCTAATTTTTTTAACTAGCCAATTAACAAAATAGCTAACACACGGTATAATGTATTACAACATGAAGCGAGTGTTTAGATGTAGTGCAACTAGGCATCCCTGGATCAAAGAAATAAATAAACATTGCAGTATCATAAGGAATATGATTCCAATTTACTGCATGTAAGTACATTTTTAGTAAACCACCCGATTAATATTAACTTGTATGCCATTAACTCTATGCCAAGAGTTCTCAGAGTTGTATTTTTTTTTTCCTGTTTGTTTGCTCATATCATTTATGATTGAAAAAACATACAACTTAGTTATATTTTCTGAAATATATTCTATAAGTCAATAAAAATTCATACCAGAAAAAGGTGCACTTGTTTCTATTTTGATATCATGGTGGGTAATATGTACCGAACTAATAAGTACCGCTGGTATGGGGTAAGTAATAAGCTTCAATCCATAATTGATTCATGCGGCAGTTTATGGTCTACTACTAAGTTCTTTTATCGCAAGTTCAATTTTCATTAAAATCAAAACAGAAAAAAGATCTACTTGTGATATTTCAATACCACGGTGAATGACATGTATTGAACCAATCAGTACTGCATAAGGTAGCACAACTTAAAGTAGTAAGCTATAATCCTTAAAGGCTCGTTTGGATCAACTAAAATGAGTTGTTTTTTTTGACTTTTTAGACGAAAATCTAGTTCATTTTGACATTTAAAAAAAAGTCAAAAAACGACTTATATATGTCAATCCAAACGAGGCCTAAGTGAATCGTGAACCAATTGGTGATATACTACCATAAGGTCTTTTCTATGTTTAATTCAAATTAAATCAGTGGGAACTTTAATTGTATTCTACTGTTAACAGGTTGGTAGAATGGCTGGTCAATTTGCAAAACCCCGATCAGATAATTTCGAGGAGAGAAATGGAGTAAAATTGCCGAGTTACAGAGGAGATAACATCAATGGTGATGCTTTTGATGAGAAATCACGAATTCCAGACCCGCATAGAATGGTTCGTGCATACTGTCAGGCTGCTGCTACTCTTAATCTTTTGAGGGCATTTGCCACTGGAGGTTATGCTGCCATGCAGCGGGTTACTCACTGGAATCTTGATTTTACACAGCACAGCGAGCAAGGGGATAGGTATGTATGTCATTTTCAGGAGCTTGTGTTTGTTCTTTATTATCACTAGTAATTAAGTACCAATATATTTTTTGAGCTAAATATCTTCCATGATAAGCTATCTATAGAAAACCTACTTGATGGTAATCTCCTGAGAACTCAATTTGCAATCGGTTGGTGTCTTGGGTTTACATTTTGTTAATATCATATTAACTCAAATTATGCTGGTCCTTTTAACAGTATCAACATGTTGACTTTCGATACTAGATAAGTAGGTTGATGTTCAACCATGGTTAAGAGTTTGGTGAATAAAGCATATATTTGTTTCATCATGTTATTGTTTCAAAACATGTATTAGTCATTTGATTTGCTGTCTGCAACTTGCAAGTTGTACTCTTTTTCTTAAAGATCTCCCGTGGATTTTGTATCGTCACTCTTATTTTATACATATCTAAAATATAAAATAACACGGTAGTGGGTAGGTAGAGTTTTTGGTTAGCCACTGAACACAAATTTTGTTAATGCTTTCTCTAGTGGTTATCAAGTCCATGCTTACCATGATTTGATAAAGACACGGTACCAACTAGTATTTGTTTATCCATATTTCTAATGACTGTTGCGTTAAACTATGACTTGATTTTCTTATTCTGCCACATTTGTTTGAGGTTGGATTTTTCTCCAATCTGAATCTGTAACGATCATTATGGTTGTGGACTTTATATGTTGCTTACAGTAGTTAATATTTTTTATCATTTAGTGAAAATTAATCATTGTTGTTTGTGGCTCTTTTTGTGGATAAGCTAAAATCTAGCAGATGTTGTCATATTAAGAAACATGGACCACTTTTGTCGAAGCGTCTTATAATCCGTTTTTCAAGCTCATGCACCAAAGGGCAATAATGAAAACAAGCATAAATCCTTGCACATTATGTAACAGATTTTGTTGACAAAAATAGTGGTATGTTTTGTGCTAGCAATAATAATGGGATATGATGCCATTTATGTTAACTCGTGTTGAGTTATTCCATATAAATGAAAATGTAAAAATGCTGGGTAGAATATTCATCTGTTTATTTGACAACGATGTGAATCCAGCTCGAGTATTTCTTCAAATACAATATTTTGTATATAGATATTCTTTAGATGCATGAATGGTAGGAAAAATATAAATTAGAATCAAGTCACTAAAATTTACAGAGATTCAGCAGATGACTCATTTGTTGATTTACTTTGTTCAAAAACAGGTACCTGGAGTTAGCGCATAGAGTAGACGAGGCTCTAGGATTCATGTCTGCAGCTGGTCTCACAGTTGACCACCCTATAATGACTACCACTGATTTTTGGACATCTCATGAATGTCTGCTTCTTCCATATGAACAAGCCCTTACTCGTGAGGATTCCACCTCAGGACTCTTCTATGATTGCTCTGCGCACATGCTTTGGGTTGGTGAGCGAACTCGCCAGCTTGACGGAGCTCATGTTGAGTTCCTTAGAGGTGTTGCCAATCCACTTGGCATCAAGGTATGCTTCCATATAAGTTTGTTGATTCTTATTTCCAACAGGCATTAGTGAAAAAATATTTATTTTATTTCACTTTCTCGTACTAACTTGATCCCTAGAGTTTAGGTGTAACGCTAAACCTATGAAATCTTCTCCACAGCTAGTTGGTTTGTAGGCATGCACAAATTACTTGAGAACTGATTGTATCATCATCGGTCCATTTCTAGTTTATAAATATTCCAAAGAACTGTTAATTTCATGATTTATATAGAAAAGCAGAGTTATCTATGCCGAACTTGTGCCAAAATTCAGATTGATATACTTGTTGAAATTCATGATTAGATCTTCTCAAATGAACGTCTAGGTTGAAGAAGATGGTGGGATGAAGTTTCATATGTCAGTATTGTAGTTTGGCTGAGCTAACCTACTTATTATGTTTGAAAATACATCTGGTACATGATAACCCATTAATACCGATTATTAGATGCTTCATCAGTAAATATCTTTAATATGGTTATCCAGATCATTGACTTGTAAAGTTATAAGAATTGCAGTTGAAAAATCTAGTTTTCAAACTGGTAATTCTTTATATACAAATACAGATCATTCCTAAAAAAAGTTTCTTTGATTTGATTTTTTGGAACACCACATACCATTGCTGTGTATGATTTCCATGTATGTTTAATATGTAAATTATCTTATTTTTATTTTTCTTGCAGTAATCACATGTGCTTTAAACAATTAGTAACAATAAAAGTGAATACGCATTCCAGTGATTTTAGGCAAGCAATAACTTTTTCCTTGAGAAATAAATTTTCCTTATGTCCCTATTGTTGGTTGAAACATAATTCCGTATCACGGTCTCTGTTCCTTCATTTTTAGTAACAGTAGATCAAGCACTTGGTCTTGATGAAGTTATGCATTAAAATATTAATAAAGAAGGTAATATCAATGGATATAAGGAGGTGAAGAATCATGTAAAAGTTGAATGATATTTTGCAACATATTTTCCTAGGTAACATTGTTGGCTTTTTTTTTTATCATGCCTGTCGGTGAAGTAGGTAGAAAAAATAGGAGAAAATATTATCATCATCCTTAACTTTTTCCACAAAAAGGCTAAGGTCAACAATAGAAAAAATAATATGTGTGTTGAGTCATGGAAGCGTACACCTTGTGTGGATATTGTTGGAAAAAATCAACATATTTTATTAGTAAGTAAACATAGCAGGAGAAATGATATTTTTTTTTTTATTAGTAAAATATTAGTGTAATTACCTTGGTAATATCCATGCCCGGGCTGGAGTCCTGAAGCTCGGCATACCCCAATTTCGGCCTTGTTGCATCAATTTACTCTCATTGAAATATATATTTTCTCTTATATAATTTGGAAAGTAATCGAGTAAAACATAACGCAGGTAAGTGACAAGATGGATCCAAGTGAGCTAGTGAAGTTAATCGAGATCTTGAACCCACAAAACAAAGCTGGAAGGATCACAATTATTACAAGAATGGGAGCAGAGAACATGAGAGTGAAGCTGCCACATTTGATCAGAGCTGTTAGAAGAGCTGGGCAAATTGTTACTTGGGTTAGTGATCCTATGCATGGAAACACTATTAAGACTCCAGTTGGCCTTAAGACTCGTCCATTCGATAGAATTCAGGTTTGTTGGTCTTCATTTTCTCTATCTTCTACTAATTAATTGCCTTTTACACTATGATGCATGATGTATTATAGCTATGATGCTACTCTTCTGCAATATTGGGACATGACACATTTTGAATGCCTAACAGGCTAGTATAATTTTATTTTGCACAATGCAGAACTTCTCTTTTAACCGCTTAAGTAATCCTAGCATAGGGGTATAGCTTAAAAGTATCCTATAACCTATATTAGACTTTGAAAATTTGAAATATTTTGAGTGATATTCTTTCTTGATTAACTGATGATTCTTCGAGTTATATTTACTTCATCATCAACGATTCAGCATCTACATATACCAAATGTCACTCAGAGGTTCTTGCAAAATCTTGCAACCTAAATTAGCCTAATATACTGCCTTCCATTTGGAATACACACCACTTGTGCAAAATCTTGCAA